>VZRF01004128.1:856257-1066913 GCA_013396875.1 Vireo altiloquus
CCCGCCTTAGGGGAGAGGGCTGGGGAGAGACGTGAGCGCAGGGGCTACCCGGGGAGGGCTGGAAAGGGCCACAGCAAGGGATGCTGAGGGACGGTGCGCTTTCCCGGAGGGGCTGCCGGCCCTGCGACTGAGTTCTCCCCATCCCTCCACCAGTGCCAGCGCCTCAGCAGGGAAGCATCATCCACCCACAGTGCCGTGAAGTGAAGAAAGACAAGAAGAGTTTAATCCCACACGAGGGAATGTTAGGTCCTTCCCAGCCTCCTCTAAAGGGAGAACTCGTATAAAGTCTCCCTGTTTCATCCTTGGTGCTGGGAAAAGGCAGAACATGTGTGTCAGCTGATGAGCTGCCCCAGCACAGAGCACACAGCAGGGCCAGCCTGGTGGCCACAGGGGGATGGGTGACGGACATCCCGTGTGTCTTGAACACCAGCCCTGCGACGCCCCTGGCCTGTGTATCCACAGGGAGCTGCTGTGTGTCTGCCTGAGTCAGGTTCTCTGTAGTCTTGCACCCATCCCCTTGACACTTTGCTGTATGGATCCTGCAGTGCTTTTATTTTTGCTGCTTTAGGGCTCACACAACTGTACAAAATGGAGACAGAAAAGCAGTATTAGGTGGAGTTTTCCATCTCATAGGCCCAGCAAATATTATTCTTCTCTTAATATTTGCTTTTCCTCTGATTTCAGCAGGTCACTTTACCCGAGTGCTGCTCTGCTTCCTTTTTGAATCTTAACCTTAGACTGTGGCATTGTTTGGGTCAATGTTCACTTCAGTTAGGGATAATATTCAATGCAGTTGGCTTTGCATTTGTAAAATAATCAACCAGTGTCACTGGCTGTAGCATCATGTAAGTAGTCAAGGTGTAAGATTGAAGATTGCCACAGATTACTGCACAAATGCTAATGAACAACATCAGAGATTCAAACCAGTACTTTTGAAGGAGTCCAGAGGTAAAGATGAAGAGCAGGGCACTATGGTCATGATGCAGGAGTGTAACAGAGGCTTTTAATGACATCTGTGTGACACCTGCTCACTCCAAGGTGCATGCGTTGGTTGCTACATGTTGTTTTCCTTTATGAGAATCATGCCCAGAAGATGGATGCTGTTCCAGTTCAGGCAGTGGTAGGGATCAGGCCGCAGGGTGGATGGTAATGTTCCCTATTGAGATTGAGATGGCAATTGTCACTTCATTTCTTTTTTTAAAGAAATGGTTATCTGTATGGACAGGTGGGGTATAAGATCCATGATTATATCTATCACAATCCTCAAGCTCAAAGCCCTCAACACATATTACCTATTAATTCCTGTAAGCATCCTCATGAGGCATGATTATATTCTTCTGTTACAGATGTAAAACTTAAAAATCAGGGAAAGCAAGTGGCCCAGCTCACCTAACAAGGAAATTTCAGACCCAGAATTAGCATCTTGAGCAGCAGCCCAGCTTTGCTGTAGAGCACTCTGCTCCCAAATGTCCTTTGGTAAGGATAGCAGATCTGAAAGCTACAGACAGGCACAGGAAGTTTAGACATTAAGAATAGTTGTCAGAAGCACGATCCTCTTAGCAAATAAATTTTTCTGTCTTGTTCCCAACTACTTAAGTTTTCCTATTCTACATACCTCCAGCCTATTTCTAATGCATTCTCTACAAAGTCCTGCTGTCCTCTTTTTTTTGGTGTCCTTTGCTAGTGGCCTTACTTTCTTCCTGTTCACTTGCTCTTGTGAAGTTCTCTCCATCCCTGCAGCAAAGTATTGCAGGCTGACTGCCACCTGCCACACTGACAGCTGATGGTGCACTGAAAAAATTATGAAAGAAATTATATTTAACATTATAGATGTTAGAACAAGAGAGGAGATAAAATAGCCATGAATGAATGGGGAATGTGTCAGTCTCAGTCACACACTGCCAGCAGGGTGGGTACCTTGTCTCCAATAAAATGGTGCTTCACAGCCTGATCAACAAATGGACAGTCTTATGGTGATCCAAAATATATCTGTGCTAAGAGACAAATTTTCATTATCACCTGCATTCTTCCTTCTGAAGCCCCTTACATGTTGTTACTATTCTCATTAGCATTTTCAATATACAGTTTGCTTCTTTGCTTATGGAGTTAGCTTTATGGCATGATTAGTAGATAGAAATGGCACAGCAGCCATTCCATGTGGATTTTGGAGAAATCCAGAGACCTCATCCAAGTTTATCTTTCTTACAGTGAAACCAGTGTGTCCTGGGATAAAATGGTAGATTACTTGCCTTTGTGTGAATATCAGTGCCATGGAAATATTGTATATACTTTGCTAGGGATGCTCAGTGACTGGAATTAATGAGTTCTATGGTAACTGAGGTCATACCAGATGCTTTCCCAAACCTTCCTTTACTAAATACAACCAAGATTTTGCAGGATTATGAAGCTTCATGTTTAGATGATTTATAGTGTTCTGGGATGCTGGGGATTCAGAGTATCTACCTGAGCAGGAGAAGGTAATGATTTATAATTAGCTAATGTGTTCTCATTGTAATTTTTAATAGTGGATTAGAAAAATGTTATGGAATTTGGGACACGGCGTTCTCACTCTGCTTTCTGTTGATACTAGGCTAAACCCATAGTGTTACCATAAAATCATGGCAGAATCTACAGCAGGATTCTGTGGCTGAAGCTTCACCCTAACTGCACTAAGCTGACTTTATTATTTTTGTATTTTTATTTCTAATTGCAAGAGAGATGCTCAGGCAGAGACATTCTAGCAATCACTGTGTTTCTCCTAATGTGAACCAAATCATGTCACAATTGCTAATAAATGTTTGATCAAATGTGTCTTACACCTTTTTTTGTTTGCTTGTTTTAAACCAGTTATTTCTTCATAAAAGCAAAGGACACACAAGTAACCAAACTTTATGTCAATGTCAGCATTTTGATTAGCTTAACGGATTAATTCTACAATAGACGGTTAACAGATAGAGTGATAGTGGGGAGAGACAGAAGAGAAGATGAAAAGGGATTCAGGGACAAGATGAAACTACAGATAGAAGGAGTCAAGGGGAAAGTACAGTGTCAAAAGAGAGAAAATGAATACAGCCATTACAGCTTCATACATTTTGGAAAACAGGTCAAAAGGACATCTAGTTAAGAACTGATTATGAGTGGCCATAGAACAAACTACTGAAGCTCTCCTGTTTACCTTTCATTACAAGGCAATAACAGAGACATAAAATGAAATTAGAAAGCAGCAGACAAGAGACAGTTTAACAAATATTCTGCTGTGCAGTTTACAGCTAATCTATAAAACTGTCTTCTACACAATATTCTTGGCAAAAATAATTGTTTTTAAAAGTTGGAAATTTTATGTTAATTAGCAGAGTAAATGCATTAGACTATCTAGTAAAATGCTGTAGGGATTAATATTTAGAATTCATGGCAATATCTGTTCCTTGCTGCCTCAAGAAAGACTTACTCCTCTTATTCATGATGAGAGTTTACAGTATGTCTAAAGTTCTCTGAAAGTTATTTTTTGCTAGTTAGTTTTAGAGATAGGTTCAGAGACTACTTGAATCATTGATTTGTTGTTACTTGTTTTTCCTAAGAACAGTTAACAGGTGACATCCTAGAACCACAGAGATGAGTAGTAGGTTTATTACTCCTATCATTGGAGCTAGGAATGTACCCATACATCCTGGCAGAATAACTGGGTCTGGCACATAGGAATATGTTCTAGTACATGGAAGGATGATCAAGATTTGTGTAGGAACAGGGTCACAGAGGAAACTTGTTCATAAATAAAAGTCATTACTCCATTACTGGAGTCTAATTCAACTTTAGGTGGCGGAAGCAAATTCATCCTGCAGCTTTCATCAGAACTGAACATGGACTGTAACAGTAATGACCTGTATCTATTACAATTGTACATCTAAGACACAAATATGGAAACAGTCAGTATGGACAAATGTCTTCATATTTCTTGGGTTTGTGGTATCTTCAGGACACATACTTCTAAGAGGTATGGAGCTGGTGGAAATGTGTTATTATAGTCTCGTAATGTCAGAAACAATTTATATTACCTTCTACTTTCCGATTAACTGTACACTAGGCACTGCTGGCAAAACACAACCCTGCAATTCTTACTTAAACCTGTACTTTGCTGTGCTCATCTATATTTATTACATCAGGAAGCCATAAATCAAGTAAAAATGTGGTATCCCCTATATACTGTTAATAAAGTGGATCCTCTCTTTTTATTTTATACCTATGAATACAGTTTTCAAGCAATCTTGTGAGCTGTATTCAATTCATACCCATTGCAATTTCATTTTTATATATAATTACTAATATATATTCTTCTTAAAGAGAATGTAGTTTAGATGTAAGTAGTGAATAATCACTTCAGATGACTGTTTCCCAATCAAAAGTCTGTTTTCTTACCAGTGAGCATTTGTATATTAACATAACTCATCTCATCTCAGCTCAAATCTGCAGTAGTGTCTTCTCATGAAAAAGTCTTTGGAAAACAGAATAAAGATTTTTAGAAATAGATGTTTAGGAAAAAAGAATTTAAAATTTTCACTAAAGGATTAAGGATTTCTGGTTTTTCTTTTCCACCTGATCATACAGAGATTCCTACCCTCCCCTAAGCCAGCAGTCTGGTAGTTAGAAAGTTTTCAGAGTTATGCAGAAAACTGACATTCAGTTCTCCTAATTTCAAAGAACCTATTTTACTTTTAGTGTGAGCCTTTGCAGAACTAGGATATGGAATCAACCCTCTTTATTTAGAATTAATTTAATTCATATGAATAAGGTATTAGTTAATATAGAAAGAAAACTAGACAGAAAATGAACTTTGTCTTCTTTAGTCCTGGAGGATGTAGTGTTTGTGGGGTGTTGGTCTCTCCCTTGCTTTGTCACTGCTCAAGAAATACCACTTTGAATGTGAAAAGATTTCCTTATGTAACTGCCATGAAAAGAAAGCATTTCCTTAGAAGAAAGAGGTGCATACAGCATACATGGTAAGAATGAGTGGCTTTGGTAATTTAAGACCTTTTTATCCCTCTCACTTGGAGACCTGCCTACCATCCAATTCCAACAGCAGCTCAAGGTCTAACAAGGTAAGAAATGGAAGAAAACCACCAAGGATGATAGCAAACTGTCAATACAGGGAAATTACAGAACAGTCCAGAACCTGAGAAAACAACAGAGAAAAATTATAGGAAGAGAGAGATATCCTATTGCAACACTGCAGTGTAACCCATGGGCTGGAAATTTTGATCCCCGTATACTGAAAGATCCAATACAGAGTCTTTAAATCAGACTGTGTCACATTGTGAAGAACTTGCATTGTCCATCTGCACAGAGATGAATTTCATTCATCATGATTTGTTTAATTGATTTCAGTGAGGTGAACTGAGAGTACAAGATGGCTACAGTTGTAGTATCTGTAGTTGTATATTAGAACAATGCGGTTCTAATAATCTGCAGTGTTTGGGAGAAAAGCAAATCCTTCAGAAACCCAGTGGCGTATTTGAAAAGATCTGATAATAACAATATAGCCAATGTTAACAGAAGTGTTCTCATGCTTTATGAAACTTCCATTCCTAATTAAAAGTTGTTTGGTTTTGTAAGTCACACCTTGTAGCAATAGTGCTGGGTCTTGATAATTACAGCATAAAACTGACTGCCTGTTTGATTGCTTTTTCAGCACAACAGAAGGCATAAGAAGCAAAAAAGCCCCCACAATCGCAGAAGGGTTTTGTAATAGCAATTCTCACCTTATATCAATTTGAAGAGTCTTAAGCTGAAGATACGCAGTGGTCCTTATATAGCAAACTGAAGTTGACTGGCAATAGATTTACTATCCTTAATTATTCTTTGCAGATTCTTCAGAAGTGTCCCAAGGAATCTACAGACCTGATTTACAGGAAAAGAGATATATATTTATTTATTATCATCTATTAGATGTTGTTTTACTAGCAGTTTATCCTGAAACTGCTCTTGAACATGTGAACTGCTAGCATCCTCTTATGAGTTCTCCTGGGTCCTCATAAACACTCAATAACAGCTAAGCACTCAAGCACTAACATGAAGGTATCACTGAATGTCTATTTTTAGGAATTTTCTCTAACCCCTGATGTTGCTAAAGCACCCTACTTTTGATGATGAAGCTCTGTTGTTTATACAACCATTAATTTCAGTAAGTTTGAAAGCAGATTTCACAGTGTAACTGGCTCAGGCAAAGTCAAGGAAGGGGCACCCATCTATTTGGCATTCACAGTCCCAGAGTTCTTTCTGTTGCTTTTCAAAATACACTGGATCAAATCCTAATCCAGTGTAAGGCATCTTAGATCAATGAAATAAATTTTACTGTGGAGTAGGGCAAATGATCTCTGTTCAACTTTACTACAGTGTAAATGCAGTAAATATATTTTTCATGACACAAAGATTCTGATCAAGGCTGCACACCCTTGAGGGATCTATATACCAATTTTAACTTCCATGAGACTAAAGTTTAGACTTTAGTTCCTTTCATTTAAGAATTATTCCATAATCTTCAATTTAACATTCATTTTTACTGTTTAGCTTACTTGCATATGTACCCCATGAAAGATCCTGTTTCAAGAGTAAAAAATTAAATAAAAAAAATTAAGCACTGCAATTTTTCTTGTTTCAAATTATTATTTTATCTGTTATATTGCATTCTAAATATTAGGGATATCAAATGTGATTTTTCCCCTTGCTACTGGGGGCCCCTGTGGTGCTACAGATAACTGTTTAGAACATCAAACCATAACGGATGCTCAATCTCAGCTAATTTATGTCTTTTAGCAAATACAAAACAATGAATGCAAATCAAGTCAAGTCCTTCCTTTCCATGAGTCAGATGCTATTTCCTTGGTACTTGTGATGCAGTAACCTAGAGTTTAATCTAAAAACCATTACTATCATTAAGCAGCATTCTATTGACTTCAATGGTCTTTGAATAAAGCTAATAGCCCATTTTGTTCCTACATATCCATAGTGTTGAGATACAAGGGAGGCTAGGGAACAACAGGAAAGTAAGGACTAGAATTTTAATGTTTAAAATATTTAATAAACTATTGTTTATTATACATTGGAAAGTATAAAATAAAAGAGCATGGATTTTTTTTTCTTTTTTTTTGGAAGAAGAAAGTGGCAGAGAGGACACCTTGTCGTTCTACCTTGAAACCTGTTTACATAAAAATGACTCCTTTTCAGAAACAATAGCTCTGCTTCCTGCGCTAGGTTACAACACTGACTCGGAGAAGCACCCACCTCCACACTTACTTTCACAGTGATTAATCAGTTAATGAAATTCCCCAAAGCAAGACAATTCAGGGTTGTCCTTAAGACCTTCTTGCAGGCAGTTATCACATAAAGGTTAGCTAAGAAGTGGCTAGTCTTACACAAGGTTTCTTTGGGGCTGTAATACTTTTAAGTGTTATGTAGCAAGTTAAGGAGAAAATGTAAAGCCATAATTTTAGACTTAAATTTGAAATTTCTCTCTTTTATGTTGCAAGGCAGACCTTATGCATTACTTTGACATACTGTTGTTATTTGTATAATCTTGTATAATAATTAACTCCAACTGATCCACTGCAGTGTTTTAGCAAAGTATTGGAGCCTATTAAATTGGACCATGAATACACAGTTTCTTTCCTTATTTCTAACATAATTATGCAGTTGAAGAAGAAAAAAAAAAAGCAGATTACTGGAAAGGCATTGCTAAATAGTTCCCCTTGGTGCTGTAAATTTCTGGAGTGCTGTTATAAGGTTTTGAAGTATTAAGTATATACGAAAAGTGACATGCTGGAAATCTTTTGGAAAGCATTTGTTTCTGTTATTCTATAGGGAAACATTCTGCTGTCAAAGGTGAAATCCAATGACAGCAGCACCAAAGGGTATGTTTTCAGTGGAAGCTCATTCATAGCTTCATCCATTGCATCAGTATCACACAATCCCTTATGCCTAAATATACATGAACCTGGCTTTGCTCTTGGAGCTAAATTTAACTTCTAAGTAGAGAAGCACTCTAAAAGTTTTCAGTGAGGAGTTTGGCTTTAAGGCACACATGAAGTCATGTGTTTGCTGTATACATCTGCTTGGATTCAGTCTGGAGGAAAAAAATTCTCTTTTATGGATTTACTAACATATTGAGATAATGAAAAACAAGTATCTGTGCTAAGTAAGGAGGAAATAGGGCATTATTCTTTGTGAATTGGACCATAATGACTATAGTTTTGCAAGATTTGCATCTCCTGGGCCCTGTAGTTTCTGAATCATTTATCTCCGTCATGGTGCTTGCTAGAAGCCACTTGCCAGTTTATGTACCTCTCCTCAGTATACTACCCTTCGTCCCACATGCTCTGTCACTTTTTGCAGAAGAATGCTGGGAGATGTCACCTCAGCAGGCTGCATTGTTGTAAATACAACAATGGGTAGCTGTAAAATATGGCTCAGAGTGCCAGGAGTTGTCTCAGCTCCTGTTCAGTCAGCAGTCAACAGCACATCTGTGTACAAATAATTACCAGCCCAGTGATGTTTCTCTAACAGGGCAGTTCACATACAATTTCTGGGGAGAAGACCTTGCTCTACTAGGAAAAAGAGGCTTGTGGATGACACTGTAATTCAGAGGATGAAAAAAATTCAGAAAAGGCAGAAATTGTTCTAGAACAGTCCATGAGTCAATATTTAAAGAAACTCCATTTACCAACAACTAGCAGCCTGAAAAACACCCCTGCAGACTTATGGTCAAACCCAAATAAACATTGGGCCATGATGGACACCTTCATATAGGCACAGGGCTATGTGAGTGTGATCATCATGTACTCCAGATATGTTCTCTGTTTTAGCTCAGGTCACAGCCTCCTCAACTGTAGCATGAGCTTTGTTCAGGCTAAAAGAGCTGTTTCACATTGGAGATGATATCGGGAAGTTAGTAAGTGCTGAGATTTGTATTTAAAACAAGACTAGAATCCAGCTGTTTCACTTGTTCTCAATGAATGCATTTTCCATACTTACAATAATGAACAGAAAGTCAACAAATTTCTGCATATTTTAAGGATGAAATATACATGCCAGTTTTTCATAACAGATTATTCCTGTAGTTCTCATATTTACAAATAGTCATTGTTCCCATAACTTTACACTTACATATGCCTTGATCATGATATATTTCAAATAAGGTGGTAATGATCTTCTAAAATAGATATATGCAAATAATTTTGTCAGAACTGTAGCTGTAAGCTAAAACCACAAAGATCAGCTGACAGCACTTCTCACATCCGTCAGCAGCACTCATTTTGATGACAAAACATGACTAAAATTTCCAAAATTGGTTTGTCAGGGACGATCTACTCTCTCAAAAGACTTTTGCTGAATTAGTGAGGTTTTGGAACATATAGGACCACTTAGACTACTCAAGCCAACAGGAAGCTGAATGGCAGCTCTTAGCAATGGCAGTTTTCAAAGTTCACAGACTGTCTCAAAGTCATCAGGCTAGATCTGATTGATAAATCTAGAAATATAAAAATGTAAGCTTGAGATAAAGTTCTGGTCCCATGTACAGTGAATTAGAAACCGTCACTGACATCGGACTGGACTCCAAGTCATTAGATGCCAAATGAAAAAAGGAGGAAATACTATTCTAATTTTATTTTGATTAGGCCATGATCATCACATAAAAAACCCAAGAAGTACATGTGTGTGTACAATCCCCACAATGGGAAATTTATTTCTGATTCAGAAGGTTGAGTGCTTCCAACTGACCCAGAAATAAATACTTCACAGCAGCCTTGTGAAAACAGCATTGTGGAATGCTATGTATCTCTTGATTACTTGTACCAAACGTATTCCTTTCAAGATTAAAAATGCACTTTCAAGCTCTTAGTTCTGCCAACTCGTCAAATCATATTCTCTCTCTTCCCAGTCTCACAACCAAGTACAGTCTTTAAAGGCTTGACATGGTCTTCAATGGTGTCTGTGTGATACCACTGCCTTCTAATTGACCCCCAGTGATGTCCTTGCAGCCTGAAACCTGTCAGTGAGGTCTATTAGATGTAATACACTGAAACTTCTGAAACTTTCAGTCCTGTTGAAGTTGCACATAAGAATCTGACATGTATGTGGAAGCTGTGTTGGCTCTTTCTGAAAAAACAAGCTAATTTTGAAACAGAAGCAAGAGAGAAATGAAAGCCTATTTTTGTCACAAAAGGCAGCAAAATTGATTCTTAAAAATGTAAGCAGTGCTGGTAAGTGGCTATGTGCAATAAATACATTCTCCACTCTGGGGAATGCTCCTCATGTGGGGCTTAATGTATATTTCAGCTCAGTGGCTTTTCCTTCTGTTCAGAAGAGCCCATGACTCCACCAGCTGAGTGGATGGACATGAAGTAACCATGAAGTGGTGGAGTTCTAGATCCTCAGGGCAGCAAGGAGGGCACACAGAAAGCTCACTCCTCTGGACTTCAGGAGAACAGATTTGGCCTCTTTGGGTATCTGCTTGGTAGAGTACAAGAGAGCTGGAGATGGACTTTTTACAATGGCTTGTGGTGATAGGACAAGGAGGAATAGCTTTAAACTGAAAGAGGGTAGATCCATATTGGATGTTAGGAAGAAATTCTTTCTTGTGAGGGTGCTGAGGCCCTGGGATAGATTGCCCAGAGAAACTGTGGCCGCACTATCCCTGGAAGTGTCCAAGGCCAGGCTGGATGGGGCCCTGTGCAAGCTGGTCTAGTGGAAGGCATCCCTGCCTATGGCAGATGGGTTGGAACTAGGTGATCTTTAAGGTCCCTTCCAACTCAAATAATTCTGTGATGCTATGACTTGTACTTTAAATCAAAAATGGATTTGGAGATGAAAAGTAGTTTGATCTCAAAAGATCTCTTTTATTCCGGGAGTAGCATTAAAAGGAAAGGTGTTTCACATAAACATGATAATGTTCCCTATCTATGGATTCATATTATTAGAAAACTGTTTATATTCTTGGCAATCCTTACCCCTCTTGCCTAATGCTTTCCAGCGTTTCAAAGACATCAATAGGTATTCTCTAAATAGTCTGTTTCCTGAAAAAAAAAAAAAAAAAGGGAGATTGAGTCAAATAGCCTTGCAGATTTTGGGAGTGTACTTCCATCTTCAGTAGATTTTTTGCCAAAGAAAGGATTACAGGCCTCAGGATATGTCTCTATAGGTCACATGAAAAGTACTGAGATCATACCATAACAATTTAGGAAGCCAAAAAGAATATAGAAAGAAGCAAAGGTTAGTTAATATTTAAATGTTTTGGTTGTTCAGCTGTAAATTCAGACACTGAGCACAGATTAACTGGATTTGGAGCTATAGAAATGACTGTAACACAGCAAGGTCAGGGCTGAATGAAATGACTAGAAATCGATCAAATGTGTGAAGTACTATGGGGGAACAGGGCAGTTAATCGTTTCAAAACTTTACCCTGTAAAATGTACTGTACAGGATCGATGACAGAGGAGATAATAAAACAAACAGACTACCTCTCTTCCATACAAAAATATGGTAGATTTGTGTTTGGTCTGATTAATTCAGCAAAATTTGGGTTGCTCATTAATGGTGCTTTAATCCAAAGGCAGATAAGTTAGCTCTGGGAGCCTAGAGAGGGCCTGTACCTCATTTAGACTTCTAAAAACCTATATGGATATGAAGTAAGTATGCTTTGGGTGCAAGAAATGCTGACTGCTTGGCATCCATTTATTGGCAGTGCGATATGCATTTACAAACCCTTTTGCCTGCTAGCACCAAGGGATTAACAATGCAGCAATTCTTTGAACCTCGGGGCCTGATTCTGTATCATGGAAGTCAATAGAAGCTTTGTCATTGACCTCAATGGGCACAGGCTCAAACACTAAAAGAACACATTATGTGATACACATTTTTTAAAAAAGGCTTAGCAGTTTTGTGTTTGCAGAACCGGGGGTGACTGACTGATGTAAAGAATATGAAATAGAGAGTTGAAAAACAAACTCTGATTCCCCACTTAAGCAACTGACTCTACATCTGAACACAGTATTAAAGCAGTCAGAATATCTGCACTAAGTAGCTGCATTTTGCATTACATTTAAATTGTGAATAATACCTCCCGAAATCAAGTCTCTAATTTAGGTACCTGAAAACAATATAAATCAGTGAAAGCAGCAGAAGCTCTGTAACTCTGAGAAGCTTGGTGACTTTGTGAGAAATATAGATGCAGGAGCCCATATATAAGCAGGTCTAGATTAGAGAATTTTGTCTGTTGTATACTCAGGGTAGCTCTTCTCATTTCTCTGACATAAAATGCTCTACCTTCAGGAGTCCATCTCTTAAATGAGGTGCTCACATAAACGTGAGAAACTGCTAAGAGCAACTGTTTAGCACTATACTCAGAGATATAAGCAAGTTAATGTCTACATGTAAAAAAATATATACTTTGTAACCACATATAGTCAGTCAATGGCTGTGTTTTCACCTTCTAACCTCAGCATTAATAAGAAACTCTTTCAGTTTTCCAAAACCTAATCTATAAAGAGAACAACAGTGCCTGCATATACATATTCATGTGAAAAACCCTCCAGAGGAATTAAAGGCAAGAGTGCTGTTTGTCTTCTTTACATATTGAATGAATGAAGTATTGGCTCTCCAGGTTTTTTAAGTGTTCCTGGTCACCTCCATCACACATCATGGTTTCTGGTCTGTATCTGAATGGTTTGCAAACACTTACAAAACATCTGTATGAATACTTTCAGTGAGAATGCTTATTTGCTTAAATGCTTGTGATATCTTGTTTTCCAAAAACAGTCTTGAGGGAAAGAAAATTTATTCTGTTGCTGGCATCTGTAAAAATGGAAAGGAATCCTTCACTAGCTCTTCCTGACAAAAAAGTTGAGCACATCAGCAAGGACACTCTTTAGTGTGGGGGCTGGGAGGTGGAGGGGATGCTGCAGGAGTCTCCTCTTACTAGTTAGAGCATCAACTCCAAGACAAAAAGACTTTTTGTAATACCAAACCCCAAAACATTTTCTCAAAAGTCAGTATGATATCACATCCTAGTGGTGCAGAATGTTTAATGCTGAGCAGCTAGTACATTTTATGAATTCATCACTTTGCTGTTGAACACTGGCATGCACTGATAGCTAGGCACAAAGAGCTCCAGCGTTGTACAGAAGTGGCATTCAGCCTTTGACAAACGAAGAGCTACTTTGTCATCAAACGGAGGCTCACAAAACCATGAAAGAATGAACCGCATTTAAAATAGAGAAATGTGTGCAGGCAGTTTATGCGAGAGGTAATACACTGCTCCAAACAAGACAGAAGAATCTCCAGTCAGAGCAGCGTTTCTCAGGGCACAGACGATGCCCCAGACTCATTGGCTTTCTGTCACCAGACTCGGAGGACAGTTCTGTGTAAGTCAATACAGTCCATATGTGTGTGGGCACACTCACACCTCTATTTTTTTGTTTTAAATTTCCTGGAGGCAGCTGTCATATCACCTTCAAGTCACTATGTAATGTCTTAATCAAATCTCAACAAGGAGCTTGAGGAAGCATAGAAACCACAAATGGGATACAAAATACTAGGGCACCAAAATATGGAATCACTAGATAGCAATAACTGGCTTCAGTTTTTTGTTGCCTTTTGCAGGTTTTTCTTAGGTAGGATGGTATCTTTATTGCTTATTTCTTTTGAAGGGATGTGAAAAGAAATACCTTTTAAGCAAGATTGTGGTTTTAATAGGACACTTTTGGTCTATTTTGCATATCTTTACGCTGTCCAGTTGCCTGGATTAAAATAGGAGGTGAACAGAAACATGGGGTTGCTGCATTCTAATCATGTCTAAAGCTTAGAGGGTATTTTGCCATTTTTCAAATATGAATTTTGGTTACAACACAAGCTTGTCATCCTTTCATATAGAAACTTCCCACTGTGATCAGTGGGACTTCTGAATATTAAGAAATAAATGGAAACTTCTTATTTTTTCTGTTCAGTTTCTAAACTGCTAGTGGAAAATTGTGTCAATCAAGGAGGGAGAGAAGGAAGAAGGAGAATATGAGGGAATGTTAGCAGAGCTAGATAGTACAGTGTGCCAAATGCTTCCCAATCACCCCTTTGGCAGGCTGCTGGAATGCTGGAACTGCAGCCAGAAGCATTTACATCTGCAAGTGCAGTAGCTGCAGTCCCTTATGACTAAGTTTTCAAAGACCAATCCCATTCACAAAAATACCATTACAAGTAACAAATACTGTTGCAGTATTTGAATTTGTATTTACACAATCACATACAGGATTTTTTTACTCTTCTTTCAAAATACAGAATAAGTATGGTCAGAATTCTCTTTACTGAAATATTTATGCCCAATCTGAAAGGGTGAAGGGCACATTTTTAGTACCCATAGTCCCTATAAGATAAACACAAAATTCTAGAACAGCTGCTACTTGACAGTGGATATATTTGTCTCTTGGAATTTTGTGTCAAGGAGATTCCTTCATTAGTACAAGAACCTTTTTAGTATTCGCTCTCAGATTGCTTTAACCACTTGGTTTAAGGCAGTGCATATTGCTAAATATGTTATCTTAACATAGTAAATTCTGCCAAATTGTATTCGTTAACAGTGACGGCTGTTTTCAGAGTCAAGGTAAGACAGTAGCAATGCATTTATTAGTATTTTCTTTAGATAACCAAATATATTGACTTAACATTTATTTTTCATTAACCCATATTCCATATGCACATATTTTTAAAAATTTTCTTCTGATGTTTAAACTACACTGTATTACATCTCCAAAGCAATGAGGCTTTCAAACATCAGCATTTCCCCTTTTGAGCCTAGAAGGGAATTTTTTCTGGAAAAGTGAAAGGATATACTAAAAGACTTTCAGAACCTGACTAGGCAAAACAGACCGTTTTGCCTTATTGCTATCATTATAGTATATATTATATATGTATATATTGTCTGATCCAATATATACAGCCTGATCCTTCTAGTTTTGTGCCAGCCACTGCCATTTTATTACTGTCTAAATGACACACGACAAGACAGAAGTGTCACTTAAAATACATTGCAAAGAGTTCTCTAGCTAGCTTTGAGATTTATTACTGTGTTGAGTGAGATTGATGTTTTAGTGGCAACACTGCAAAGGACCCTGAAAGATTTGAGAGAATACAGTCAGTTTATGAAAGTGAATCAAGCATTACTATGAGCGTGAGAAAGATCACGTGAACTTGTATCATTAACCCATATTATTAGGACAATCTCACAAAGAATTCAGGTTCTTTTGGTAGTGTGATAAGTAATTCATGTAGCCAAAATGTTACTAATCTCCTCTACAGTAAAAAATCTGTCAAGTACTTCCAAGTCCTTTTCATTATTGTAGCTGTTAATTCATACAGAATCAAACACTTTTTATGGCTGAAATTATGAGGTTTTAGTAGTACTGAGAGAATAAAACTGGAATTAGTATAGTAATACTTGAAAAATTTCAATTCAAACCAAGACTCCTAAATCATCTGTGTGCTAAACTATACAGTTAGGATGGGACATATACTCTTTCTTTGTACGTAGTTTTTTTCAAAATCTGTGAGAGAGAGTTCTCTGGAAAATTCAGCTAAATAAAGTAGGTACAGAGCAGCTGAACTAAAGCACCTTTGGTTGTTCAGTGATTGTTTAATACTTACTTGGACATGGTGCTTTCAAAGGTTGGACTCAATGACCTTGGAAGTCTTTTCCAACCTTAAGGATTCTCTGATACTTTTTTTTCATAGCCTGTCCCTTTTCCCCAGTCCAAAGCTAAACAAAAGAAGACTTATAATCTGGTATAATCTTATAATGTCTGGTTTTGCACTGGCATTCTTCACTTTGTGTGTTGTGTCTTTACTTTGTTCCAGTTTGTCTTGTCCACACACTTAGGTAGCTCTAAGTTTTCAAGAAGCCAACAAAATAGGACCTTATTTCTGCTTTGTCCTGGAGGTCTTACCATACCTAACATAATGAATAATAATCTGGTGAGACTGTCTTCTGCAGCTGGTGAAGGCTCACAAATATTTTAGGAACTAACTGAATTCCAGGAATGTAACCTTAAATAAGAATATAAAATTCAAAACATGGAAAGCATCGAACCTTCACTTTGCTGCAAGAACACCAACAAGCTGCTCTTGCTCTCCCGAAGCAAAGGGAAAGATGAAAGTGCATCCCTTCCTCTTTCAGTGAGATAAGGCATCATGCCCCAGGAAACAGAGGTTGTTCTTTTTCATCTGTCATGGCTCTGGATTGTCCACCTATGACGACAGTGTGCCTCCAGGATCCGAGCAGCTGCCTGGCAGCTTGGTGAAGGTATTTACGCTTGTAACAAAATGTAATGGGTCTTCATGTGAAAAGCTGCTAGAAATTTGACTGAAGCCAGCCTGGATGTGTCTAATTTTGTTATATCTGGACATAATAAAATTTTTACTTATGTTAATTTTAGCTGGTTTATTTGCTGAGTTCTTTGAAATGGGTTCCTTTCTTCTCACGTTTCATTCCTCAGGATTGCTTAGTGTAGTGGGGTGAAGAGTTATCTACATTAGGTAGTGCATTGGACTTGCATGGCTTAAACTGGTTCTGAACTGAGATCTTTCAAGAGATCTAGGGATACAGAGCTTTAGGTCAGATGTTGAAGTCAAAGGTTGAAGACTATGATGATTGTCCTGAATGAATAATGCTGGAAGCTGATTCATCCTTGGTCAAATGTTTTACAGGCAAGCAGCTTTTTGAATTTATCTATTATTGAACCCATAAGGAACTTCAACAGACCAGAGCAGTTTCTGCATCTAGAAAGATATTTCTGGATGTCCTGGGTTGCAATGTAAGATGTGCCATGGGGTGTGTATTCTATCACCATCTTTGGGTTTCTGTTGAAACCAGATGGGGCAGTGTTCCCTGCCTCTTCCCTCAAACCTATCTTCTGTTAATGGGCCCATCAATGCCTTGCCCATGACTCATAGATAACTCTCCCCTGGACTATCTCCTGTTAATGGGCTCATCAGGCCTTGCAGCATGACTCATCATCCCATTGTGAGATGTTCCACCCAGAGGGAGGAACCAAGCATTCCATCCTGGATATAAACTGAGATGTTGAAGACCACAGGTAGCTTTTTCCCACTGGATTTCCAGAGGACAAGAGCTACATACCTACCACTGGACCTTCTGAGGAAGACCAGACCCTTTTACACGATCACTGCCTCAACAGAACCTCATCCATCACTTCATGAGGACTGCAGCCACCATCTTATTGGACTGCTACTGCTACCCTGACTAACAGGGTGTCAGGTTGTATCTGACTCTGTCAGTTTAAACCAGTGTTTTTCCTGCCTTTATTTCTAATTTTCTTAATAAATTGTTATTCTGACTTGGTGTCTCTCGCTGGTTTGTTTTTCAAACCAGAACACTGGCTTAGCCCTCTTGTATGTTGTACACTGAGTTTGTTTTAGAGGCTTTTTTATGCTGCCATGCAAAACAACTTCTTGCTTCAGCAGCTCTCAAACTTAAATTTTAGCTTACAGTGCTCAGTCCACAAAACACAGGACTAGCATTCAACTCTGAAAAATAAAGAAACAGTAATTTTGGATTCATTCACAATTATTTTAGGCTCTTAAAAGCAATGGGACTAATAGTGGTTAAAAAACTGTAGAAGAGGGCTCTTGGGAAGACAATTTTAATACATTCCAGGTAATAGCATTGAAGTCAACAGTTATGACATTTTTGAACTGACTCCAGTATGTTTATTCTGTAGAGAAAGTTTCCTCACACTCTAAATCGTTGTAAGATTAGTATTAATCTGACTGAAATGTCCTGAGCCATCCAATTCTCTGGTTAATTCTATTAGGCTGCATTTTCCACATGCTAGTTTGAAATGTTATCATATGATGACAAATGTAAGCTTTTTTATTGGATTTATGTAAATCCTTTCTTCACTGAAGCTGTTGGAAGGGTTCTGCCATTGCTTATGGGATCCACACATTGAAACACATCACAAATTCCTTGTAATAGATGGGGTTTTCTTCAGAAAGTCCAAGACCTCCAAATCTTTTTCCTATTACAGCATCATGTGAGATGGCAGAAAGCTTTCTACCTGCGACTAGCCTTAAGAAAGAATGCTCTTTCAGAGAGAAACCAGGAGTGAAAAAACAGATTTAAATCCCTGCTTGTCTTATCTTTCTTGTTTGGTTATTTCCTCTTTAGATTGTGCAAAATCCAAGGTGTTCTCATCCAAATGGCCTTCACTTGTTACAGTTTACATTTGAGAACTGGCAGATTAAAATGTCCCTCCAGCTCTACAGTTAAGGACGAGAGACAGAAAGAACAAGGAAATTCTGTCTGGATGGTATTTTCCCTACCTGGATGCCACTTTACATATCTGGATGCCACTTGCATCCAGACACCAGGCAATTAGATTCTTTGATCTCAGACAGGTCTTAATGAAAAATGAACCCACTGTGAAAATTTCAGCTTTTTAGTGTAATCTATTGCATTGGAGCTTTTTTGGTTGTGGGTTTTGTTTTTTGGGGTTTTTTTGGTTGGTTGATTGGTGGGGTTTTTTTAGTGTTGTATTTTTCTTTTGTGTGTGTGTGTGTATTTTGGGTTTTTTTGTTCGTTTTGGGTTTTTTACTTGTTCGTGGAGGTTTTTTGTTTGGTTTTTTTTTTTTCTTTTGGTTTTGTTTTTTGTTTGGTTTTTTTGAGGGTTTTTTTTTGGAGGAGAGTTGGGTTTTTTTGGTCGTTGTTGTTGTTTGTATGTTTTTTAATTCATTACATAGGAGGGCTGTGCTCCAGCTTGACACCCCAGGGCTCACCTACAATACACATAATAAATAACTAGTGCTGCCTTCAAGCACAGGATGGACCCATTGACTGCAGTGGGGCTACTCACAGTTGAGGCCAATCATACACTAAAGTGCTTGCTGGGGCCTCTGTTTCTCAGATGAATAGGCTTTTCTTCAATAAATTTTCCAAGTCTCCTTCCTAAAGGTCAAAGAAAAAGTCTGTTCTATTTCCTGCTTAACTTGTGGACCTTTTAAACCATATTATATTCGTTCTTAGTATATGTACTATAGGTATTGAACATTCGTCAATCTTAGCCGCAGAAGACTCAAGAAAATAGTCCTGTAGAAGTACAAAGGTTAGGACTTTTCATGGGTTTTTTCTTTCTCTCACGGAATTTTGTTCCATTAGTTCCCTAAGAGATGATAATGACGGTACTTAAGAGAGAAAAGAAGTGGCCAAGGTGCGGGGAAGTGTGTTGCTGGCTACTCCCTTTCCCCTTGGGCTTTTCTCTTGGGAAGCGCAAAGATACCCCGGGGGCAAGAGGTTGGGTTTGGCTCCTCCCTCGCTCTCAGGATCGGAGTGGAGAGGTGTGATTTTTGGTGCTGGACTGTAGCTGCCCAGAGAATTCGCTGCTGCCAGTGTGGAGTTCTCGTCCTGCGCGGCTTCTCCTTACTGTGGATGAGCTTCCACTCGCAGGAGCAGTTGTTGGACTGGGACCTTTCCAACACCCGACCTCACTGGGAATGGGACCCCGACCTCCTCCCCGTTCCCGGAGGGTGTGTGTCTCTGCTGCGTGCGGCAGCTGCTATGGAGAGGCCTGGCTGCCGCTGCCCAGCCGTGCTGCTTTCTGCCGCTGCCTCTGGCTTTTTCGCTACACTCTAACCCAGCACTCCGTGTCCACCCAAGCCCCGCGGCTCCTGCTAAGGCTGCGGAGTTTCTGTTACATTTTGTTTGCCACCCCGAGGGGAGGGTGCCCGCCTCTGCCATCCCAGCCGCTGCTCCAAGGTTCCTGCTGCAGCCGTTTCGCCACGCAGCCCGCCCGCCATCACCCCCTGAGGGAGCGGACTCGCGCCACAGCGCCCCCTGCAGGCGCGGGGGAACATCGCACCCGCCCCGCTCAGCGGGAGCCGCCAGCGCCCCCTGCCGGCCGTGAGCGTCACTGCAGCGCAGGGAAAGTGCCTGAGGGCCGAGAGAGGCTGCAGCGGGCTCTGCTCTGCGTGTTGGTGCTGCCGGGGCTGCTGCTTGTTTGCCTTGTTATACATATACATACTAGTAAAGAACTGCTATTCCTTTCCCGCATCATTGCCTGAAAGCCTCTTAATTTCAAAGTTATAATAATTTGGAGGGAAGCGGGTCACATTTTCCATTCCGAGGGAGGTTCCCGCCTTCGTCAGTGGACACCTGTCCTTCAAACCAGGACAAAAGGCTAAAGGCTAATTACAACACTTGAGATCTAGACAATTTTGTAAAATTTCTTTGTTCTTACTTATTTAGCTGTTTTTAATTCAAAGGCAATGTTCTATTTGGATGTGGCAAGGCATTCAAGTAACACTTTCCAAAATATGAAGGCTAAATGCCACATTTACAATTGTTTCCAAAAAGGGTTGACCTTTATTAAAGTTACTGAGTAAATACAATTCTGAAGGTTCCGTTTCTGTTGTAAATTAAATGGTATGTTTGTAGATGGAAAGGTCAATTTCCAGTAAAGCTGAACTTCAGAAAACATCACCTTTCTTAGCTAAATCAAAGGAGTTAATTAATTTTACAGATGAAATACATAATATATAATTCTCTTATCTTTGCTTCAAAATCAATTGTTTATGGCATAAAGGGGATACACTTGTCACCATTAGGTGTAAATGTTTGCTGCAGCAGCAAATATAGATTTAGTCTACAACACACAGCTTCATAAAGGTGAGACACTGAGTTCTTCTTAGAGGTTGTGTGTAGAGGAGTGTTTGTCCAAATCCTATCTGATTTTAAACTTACTGCATTTAGCAAATTTATTCCAACTTACATGAAACTATAACACTTTCTGTTTACAAAAAATGCACTAGAAAAATCTTACTAGACATTGATACTGCTCTGCATTGAGAGCTCTGCACTTTAATCCCTTTCTTTCTGTGCTGTCCTTAATTAAAATCAATTGTTTATATTTAGTAATTGTTACAACTATTTCAACATGAGACCACAAGTACCCATTAATAAGCATCATCTGAACTAGTTACTGGGTGCATTACCTGTAAGGAGGCTGGAAGGCTTGAACTTCCCTGCCTGGGTTTGTGATAGGTCACATAGCAGAGTCTGGAGTCTTTTCAGAAGTACTGAGCACCACACTGTCATCTAAGCTGTTCATTAAACAGAATATTGTTTGCTGCTTTGGACACAAAATTACTGGACTAAGAGGCAGCACCTCCTGCCTCTATAACAGCCTTCAACCTCCCTCTTTGTATGGCTTTCCAAAGTCAAGGCAGAGAAGGGAACAATGGGTTTGTTTTCTCTAGCCTCCCTTTAAAGCACCATGTTATACACAGCTGAACTTCCCAGCATGTTTCATGAGTGTCTCCAGAAGGAAGACATCTGAAGTCAGATATGTAGAAGATGCTGGAAAAATTCAGTCTTCATTGAGATGTACCATGACAGCAGAGTGCTAGCAAGTTGGGTTCCTTGTCCTGTGTCTACTGGAAAGACCAGAGATTTATTTTAGATCTTACTCTCCTTGATTTGGACTGATCTTGTATTTTTTTCCCTAAGTTCTATTTAGGGACTGTTATTATTTATAGCCAGATATTATTTACATACTGTTTATACAAATCTTATCTGATAAAATTCCCCACATAAGAGATTCATTAGGACAAATTCCATGTGCACCCTTCTCATCTCTGAAGTAACAGTACCAGTTTTACTTAAAAGTAATTTAATTATTATTATACCTCTATTCTCTGTACAAGCAGAAAATATCTGTCAATATTTGTTCTCAAAGAAAGGTGTAATGGAAAAAAAAGAAATGATGAAACTGTATGAAAAGGCAGTGAAAATAAACCAGCTTGTATCAAGAAGAGAAGTTTGTAATAAGTGTCAACAACAGACACCTTCACTATGGGAAAGGGAATCCTAAAAGATAAACATCAAAAAATTGCAGGCAAATTTTCCAAGCTGCTTCATCTTTTACTTCTTTTAATGGACGG
The DNA here is from genome assembly GCA_013396875.1 of Vireo altiloquus. Lineage (NCBI taxonomy): Eukaryota > Metazoa > Chordata > Aves > Passeriformes > Vireonidae > Vireo > Vireo altiloquus. Next base: position 878,245 of record VZRF01004128.1, read on the forward strand.
TGGCTGACCTGATCCTTCACAGTGCTTTTGCCACTCTTAAACCTTGCAGCTGTTACAGATAATCTAACCTTTAATTTTGTACTGAACAATATTAAACTAAACAAGTCATCTTGCTCTAGCAGAGAGCTGTGTCAAAGTGGTTCCACTGCTAAGTGTAGACTGGGTAATTTGGCACAGGGGTTTAATTGAGGTTTCAACAGCAATTGCAAATCCACATTACTATCTTGCAGCAAGCTCTTAACACAATTTCAATACTACCAAAGGAACAAAAATGGGGGTTTGTAACAATCAAATGATTTACCAACCATTTTTAATGCAAAAATAGGGGTTTGTAACAATCAAATTATTTATCAACTATTTTTAATGTTCTGCTCTCCTCTTTGATTTCCTGGTGTGGTGCATTCATCATATCCAAGTAATTTTGAGGTAAATATTCAAAATTAACTATTGAGTTCATCTATGATTAAAATAAAATGGCACATTCCATACTCTTAAGAGATGCTTTACACAAAAATATCTCCAGCCAGCATATATACAGAAGGTACAGGAACAGTACAGGAACAGTATGGCACGAGGGCTGATATAACATATTGATTTTAATAGAGACTTCTAAAGTAGAAAGAAGGTCAAGAGAAGTTTTAGGAGAGGTATAGGTAGTGAGAGTTGAAGCAGGAGACATAGACCATGATTTTTCTGACATTCTCAGTCCTGCCATTCCCCATCTGCTCCTGTAACACACAGGGAACTTGCTCACTGCAGATGCACAGTGAGACTTTTCACTACATTGTCCTCCCCTTATGCCTCTCTTTACCTATCTGCAAAACAGCTCTTTAGTGAACCTGTGCCCTGCAGCTTATTAAATCTCTCATTTAAAAAGTACAACCCCTCAGGTGATATCACAGATGTTTAAACAGATATAAGGCTGGTAAAGGATACCAGAATTTGGGGATTGCTGTGGGCACTCAATGGAAGCAAATAATCAGTGCTCTCAACTACATTTTGCCAGTGCAGCCAATATATCATAGCAAAACACGGAACTGTATGAATCCTGGGATCTTCAATCAGATACTGCTCATTTAAAAATGGAGCTGTGCAACAGTGGCCCTATCTCTTGTACTCATTTTTCTTGGAGCAGCAGTCTGACATTTCAAAAGATGAGAAGTACCTTTCAGCTTGAATAAACTCAGAAACATATCTGTAAACACATTTGGCCTCATCTTTAGAAATGTCAGTTTTCTGGAATGAACAGCATGGTTACAATATTTGTGTCAGTGTTTGGACCACCACTTGTAAGAGCAAGCATGTTACAACATTTTATACACCTTATCTGTACTTTTTTGCAAGTACAATAGCTATAGGAAGAAATACCCATTACACCCAACATCAATAAAATAGTTGCAAAAATAAGTAAATGATAGATTCAGTAGTGGGAAGTAAAGCTTCTTCCATCTCCTCTGCCTCATAGTAATCAGGTCTCTGGCTTTCTGGTTTCCATGGAGGAATTCTTCCTGACACTAGAGGACAATCACTCTGTTCATTCATTATTGTTACTCATTGTTGGGTTCCCATATTGTCACCTGAAATCAAGTTCTTGCTGTGTTGAGCACTATAGATGATTTGAAAATGGCAATTCCTGCCCTGAAAAGCTTACATCCCGACAGTCAAAACAAACATGAAGTGAATGACAGCCTATAAATAATATTAGTGCCACTCCTTGATTATTGTGTGTGTTCACAGCAGTAGTTTTTAGCCTGCAGTCTGTAAGCCCCAGAGGGTCATGATCTATAAGGGATCCAAGAAAAGTAACTAAGGGAGAAAAACCTACAAGCCTTAATTTTACCTTACACAAATCTCTGCTTCCTTTGGAAAGTGTTTAGGGTCTCTATATTAAAAAAGCCTGAAAATCACTGTATATGGGTTGCCACAATCAAGCCTGTGATTTATAGTACCCAGAGACACATCAGCTGACACATCTGGTTACTGCTTCACTGGCTCACGCACTGGTCTTGTCCTTGGCTGTGACATGGACTAGAGAAGAGCCAGTGAAGTGCAGAACCTCCAGGTCTCCCACACCATGAGATCCCATGCTCAGAGAAGCCTTGCAGGTGTTTTAGAGCAGCACACTTCCACTACAGCCCCTCAATCTGCCATTAACACCCTCACCTTCCTTCTCCTTGTTACATAGGATTCACACTAGGAAGATGAAACTTCTTGCATCTTGAGTCTTCAAATGGATAAGATTTAAGCTCTCCTTAGCACTTGCTTTCTTCCTTCCTATGATGGAGGTACCAGACAGGGAAATATTTGCCAGCAAGTAGCAGTTTACTCAGCTACCAAGTTAACCTGCTTGAAAAATACTCAGCTGCAGAAGAATCTCTTTGTCTTGAGGCTCCTAGAGACCATGAGCTTTGACAACAGGCCTGCCAGTGTTACTAGAGAGGCATTCCTGACTATTGTGTACGAGACAGCCACCCACACACAGAGGAGAAGCACTTGGCTTCTGAACTCACCGTGTTGATTAAAGCCAAGGAATCTCACTGGTGGTGGATTAACACTCCAGGCTGCACATGGTACTATGAAGTATTTTTCATAAAGCACTTCATTCTCTTACAGTCTTTCAGAGAATAAAATTTTCACTAACCCAATAAAATATGCTAAAATTGCTTATAATGGGACTGTTTAGGATTAGGTAGGAAGTCATTATGTCATACTTTACAGAGCTAATGGCTACTATTGAGCATGCATTATTGTAAACAATAATTAAGAGGAAAAAAATTACTTTCAGATGTATTTTCACTCTGTATTTTATAATAACAACAATATATCAACCTTTCTAATATTCTTTTCTTATGACTGAGTGAACCTATTTGGTTTGTCATTGTGCACATGTAAATCTTACCATATCATTTGGCAATTGTTATGTTCAAAATGGAATATTCTTATTTCTGATCTTGCTGCTTTCTCCCTTAAAATATCACCTTGTGCTAAGGCTGAGGAGCAATAAGGAATATGAGAAATCTGCATCCACTCTGAGAACATGAGAACATTCTTACATCCTCAAAACACCTTCTTTGCCTTATGGCCAGGGGTATTGGACTATTCTGCAAATATATCCCAATGTGAGATTGAATTTTGATTCATTTTTCTTTTTAAAATTTCTGATCATCCCCAGAATTCCACAATTTTTTTTGGCCAATGCAACTGGTCCCTCTCTCCTTTGTTGATTTAGTTTTTTTGTACATATATATACTTATGTACACTCATATGTTATTTTTCCTGCAGAGCAGATAAGAACAGAGAGCTGGTAAGGTCTTTGTTGTTGGTACAAATTAAAACTTGGCCTTGTTTAAATATATTTAGATATAAGGCAGATCTGATACTAAAATGGATAATATAACCCATCTGTGGCAAAGGTTTATGGAATCATAGAATGATTTGGGTTGGTGGGGATCTCACAGATCATCTGATTACAGTGACATCCATGGCAGGGACACCTTCCACTAAACCAAGTTGCTCCAAGCCCCATCCAATCTGGCCTTGAACACTTCCAGAGATGAGGCTTCCACAGCTTCTTTGGGCAACCTGTGCCAGTGCCTCACTACTAGGTTTGATAGCAGATTAAAGCCCTGTGCATATCCATCTATAAACTGGAGACAGCTCACGGATTAACCATGTCCTTTTCTAACTTTTCTAACTGGTTACTATTTGTTCTGGAAATGCAGCAAAGTCTTGATCAAATGCTTCTCATATTCATGCTCCCATTTCACTGAAATGGAATTATCCCAATGAGAAAGGCAAACAATGTACAGGATTACAGGATTTCTTAAGGAAGGACTCAAAATACATCCTCTGGTATTGAGTATCTTGCAGAATATGCTTGAAAGGCAGAAGTATTCAGGAAAGTTTATTAAATGAAACAAACTAAAATGTTGCATAACATCTTTTAAATATTCAAACCAAAAATGTTTTTAGACCAACCTACACAGATACCTCTAGCCTAGGAGCCTTAAAGTTGACTGAGGTCTCTCACAACCAGTAATATTAATGTTAATACACTTTGACAATCTGAGAAATTATCAAGCGGCTGGTTGCCAATATTATCTTGATATATTAGAAAGATGATGTGAGAATAACAGGTAGGTTAGTCTGGTATTACTGACTGAAATAATAAACAGTTCATGCAGGACTATGGCAGCAAAGCACCTGAACCTAAAAACATAATGAATGCCAGTCAGCATTCCTAGAAGACATATTTTGTTATTTTGGCAAAAGTATGTGCTTGGTTTACAAAACCAGCTCTCTTGATGTAGGGTACAGAATTCTTCAAGGTATTTAACTTAGTACCACATCAAATTTTGATTTTAAAATGCTTATAATAACAATGTAAAATGGGAAATCTTAGGTGGATTACTGGCCCATTGACAGATCACAGAATGTAGTTGCTACTGAGGGGATATAAACTTTCTTGCTTTTATTGGTAACTTAAGGACTAATTTGTGTTCCAAAAAACTTCAGCATGAACTAAAGAAGCCTCTTGTTCATCTGCACTGAAAAATTAACTTTGTAGGCCACAAAGGTGGGGCTTGGGTTTCATTTCAGTGAAGTGAATGCATTTTTACAGCTTTTACCTACCTCTAACATAACACATATTTTTTAGCCTTTTGATGCATTTCATTTTGAATCTAAGTTTGGCTTATTGGGCAGTAGAACTTCTTTGATCCTTTAAACCAAAGTGAAATGGAAGACAGACTTGGAAAGCACTACCCCAGATGAGATTTGGCAAGGAATCAATATTTTACAGTTTAAATATGTATTAATCCATGGCAGAACTAAACCACTTAAACTTTTTATACAGACAGTATTTTACCCTTGTGAAAGTGTATAAAAACTGTGTATTATGGAGTTATTTTGCTGAATGTTATTTATGATACAGTTATCTCACTGGGGAAAAGCAATAGCTAGTGATATCTGCCCAGGGAAAAATTATTGGGTGGTGGTTTCAAAAGAGCTTGAAAGATTTAGACAGTCAATTCTCAGCGAATTGGGAGTTATGACAGGAGTTATGGCTTTAAATCATATAAGCAGTTTTGAAAATCCAGCTCCTCCTTCCCCCTTTATCTTTAATTGAGTTCATTTGTCTTTCATTTGCTTACTGTGACATTCTTAGGCAATTTGAAGCTGCTTCAGAAATAATAACAGCCCAAATATACATACCCAGTCTTGAGCTGTTAGAGGTGCTGCATAGTGGAGGAGACTTGGGCTGATGGCTGCCTCTCTAATTTACTCCCTTGTTGAACTCACAAAGAAAGGAGCACTTACACGTTAGGGGCCACCAGGTGCAGAAGCAGAGGTAATAGAGCAGCTGGAGCAGAGACAGCAGCACTACCAGTGAAGCAAATTCCTTCTGGAGCTCCTGGCAGTTCCTGGCGTGGCTCTGCACCTTCCACCCATGGAGCCTAAAACTAGGGTGAAGCATTATGTATATTAATATACATAAATCCGAAAACATCTAAAGTTATTTTTAAAATAATATGAAATACTAAGTAATATATGAAATGTCTCAATGAAAATGTTCCATTCTTTCCTTTCCTGTTAAGCCTAAATTACAATTTGCGGTTACCAGAAAATATGCATGCCTTCCAATTCATGTGTCCAATAAACAAATGAACTTTTTGTTCTCCTTGACTTACGTTCAGTCTTTTGTGTTAGAAAACAAAGTTCTGGGTCACTGATCCCATCTTCTCCTTTATGTGACATGGGCTTTCTATGAAGTGTTCTCCTGTTCCTGTTCCTGTGCCAGGGCATTCCTTCCAACCAGGCACAGTCTTGCTGTGGGTGTTACACAGTGTGCAGACACCTGGGCTGATTTGCTCAGGAGGGAGCTCTGTGATATGCTATGTACAAATGCTGCAAAATAGCCAAGCTCATCAACCCTGTTGCAGAGGGGAATGTATCTGTATCAAATTATCAACTATGCTTTGTTTCTGGGCTAAAATATCAATCCTGTGGCTTCATTAGTTGTTATTTTCCCCAGGGCAGTCTGCTATGTTATTATAGTCTCTGATAAGCCTTATTAGATCTCTTGTCCCAAAATCTTAGGATTCAAATTAGATATATTTGGCAGTATACCTAGAAGCACCTACTCTCATCTGGGTGCCATCAGTACATGTAACTCCTCAGAAATGTCAGAAAAATAAGTAGTGCAGGAATCATCTTAACATTTTTATTTAGAATACCTGCCAAAGGTAGAGCAAATAGGTGGGGGTTTGCATGCATCACATATGGTGGCATTTTACATTTTAAGATATAGTGTCTGAAATCTGGATCACAGTGTAGTGACTGGCAAAGCTCCCACCCATTTCGATTTGAGGTTAGGATTTCAGTCCATATGGGTACCAGCATTTAAAACTGGTAATATTTGTAACATCCATGGGAAACTATACTAGCTGACTGTTCATCCTGGAATTTATTGTTGTGAAGGTTCTTTGTACTAATCTTTCTGCTAGAAAGGGGAAGGGCCATGAACCACCCTCTTGCTAAGTGGAGAAAAGCCTTTGTGTGACAAAGTTCCTCATCAAAAGTTTGATGAATGACAAAGTTTCCTGAATCTGAAAGTATTAGAACCTGTATGCAAGTCTCTAATATGTACCAGGCATATCCCAAGATCCCCCGGGCAGAGCAGAGACCTCCTGTATGTGCTGCCTTGTGGAAAGATGGGGGTCAGCTTATCCCTTCCTGAGACAGGCACATGTACACAGAGAAACAGATGGAACCAATGTCCCTTTTAATATCAGGTGAAGGGACACTTGACTGAGTGTGGAAGAATTTTTAGGGGTGCTTCACTTGGGATCAGTTGCCAGTGGCTCATATTGGTTTCACAGCAGCACCAAAATAATTCAGGGATGGGACAACATGTGAGTCTCGGCGCAGGGCTCTCAGCAGCATCTCCACAGAGCAGCTCAGGGCTGGAGAAAGTTGAGTTTCATCTTAACAGCCCAGTAGGTGAGCATGGATTGTAGACATGAGAGTGATGCCATGCAACCATTTCTGAGCAAGCTGGAGCTAAAGAACCACAAGATAACTATGAATTGAGCTTTCTATGCCTATGTGGAAATCTAAGATATTTCATCATATTTTGTTTATGTGGTTAGGTTAAATTTATTTGTTTGTTATATTTTGACATATTAATATGTGACATTCATCTATATAATTTTAAGTTCATTTCATATTTATATACATGTAAGAAAGAGATACTTATAAAAATATTAAATGTATATTTATTTTTAGTAATTTGTAATTACTACTATTACTACTATTTCTTATTTATTATACTTCCTATATATTGCAATGAAGCACAATATCACACAGAAATACCAAGTGCTCATCCCTGCTCAGAACAGCCTCCTTATTGCTTGAACCTAAAGGCTGATGACTTTTGTTCTTTCCAGTCTCTGAAAGTTGATGTGTGGCTGTCCCTAGCAACTACTGTTGTTTTTTCACTTGAAAGCACACTGAAAGCAATCAAGTGCAACAGAGAGTGTACTGAAAATTAAATTTTTTTTATAGTCCTATTTCCTTACCAGTTATTGGGCTGATGTCTAAATGCTTTATATAAATGAGCCATATCTAAGACAACTTGCAGGCCCATGTATAATTATAATACCTTGGAAGGTAACTGTTGGCGATTTTTCTTAATACTTGCATGTTCTATTACAGCAAACCAGCAGCTGTCTGAAATTTCCTGGTGATTAATGACAAGCCATCCCCTCCCCCCAATCTAATACTTATTTAGGCAGCAATGACTGACAGGGAGGCCTTTCCCAGCAGTTAATTACCAGGTAAGCTAAATCTTGGCACATTTAGCTGAAAAGAAACAGCCTTTCCATCAGTCATTATTGCTTAAATATAGCCCAAATTGGTGCATTTTCAATTCTTAAGTAAGACCTGCAGGGAATATTCATTTAAAATGTGCATATAATAAGATGTTTATATATATAGAATATATTTATTTGAAACTATCCCACTATGAAATCAGTTGAAGGATCACTGCCAATGTGGAAAAGTAGAAGAGTGAAAAGAAAACCCACGTTTTGATCCACCACAGAGTTTTCCCAGAAGCTTTTTTGTTTGATGGAGTCTGGGAATGATTCCTGCTTTGTACAGGATGAAATGTGAATGTGATAATCAAACATTTAGGATTAGGTAACCCTGGAACAGATATTAAGTATTAAAAACAGGTAACAACATGAGCTCTGGATAATTTCATGGAATGAGTTTAAGAAAATATTTTTCCCAGCAGCCCAGTCATGGTATTTTGTCAACCAGTGACACATGTTTCAATTGCTTCAGTTCAGGGCCAGCTTGATCAATTGTCGTTTGTGTTAAGGTTGATCTAAGACACTGGCAAGGCCAGTGGTCCCTCTGTATTTTTCTAAGGAAATGGTAACTTGTGATGGCACACAAAATAATAGTAATTTTAACTGTTACAGCAACATGTGTCAGGGTTCTCTCATTATTCAGAGCATACCTGAGTTTTAAGGGCTTCAAAGTCAAGATCCTTGCTATGAGAAAGGAAGCCAGTTCATCACATAATTCACTGTGACTCTCAGTCAGTCAGGATCTTCAGCAAATACTATCTTATATGCTAATTTTTGTCTCAAGCTGAATACAGAAAGCTGAGGCACTAATTTGAACATCTTCCTCATGTTATATTAACTACATGATCAAGTCCAGATAGCTCACTGTTGTTCTGCTGTTTAATGGGATAGGAATTAAAGGTTTCAGTCAGAACTAGGTCTAGAAAAAAATCTTATGTTTCTATTTACTATTAATTGTACCCCCCTCCTTCTTTTGACAGTTTTGCCAGGTGTTAATTCTTCATAAACTGAGATTTAAACAGCTGCATTAGAGGTACTTTACTTTCGGCCTCTTACAGTACTTCCAAATATTTTATGCAGCTTCAGCAGTAAACCTGGGCAGAATCTGCTAAACTTCATGGCTTCCCCTTAAATCAGTCACTGATTTTTTTTCAGAATGAAAATGAGAGTACCTACAAAGGCGTTGAAATCTACTGCTTCCCCCCCCCCCCCCCCCNAGGGAAATATCTCGCAAATGACACTTTCAGGATCCTTCCCCAGACAAAGAGCACAGCCAGAGCCATTTGTATCATACAGTGAATGCCCAGCTGTGTGGCTGGATGATAAATACCAATGGCATTAGGGATTCCATGACTGGCTACCTATTTTAAGCAAATTGTACCATTATGACAACTAAAGAAACTAATGTGGAACAAAACCTCAGCAATGATAGGTGGTCTGGCCTCTGCTAGTCCTTGATCATGGACATGTACAGGCAATTTCTGGCAGATTTTTCAACATCAGAAAAATTTTTGCTTTCAAAAATAACAGATCAGAGTTAATGAAGAACACTCTGCTTGTAATGGAAAAATCCCCGCAAGACTAAATCAAGCCTTCTTATTGCTTAGAGAGATTTGTCTGTCAGAGCACATGAACCTTGGCTGTATCAGAGCTGACAAGATAAGCAAGCACTGCCTGTCCTTTGATCTTCAACCCAGTGGGGACCCTGGACTCACAGTCATCCCCCGCAGGAATGGCATGTGGGCCCTCTGAATTACTGCTGTGCTTACATCCCAAAACCACCTTGAACAGACTAATCACACAATAACTGTTACACCAGCTTGCAAAGCTGACATCTACTCATGAGAATAGTGGTACACTTACACCCTGGAGAATAACCAGATCAATTCAAGGAAATTGGCTAAAAAGTGTCCTATACATTTTCTGGTTATCTCTAGACCAGCAAAGTTAGTCTGAATCACTTTCTTACAACAAAAATACCCCTTGTGTCCCTGAACAACCTCAAGCTACTCAGGAAAGGACTAATACTCTGTTCTTTTTACTGCTAAAAGCCTTTTGAATGCTAACAGTAGATGTCATTTAACTTGTGTATCAGAGAGTTGCTTATAGGCCATTTTGTGCCAGATATCCTTGTTACAGTTTCTTAAAATTTACATACTATCTCTGCTTTACAAGTATGTACTTTTGAGGAGATAATCTTGAAGGAGTCAAAGATTTTTGAAGGAGGATCCCACTACATTGGGGCAGCTCACCTCAGTACAAATTGCACTTCAGTTTTCTCTTGGGATCAGCGTTATGAAGAAAACTCATTTGAATTGTTTATTTTAAATATACGGGTTATAATCTCCAGTATATAGCATTGACTGCTACTTCTAAACAGGCTGATAGATGTAGGAGAAGAACTACACAGATAATGGCTAGTAGTGAAAATATTTTCTGTAGGCTCTTGAAGAAGATGCATGATAGATCTCTAGGTAGACACCAGTGCAGACTGCCTTGTATGGGGAGTATCCAGTATACAATAGCCATGAATATCTATTAGAAAATAAAAATTCCAACTTGTACTTTAGGACAAAGAAAGCCCCAGAATTATTCTTAAAAGCTGGCTGTCAATAGGCTTTTGATGCAAATGAATATATATAGTTTATCTCTTCTTATCTCACAAGAATTATTGAAGCAGATTTCAACTCTGTAAATGAAATTGGTATATTTGCATATCCTTTTGCTGTATTATTAAAAGGCAGCACATAATATTATGCATATTATCAGTGTGTGAAGACTCAGAGTCCTGACCAGCTTTCCTCACAGTAAAAAAATTAACCAACAAAAGCTTGATGTCAGCAAGCCTTCTGACTAACAGCTTTTAAATCAATAAAAAAGAACCTACAGGTAAAAACACCTTATAATCTATGGAATTTTTATGGTTGTACCCTGCAATAAATGAATGTCGGGTTAAAATTTACAGTGATCCTACTTTGTAGCATGTGTGAGCATTAAATTCGGATTTAAAACAATGGAATTCATAACAAACAAGTATGGAGCTTAATACTGGTATTTATTCATTGCCTGTATTTTCAGAGCTCATTTCAAAGTGAAGTGATCAGTTAAACACAAAAATGAATAAACATTCTGAAACAGGTACCACTGAATTCCTATCCATTCCTACTGGCTACTGCTGCTGATAAAAATCCTCAAATTTAATTAGCATGCAACAAATCATTTGAACTTGGAGGATGAAAATGGTAGATTTACAACTAGCTAGTAGTCCTTCAATGGTCTAGTGGTTAGCACAAGGCACTGGGGCTATGGGAACCTGGAGGGCACTGCTGCCTGGCTGTGGTCCCAGGCTGTCCTAAACTGTGATGTGTTTGCTGAGCCAGAGCAGCATCCTCAGCCTTCCTCTGGAGATGAGCTCTATCCACTGCTCACTGACCTGGAAGAGATAAACAAGAGAGACTTCAGAACTGGAAGATCAGGACATTCATTCAGATTGTGGAGCCAAGCCCCTTTCAAGAGATTTGAACCAGGTTTTCCATGTTCAGCTGAAATGCTAGAACTGGGGAATTACCACCTACAAAAGATGAGCAGTGATTGGTAACTCCTGTAATGTCTCATTTCCTCTGCTTCTCTCATAATGGCTTGATAGGAAGTTAAACTTTCCAGGGCAAACTTTTTTACTAAGCTCAATGTGGCAAGCACATTTTAAAATTCGGTTCTACTCTCAGAAACAACCCCAAGTCTTCTCAGATTTTGGTACAACAGCCCTATTGAAATGCAATTCATTCACTGGCAGTTGCGACAAATGAACAAACCTATTCCTTGTCACCTATTTCACATATTTTGAGCTCTTAAGGACCATGCAGACAGACCAGGCTAAGCAATAGGAAGAGCAGCTCCAGTCCTTGTCGTGTCAGGAAGGAGGATTTATAGCATCAATATCTCAGTTCCATAGGCATTGACTCTGATGTTCCTCTGCTCCTGGTCTTCTCTCTGGGCAGTGGTCTTTGCAATACATTAGGGGAAGGGCTGCCCTCCTTTAAAAGGATCTTGATAAGGACATCAGATGACATAATTCTTTAGAAGCTTGAAGGATCAAGCCTTTTGACTTACAGAGTGTACCTGGGGTATTAGATCAGTATGTACACATCTTTTAAGATGAGGCCTTTGGGTACAAACAGTCCTCCAGGCTTTAAATCACTGTGGAGGGATTTCTCATCACATATGGTGTATTAACTTTCCAAGATGTATCCATCTGCAAATGAAAGAGGAACCTTTTGCAATTGGACACCCTGTTATATCAAATTGGCATGGCTTGTTAAAATATTAATGTTGAAAAAAATCTTTCCATTAAAACAGAACCAAGTCAATTTACACTTTGAGGGGTCAGATTTCAACAGAAATTAATTGTGCTTAGGCTAGATTACGTTTTCATTAGTAATCACATAATTGATATTCATTTCTCATTACAGTTAAGCAATTTCAGGCTACCTGTGCAAATACTGAATGTAGTAAGCTCTCGTAAAAGGTGAATTGATCACAAATATGTAAGGTCTTTTCAATAACATGGAAGATATTTGCTCTGTTATAGTTCATACTCAAGCAAGCTACCTGCAAAACCTGATCCTGTTGGAAGGCAATTTTGCCAGCCTGTGTTAGCGTGCTGCACTGTATGACTTGAGGTAGAGAAAAGGTCAGAAATCACCTTAGTAATGAACTAATTCTGATTTAAACTAATTTTATCTAGGATAACAGTATTTATGGAGATATTCAGGAAAAAAATATTGGAACTAAACCATGATTGCAGCTATAGGAGCTGAATACAGAAACGTCTGTAACCTGGTTTATTTAATTTTATGCTATGTCTTTAAAGATCTACCTTCCCCTGCTGTTTTTCAGGTTTGGTTAGAGATAAATCTGACTTGGTCCTTTTTTAGTCCGTCTTTTTTTTGGCATTACACATGCTATTAACTGCTCTTTTTCATATTCCCAAGCCTCATTCAAGAAAAACAAGATAAACAGGCTTCCCAAATCTCCAGTTCTTGTTAACTACAGCTGTACTGAATCCTTTATCAAGTAATATTATGTCCTGGATTCTTGGCACTAACTTCCTTACAGACCTTGGCCAGTCCGCTCAGAAAAGAGGTGCTAAAACACGCCTAGAAAACACAGACTGTGAGCAAAGCAAAAAAACCCAGAGACTGTGGAAGACATGAAACCAAGTTGAGAAACATGAGAGGGAACTGAAAGGAGGGAGAAATCATAGAATCAAAGAATAGTTTGGGTTGGAAAGGACCTCTAAAGGTTATCTAGTCCACCTCCCCTGCAATGAACAGGGACAATATCTTCAGCATAATGAATGGAATGAAAAAAAGAATGAGTGTATATAACAGGATTCGTATATGAAATTTTGCATCAACATCACGTGTGGAGTGGATACTGAGCTCAGAGCAAAAGAAAAGCTTGACACTGAAAGATAAAGGTACTTCCTGGACCAAACCCCATGTAAGTGTAACTGTTCCTGACTCTCCAAAATGTCTGCCTGAAGGATAAATGAGCACATCTATTCTGGTCAGCAGAACTCATTGAATATTTATATGTAAGTTTTCATTTGAGGGAAATATTTCAAAGACATTTACTAGAATTGAAGAATATGGATCTTTGAAAATTAAAGCCAAGAATTTACATATTCTGCAGCTAAAACTATAAATAGATGCAAACTAAAGAATAATATATTTTTGAAACAGTATATTCTAATGGTTACACCAGTGTTGTGTAAATGGTATCCTTTCTTCCACTTGTCTCTCATATATTGTTCAGGGTTGGTATCTCTGTTTCCCTGCCAGCTACATGCTTGCAAAGCTTTCAGAGCACTTAGTCCCTGCAGCAAGATCTGCACACCCAGCAGATGAAAAGCAGGAGAAAGAATGGTCTCGTGATTACTGTTATCACAGGAGACATGGATTTGCTTCTGTGTAACCTTAGAGAAATCACTCTCAGCATGTCTGTATTTGGTGATTCAATGTCCTGCAGAAATCCAGAGCTACTGCTAAGCCCGCTGGCTCTGAAACACAGCATTTCAGTCCTGCCTCTTGCACCTGAGCCTGTGCTGCTCCACTCTACCATCAGACTGAGCAGTATCTCTGCATTTGTCTGCTGCTCAGAACTTTATTTTTGTCCTTGTGCCTTACCTCTCCAAATAGAAACTGGGAGCAACAGCACTTCAGAGTGGCCTACTATGGATGTGTGCATGCATGACCAGGAGCAATAAAATGTTATAGCATGTAAACATCTCAGAGAAAACAAATTGTCTTCTAAAACAAATGAACGAACAAACAAACAAACAAGACTAGCAGTAGCAGCAGCTTCTTTGCTTAATTTGTTAAACATTTGAGAAATAAGAGGCTTAAGAAGGGACAACTTGATGTAATTCTCCACCTGTATTGGTAAAAATATAACATTTACTAGCCAAATGTTGCTTATAAAACTTGCATCTGTAGAATATTTAATTAAGAACGTGTATGGAGGTTTCACACAATGTCCTAGTGAGTACATCTACTGTTATGAAACTTCTGTCGCAGTTCTGAGTATTTAAGAAAAATGACACATCAGGCAAGATTCACTCCACACAGTGAAAAAAAAGAAACCACTAGAGACTACTTGCAGTAACATACTAAAGGAATAAATGCTACAGGAAAGAAACCCAAGAAATCTTGAAACTGAATTCTGAATTAGATATCTGTGCAGAAATTTTGAATAGAAGTACAAAACAGGCCCTCTTACAACCTGTTTCTATTTTACCAGAGCAAATGAGAATAGTGTTTGGTTTTCATCTGAGCCGAAGAGAAGCATCTAAGACTGATGTTCATGAGACTTTATACACCAAGTTTGTGAAGGCTGGCTTATAGTTTGAGTTCTTTTGGTAACAACAAGGAGAAGGTGAACTTTGAATGGAGCCTCAGGAGGATGTGAAAACTGGGCAGAAGTAAAGGTTCAAATCCAATTTGGAACAGATTTTCTTGTCTGCAGCTAGGGCCAGGCCTGAGGCAGAACACCTGAAAAGCTGACCAGAAAAAGTGCAGAGGGCCTCCTCATGTAAAACTAATTTACTGCATAATCAGAATGATAAGAGATCAGACAAAATCCCTAAACCAGGCAGACTGAGAGAACATCTGGTAATGGCCTCCAGGGAATGAACTAAAGGACTTGCTGGGACAGTGCAACTTTACAGGTATCTCGTGGGTCAGGCAGCTGTAGGGACGATGCACAGTTTCTTATTTATGAGCAGAAGCAAGATCTATACCCATAAATCACAGTCTGAGACGGGTAACTCTAAAGTACATTTTAAGAAGCACAATTAAGAAAAACTACCCAGAAGCATAGAACTCAGTGCTATGAAATTTAGCACAAAGCTCTGTTATGATTTAAGAGTCTCTGACACTGAGGCCTTAAAAATCCCTAAATTGCATACTGCCATATAAAAGGCTGTTCCTACCCCCCTGTATATATATATCTGTTGAACGTAAAGCTTATTTAATTGTTTTGTGCCAAGCAGGGCTTTTAAAGCCAACCAAGCAGCAGAAGATACTTAACATGACTCTGCACAGGACCAGTGCAGTAAGGGAACTTCGTCTTCTACGTCTTATTTTGATTTCCTGTTTCCACACTATGTTCTTGTCCCAGCTGACCATTCTAGCAGTTAACCTAATGAAATGTTGACAGACAAGAACATTTATGGTTAGAAAACTTATAAAAATGATAAATACACCACAATTTTTTTTTCTCTTTTTTTTTGGCATATAGAAAATGTGCTTCTCATCAGATTATCCAGGATAAGGTTATGATGTTTGCACAGTGCCAACGAAAATTTAGCAAACACATGAATCCTTGAAAACAGATATTTCTGTAGGAATGACTTTCAACCACAAGTTTAAAAGTCTACATGAAGAGGATTTGCCAGCAAGCAACCTTTACAGGAGAATAACTAGGAAGCAAGATAACATTAAAGGGAGAATACTGATGTGTCAGGAGTGCTGTTATGGATCACAGTAAATCTTCTGAACTCTATAACTAAAATAAAGACAAAATCTTTTATTCAGTCTTTGTTATGCAGTGGACCAAGGTGCTGCACACTGATAGAGGTGATTACTACACACCATTAATTGTTTCTTGAAATTAAAAGAAAAACCAAATCACAAAGCATAGATCACTTATTATATGCTAAAAGTTTTTAAGTACAGTGAAAATATGCGTTCAGCCCTGAGCCTTGCCTGATCACTTACTGATTTTGGAGCCTGGCAATTAGACGTGCCCAGGGACTTCACTATCCAGCACAGTAGTTTGAGGAGAACCAACTGAGAGATAATACATAGGAGATAAGGTGACATGAGTTTTTAAGATTACTGTAACATGATATATTTAAATTAGATAAACTTTCTGTGACTATCAGGGCAGTTTCCTCATGGTTTCTCTTCTCCCTTCCTGTGAGCCTTGTCCCTTGATAGTTAACTCTGAAAACTGTGACTCCTTAGCAATTATCTTCAGTGAATATCTTCAGGGATTAAGGCAACATTTTTGGACTGTTAAAACCTTACAAAAATTGAGCATATAGTAATGGTGATTAAAAACGAAATAAATTCCTGATATGTATATCTTAAATACATTATTTATCTGAGTGCACTAGATCACATCCTATATTGTTAGATACACAAACAATATACAAACAGAAGTCAAGACCTACATATACAGTCAAGCCATATTTACAAGATAAAAGACTTACATGGAAGCTCTGTAAAAAAGCTGTCTGATCCTGGTAGATAACCATCACAGTCTGATGCTGAGACCAAATGGATTAGTCTTTGAATATACAGATAGGAAAATACTGATTAGGGGAAGATATTATTTCTATGTTAAATGCTGGTAAGGCCTGTACTGGAAAAGTACAATTCAAAAGGCTTTGATTATGGTGAGATGCAGGAATGCTTAGAAGGTTTATTCTGTTCAGTTTACTGATGAAAAGATGAAGGGGAAAGGAGACAACTGCATATAAGGACCAACGTGGAGAGCATAACTCTACTATGGTATCTTCAGTCTGCAAACAAAGCTTTAGCAAAGGCTCAGTGGTTAGATATGGATGCCTGATACATTCAGGCTAAAAATAGGATTCACAGTTTTAACAGCAGGAGTTATTAGATCTCGCGACAATTTAATCAAGGTTATGGAGAATTCTATTAATGATAATTTGAAAATCAAAAGTAGATGTTTTCCTTAGAACTCCAGTTCAAAGTAGAGTAAGTTCATAGATGTTTAACACGCTAGATAATAATAGCACAGAGGTTTCTCTTGGCCTTGTAGTTTCTGACCTCATTTGATGGCACATTAGCTCTTGGGTGTCTGTGGAAGGGTGCAGTTTGCATCTGTTTGGTTGCAGTTCTTACATCTCTTTGATGCATTTGCACAAACTGAGATTGTCTCTTATTTACCACTCAAAGAAACAAGTCCTGCTGAATCAGGTGCAGAGCACTCTTCACCTTCCTTTCATCAGATTGCTTCTGCATTTCAGAGCACTAAGAGAGGCCAGTGAGGTGAAGATGAGGGACACCTTCCACTAGCCATGACATTTGTAAAGTGTTGATCCATCCAACTGCAGTCTCTGCAGAAAATGTTCTTCAGCTTATTTACAACTGCTCCGATACTTGCAACAGCATTGTTGTTTCAGGCTGGCCTTTGGGATGTTCAGATGAGTAGATTAATTACATAACTCTCTTTGAGTAATCTATGGATATTTCAGTTAATTTTCCTCTTTCCTTCTTTCATGACTAATCTGATTTCATTTTCACACAGAGCACATGAAATAGCAGTATTGTAGCAAGACACTTATTTTTCAGACTCCTGTACCTGCCTCAGAACACAGAAAAATCCCAATGAATTTTATGTTACAAAAAGATGCTCTTATATCAAAATGAATTATGTCAGATAAAAAACTTAATAAAAGTTCCCTCTTGCCTCGGCTCTCACATAATGAGCTGAGGTCATTCTAAAGAAAAGAACAGGAATTCAGGAACCAAAACAGAGTAGAGTGTGAAGTGTTTTTAATATCACAACAGATGTAATTATTTTTTGTTTCATTTTATTTTTAAACATTGAGGTAAATAGGAGGGAAAATCAATACAGTACTGTCCTGGGTTGCAATGTAAGATGGGGTGTGTATTCTATCACCATCTTCAGGTTTCTGTTGAAACCAGGTGGGGCAGTGCTCCCTGCCTCCTCCCTCCCGACTATCTCCTGTTAATGGCCCATCAACGCCTTGCCTCATGACTCATTATCCCATTGTGAGATGCTCCACCCAGAGGGAGGAACCAAGCATTCCATCCTGGTATAAACTGAGATGTTGAAGACCACAGGTAGCTTTTTCCCACTGGATTTCCAGAGGATAAGAGCTATACCTACCACTGGGCCTTCTGAGGAAGACCAGACCCTTTTACAGGATCACTGCCTCAAATGAACCTCATCCATCACTTCAGGAGGAGTGCAGCCACCATCTTATTGGACTGCTACTGCTACCCTGACTAACAGGGTGTCAGGTTGTATCTGACTCTGTCAGTTTAAACCAGTGCCTTTATTTCTAATTTTCTTAATAAATTGTTATTCTGACTTGGTGTCTCTCACTAGTTTGTTTTTCAAACCAGAACAAGTACGGTATCTTCTAAACAGTGTTTATAGGTACCTATAATTAAGGATTCACAGTCCATGTTTTATTTTCTGAATATTTGCGAAAGGGAAGATAAAGATCTGGTGGAGGGAGATGTATCTTACCGAAAATGGCCCTACTGCTTTATGCCTTACACTGAAATGATTGCCATTAGCTTTAGAATAGGTGTATTTTGCATTCCAGTTTGTATACTGGGGGACCTCTCTGGCCATTCTGGATCTAACATGTTGCTTTATTTTTTTGCTTCCTCTACTAAATAAGAGTTTGATGGCTACCAGGAGAACTATTATGGGTAATAATACACTTAGATCTCTAAGGGCAATAATGCATGTGAACTACTGTTTGTTTTCTTCAGTGACACCATTGAACATTCCCTGTTTGGTGTAGCTGTGATTTGCTTTGGGTCATTACTAAGATATTTGGAATTACATCAAAAGAAGTCTTCTTTCTACTTGAAAATAAAACATTTCCATTATAATAGTAAAATTTCAATGTCTTTGTTACCCTAACTCTTTGCATATCACTGTGTACTTTATTGCTCATCCCCTGTAAGAGTGCAATTGCAAGTTTCCTGGCCTTTAATCTTTCTCTCTTTTTCCTTTCCTTCTTTCAGAGGAGCATTATAAGCTTGTTTAGGTTAACAAGGAGATCACATGTCCAGTAAATGTGCACGGCAAATGAAAAGAAATGTGTCTCAACAATACAGACATACTTCAAATATCACTGGAGTTCCACAGTGAAGAATATTGCAGTCAAAGAAAGGGCTCCTATCGATTTCATTGATTTTGAGCCCTGGCTTCTGAAGTCAGCAGGCTGAGCAAAACCATGCCCCAGTTCATTACTGGCTTCTCCTCATTGCTTGCACTTCGGGCAAACTCTGTAGTTCAGCGACACTGACACTTTTAAAGAGAAGCCTCATTTTTTTCACTAGATGAAGAGAATAGCTGGTTGTTTCTGTCAAATTTTCCTCTGTGTTGTTACTGTGCACTGGCCCAGCAGTATTTGCAAAGATGTGGAAAGCAGTGAACTACATGCTTCAGTTCACCTTTTGCCATATTAACAAACAGAGCTGCACCAGCTGGTGACCCCCCTGCGCATACCCAGCCTTGTCAGCTCTCCCACTAGAGCCCTGGGCCAGGGGAAGAGCTGTGCTGCTGCAGCCAGCCCCAGAGCTCTGCACCTGGATCGTGAGCCTCCTGGGATGCAGAGCAAACGTGGCCTGATCCGCTCACTTTGCATTAACTTTGGAAAAGACACCTGAGCAGAACCAGCAGCAGTTCCACAGCAGCCACATAACCACTTCTGCACTTGTGGGCAACCAGAGCAGATCTCAGTCATCCCTGCTCTTGACTAGTCAAATTTGCTAGCCCCTCATGCAGCTGTTGTTTGATCTCCACCCACGACAAACATACCAGTCAGACAGGGGTGTTTCCATTCTTGTTGGTCTGCAGAAGGGAAATGATTTCCCTCATACACCAGTGCTATACATATGGCTTAAACATACATCAAGACAACATTTTCTGTGCTACAGTGAAAGATGAAAATTCTTTCCTTCTTCAGGCTGCTTCTCCAGGTGTTGGAAAATCTGCATGTTTAGTGAGTTTGCCCTCAAATCTGATGAATTTTGTGGGGCACAGGGAGGGGCCTGTGCTTCATGTTGGACCTCCTTTGAGCAAGGGAGGAGGAAACACTTAGTACCCTTGGCTCCTTCTGTGTCACAGGCTTCCTTAAACTCATAGTGACCGACCTTCCCTCTTCGTCCTTGTGGCAAGGATGTGAGGATCAACCTGGGGCCCTGTTCACATCCCAGATGGTCTCAACATACATGCCAGCTGATGCCTGGCACCCTCTCTCCTCTTGAGGAAATGACATCTGTGATCCTTCCCACAATCCCTGTTTGCAACTCCATACTCTATGGAGAGCCACCCTACTCCCTGCTTACTGTGCATGGAAAACTCAGGGACCACACAAACTTTGCATATTTACTTTCTTTTAAAAATCTTTCCAAATTACCTTTTTGTGGAAGCTCTGCAACTGTAATGCAATAATGACAACAAAACCTTTTCAAAACAACATGATCACTACAAGTGTCAAGTGATCACGGGATAATGGAGTCTTGGAAGACTATGGTTCAATATAGACATGAGGGGTTTACACATGTTTGAGAAAAACTCATTTAGAGGGTTGTAGTCTAATGCCTCTTTAAAAAAAGAAAAAATATGTGAAATTTACTTAAATTATTTTTTATTTGTATGCATGAGCTCAACTATAATTGAATAGTATTGCTAATATAATTATAATGGCCTGTCTCCAGAGGAGAAGCTATTATGCAATACACTCTCTGCTCTATATATTCTGAGCATAGGTACCAAAAAGTAAATGAGAAAATTTATTATTTCATCCAATGGGAGTTTTGACAGATTTATTCCTACTCTAAATTTCTTCCAGAGGAACAGAAAGGTGGAGAGGTCTTCCAATTATACCTGCAAGTAGTTAGGTTTGGAAAAGAGAAAGAGAACATTGGATAGAGGAGAGATTTCTCAATTTACAGGTTGGTATAAAAGAACTTTTAAAACTAGAAAAAAGATGACTTCACAGATATGTAAAACATATAATCACATTTAAATGGCAATGATGAAAGAACTAAATGCCACAGATCTGGGAATCCATCCTCTAGTTGAAGTAGAAAAGAGCAGAAATTTCAGTTGTCATGAAGCTGACTTAGGTTCAGCTGCTGACCCCTTATCATTCTTTTATTGTTAGGCTACTAAATACCAGGAAGTTATAACTATACTAAAATGAAGTATGGGATCAAAATAATTTCTCAAAAGTACTTTTTCAAAAGTACATTTTAGAGTTGAGGAGGATATTTGATCATTTTGCTGAAATTTTCTATTTTCTTAGGTATTCAGCTTTTAAGAAAGGCCAGTAATAAAGCACAGAGTTTATGCAATGTTACAATGCCAGGGCTCATTCACAGTAATTGGAGATTTCTGAAAAAGAGAGATAATTTGTCCAAACCTACAGACTCAGTAATATGCCTGAAATTTCAGCTAAGACCAGAGAGGATCTTAAGAGGACTAACTGGAGTGTGTTGGCATGAATCATGAATTCATGCCCAAATGATTTCCAATAATTTTATTAGCTCCTGCTTAAACCCTATCCCAAGTGTCCAGAAGGAGATTTTAAGGGCGGTATAAACATTTTTAAAAAATGTATAATGTAGATACACAGGAATAGAAGAGAAAACTGAAAGTACTTTCTTGAGTACAAAGTCTTGCAATATTTCTGATTGCAATAAGAAGAGTATACATTTTGAAAATGAATCAAAGAAAATTAGATAGCCAGACTGAATATCCAGAAATGTTAAAAATCTGTAATTGTATATAAAATTAGACTAGAAAATTACAGTACATTTGGAAATAGACTGAAGCAAGTGTGGGCTGTGGGTCATAGGCACAAATATCCATTTCTTCTGTATTTTAACACCTCATGCACTACCCCAGATTATCAAATTTCATTTAGATTAACTGATATTTGTTCAGAGACTTTACTAAGAGACAAGAAATATAAGAGGAAGGAGAATCTTGTGTTATTCAGCTTACTTATATTTGAGCTTTGAGAAGCTAATTTATAATTTCACAGCCAAGAGTGTTGGTTTAAAATTTCATCCAAATAACACTCTTCAGGAAGCACTGGCAAGATACAATTGCAGAGTCCATACTCTGCTTTGTCAAATACCTTTGTAGCATTCTTCTGGGTTCCAGCAGTGATCTCAAGTGAGACTGTAATAGCACTGAAATGAAAAGGGGAAGCTCATAAATCACTCAATCTGTATCTTCAAATTATTTATCTCCTTGCTAATTTCAAGGTGACAGTTACCATCTGGTACAGAAGCACATAAGTTTGACAGTTAACATAAGCAGGCTTTTTCAAGTATTTTAACTCCAGAAATGTGATTTCAACTAAAATTGAGATTTAGGACTATTCAGAATGGGATTTGGCATAATGATGAGAGAGAGAGGCTGTAAAAAATCAGCAATTTTTGGTTGATGATTCACAAGCATCCTTCAGGAGACAGGATTGATACAGGAATTAAAAAACCAGAAAAGCTGAAAATTAAACCAGACTCCATCATATTCCCAACAAGCTGAGAATAATTCAGTTGAATGAAGTTGTTCTGACTTGAGAGCAACTGTTTCAGGTTTTTGTTTGTTTTGCTGGTTTCTTATTAAAAGGAGAAGCACTAGGAATAGCTGAGCACAGAGGAGAAAATGAGGAAAACTTTGGCCTTCACAGCATCTCTGCTTTCCTCTGTGGGGCTCCCTTCTGCCCTGGCTGTATCAGGAGAATCATTTCTATACACACACACTACTTTCATTCATCTGATGAGAGCTCTGGTGCGCTGGGATGGAGAGCACTGCCCTGGATCAGGACAGAACTGCAGCTCTGCTCTGCTGCATGTCACTGCAGGACCTCAGTCCTTCTCTGGCCACCGAGGTTCCCTGTCAAGGGACCTGCCTGGTCCCTGCCAAGGAGGTGGCAGCGCAGAGCTGCCATACCACCACGTGCAGGGAAAGCAGGTCATCCCCAGACACAGCTGCACTGAGCACTCTGAATAACAGATTCTCCAAATTTATGTGCTACTATTGTGTGCCTTCTTTATCTTCCTTATAGATCTTGTCTCCATTTTACATCTCCAGGAATATTCTGTGATGTGATAAGGGATCAGAGGAACTTTGATCAAGGGATCCTTGAATCAGAGGAAAGGTCGTCATTGATCTCACTTTGATCAGTTTACTGAAGGGAGATGCTGACCCCCTAAATATTTAATGGTTCTGAGGATTAGTCAAAAGTACCTTTGTAAGTGTTTTATGGTCTAATGGAATTTTCTAAGACCACTCTATTGCCTTTGCTAAATTCATTACTGAAACATCTGTCCCCCTGTATTTGTACTCCAAAATTAATTCAATATAGCCAACACTGCTCACCAGGTTTTCTTAAAACACTAAATGTTAAAATTATGTAGATTAATGAAAAAAACAGGCTCATTTCATAACTAAATAAGGAAAACAGAGGTTTACAAAAGCACATACATAGCTGGGCTGATTTAAAGTTTCCTGTGTGTGCATTTCCATGACAATGAGGCTACGTGAATATTCCAAATGAAAAACTTCACGATGATAAAAGTGGGCAAAATATCAGTACCATCTGCTCACTTCTAATGCCTGAAAAAAGTGACAACCTAAAATTAACTGAAGAAAATGAGCTGCTAAATAACCTTTCTCCCCCTCCCAAATCTTAGAGGCCTGTATATTTCAGCACAGAATTTGATCTTTATTTCTTCATTGTTCCCTACTGTAATATTTATATTTCAAAGTTTTCCTTAATTTCAACTGAAACTCTTGTACTAGCACTGTTGAAATAGCTGGAACTTAATAAAAACACAGTAAAATTCTGCTGCTATTAGTAGTCTCCAGTACTGACACTGCTGTAACTGAGGAGACTAAATAACTGCACTGCCAATAATTTATCAAGATTTTTTGCCTGAATTTTGCATATCCACTTTCACTTTTCCCAGGCTAAGATTAGCTACTCTGTGCTGAAAAAAAATCCCAAAAATGTCAGCAGAGGAGCAAAAACAGCGCATCTATATTATTTTAAAAATAATTTTTTTTCAAGTTTGGGCATTAAAACAAAAATTAGTTCTAACTGTAAAACTAGAATTTTCAATTTTTTATTTATGTTCTAAATCATAGGATGTTGGTTCCTTATTTCCCATCACCAAAAGGAAAAGACACAACTAAGGAAACTCTGAGCCTTTATGACTTGTTCTACAAGGAGGTCTATGTAGATCTCTGTGCAGTTTAGTTTCCTTGTGTATCTTACACATTTTATGTTGTCTTAAGTCCTGCTACAAAGAGCTGGCTGGCACAAGCATTGAGAGTACTTGTGTTCAGAAAGGAATATATTACAGTGGCTTGGTTGGATTACACATAGAGGATCCCAATACCAGCAGTCAATAAACTTCTGCCACCAGTTCCTCTGATGCTGTTGAATTTATAAGCTGTGGATATTGTTTGGATTTTAATACCCCACCAAAAGCAGCTGATAACACTGAAGGAAAAATTAACCCCTTCAATGTATTAGAAATATTTCAACTACTGCTATTTTGTTTTGATGCTGGCAGGGAATGTTGTGTCATACATACACAGAGTGGGAAAACATCTCTCATTCTGAAACAGCTCACTGCCAACTCCCCTACCCTCATCAAGGTGGCTTACAAGTGGCAAAATCTATGAGACACCTTTTCACCCAGGTTCTCAGTAATCAAGAAAGGATTTTTTTTGGGAAAGGCTTTTGTGTCTTTTCACATCATTGAAAAATGAAGATGATGTCAAAGAGCTTACTTCCAGTTTGCTGTTACTTAGACTCAGGGGACAGAGGGAGACAAGGCTGAGCCTCAGAAATTAAAAACATTGGGAAATGGATGTAAGACATGGAACAAATGTCAAATCAATCAAAAGAAAATGGCCAGAGTGGAAGAGGAGATTTTGGAAAAAGCAACAGAGTTAATCTGTGACCAAAACACAGAATTTCCTCTCATTTTTTGCAGACACACTTTTGTGATTTTATACAGCATGAGCCTGAAAACATACAGCTAAATGTGAATTTAGTTTATATAAATTATCTCATTGATGGCAATGGAATTATTTATACGAGGAATATATGCCTAGCTCTACAGTCTGAGCCAGCATGCAGTGAATGTGTTTCCAGTTACTGGCTGAGCTGAGCACTGCAAACCTTGCTGTTCAGTAGGACCCTGGTGAGGAGATTTGCATCAGGAGCCTTATTCCCTTCTTTTTCAATATATAAATCTATGTTAATGCTACTGATGATGATCGAGTAGTACTGCTCTTGCTGCTACATTTATAAAGTAAGAACAACAGATAGTTATACCTAGAAAATACTTTTATTTGAGAATTGTTAATAAATTTAATATGGAAAGAGATTTTGAAACCTCAGTGAAAAGGAAAAACTAACACCATTAAATGGCTGAGAGTGATTATTTTTGCAAAGAATGTGGATTATGCTAGTTCTCACTACAGAAATAAAGAGAATAAAACCATGGTTATAATTTCGTTTTGGCAATATAAATAGGATAGACAGATGCTTGATATTGTACAGCAATTATAGATGGCTGAACCGAGAATAAACCTTTTCTGTAGATAATGGTTTCTGATTTTGAGGACTGTTTTTAAGTCTATGGTTAGGGGTTTGTCTTATTGCCAAGGACATGAGTTAAATATTTAGTATAAAGTACAGTGGTGATTTCTGAACCTGACTTTAAAACATAATGTGCAAGCAGGCTGATAAGTCATGGGTCAAACAACATGACATTTACCAGATTGAAAGAGATAGGGGTGGAGGTGTAACGAAATTATAAATTTATCTGATAATCAGAGTCGTGTAGTGTAACTAAAAGGAAGACATGACCACAGCATCTTTGCAAGTATTATGTGCTGCAAAAGGAAAAAAGTGAAGGAAAAAACCTTTGACACATTCCTGAAACACAAAGCTGTCTAGCACGGTAACTTTGTGAAGCTGTAGGCTCTGCAATTGATATGCCATAGCTCTCCTAGCAGATGTAAGAAATAAAGAAAATGTAGTACTACGGAAAAGTGTGAAGGAAGAGACAGAGTGGCATTGATGTGATCAGCTTTAAGGGCATTTCACTTGAAAGAACACCTGAGGCAACAGAAGCAGAAGGGGCAATAAATAATTCAGCAAGAAAATTACATTTCAAAACAATGAGATTGTCTTTCCCCTTTCCCTTTCAATGAAAACTGCTTTCAAAGAACTTTCTGCAGAAATAGCTGCAGATACTTCTGCTGGAAAATGCTCTCATCCACTCATATTTGGTGAAACCATGCAATCTTTCTCATGCAGAAAGCTGCCCAGTGAAAGGACAGCAGTCTAGAATGAATCTTGCTTCATGAGGAATTGATGTGTCAAACACAGCCCAGTGCTGTCAGGCCAGACCTCAGCTGGTAGCAATTGTCATAAGTTGTCTGACTTCAGTGGAGCTCTGAGCTGTTACACCGGGGAGCAGTTATCCCTGGAGAATTGTGAAAAGTTTTGTTAAAGTCAAGTTAATGAAAATGTAAGTTCAGCACACTGCAAACTGACACACACAGGAGAAGGGAGGCATGTTTATCAGCTTGACTTGGCTGCACTGGGAGTGAAAAGCACAGCTTTTTCAATCACTGGAGAGTGTGTGCAGCAGATAAGTCTGTACTGTGTAGAGAAATGGAGAAAGCGTGTGGAGGATTTTAAATAGGACACAGAAAATCTTCATTTAAAAGACAAAAATAATTTAATTCTAAAAATGAGTGGCTGAATCTTTATAAGGGTTTACATTGATTTAAAAAGAACTTAAGATATGTGATAGATCAACAGGAAAAATTTTGATTTATAGCATGGGAGTTACCCATGGTAAGGTGCATCTGCCCTTAACCAGGACTAAGTAGTAAGCAGTGCAGGTGATATAAAAAACCAGGGTTAACCCACGCCTCCTTACCCTTCAGTAGGTCCTGAGGGACAGCTTGCAGTCTGCAAGGTCACACATAACTTACTCAGCTGTTAATTGTCTTAGGCCTCCTGCTTTAGTCACAGTGTCACAACATCAGGATTTTGCTGGTTGTGAAGGCCAGTGCTGGAAGTGTTTGGCCGTGTGTGGCCACTGCTGCTCACCACTGTCCTTTTCTTCTCCCCTTTGCTAGGCTGATGCAACTATTTGTGAGGAAAACCTCTAAGCAAGACTATTTTAGCTTTCAGGGAACAAGCTATAAGCTAGTTCTCTGACAGAGACTGTGAAAAAAACTCCAGATCCTGCAATATTTTCTCCTTAATCCTAATTTTCAAGTCCTACAGCAAAAGTCCTACAAACAGATGGATCACCACATCTGATGGGACAGTAACCTAGAGGAGGTGGAAAAGCAAGAAGCAGAATGGAAAAGGGAACAGGACAGCATGAGAATTATTTAGTGTTGCTTTGTTGCCAGGGAAAGCACAGCAAAGACTTGCTGCAGCTTTGGTGCTCAGCCTACGTGCTTCTGTATCAAATGCAAATTTACCAGGCTTTGGAAGGCAAAGATCTCACTGGGCCTGCAGATGGTTAGAGAGAAAAATAAAAGAAAAGAAAACAGAGATAATTGGAGAAAAGAACCAAATTCCTGTTTATAAAGTTAAGACATTGAAGGCTTTCTCCGTTTTGTGTTCACAGTCTGCTAGGAAAGAGACAGCTCTAGATTTGCAGATGTCTTAAAATTGAAATACACATTCAAATAAATATCAAATATATTTCAGGCATGCACTCCAGCTTATACCTACTTTGATGCTTTTTTATACCTCATTTGGACAAAGGTTCCAAAGACCTTCTGAGTGCTTCCCCATGTAATATTAAAGAAAGCAGAGGTAAAAAACCAAAAAACCCTGGCTAGATTTCCAAGAAACAAATTCACTTAACTTGTTCCTGATAGAGTCCCTGGTGAGGCAATGCCCAGGAGGTTTCCTAATGTTTCTCATATCTTTAAGGAACACAGTATTCTGATTTAGTATTCTGGCTTAAAGTGGAAGAAAATCTCCTTGCAAAATTCTCATTTCTGGGAGTGTCTATAGATTTTTTGACACCATAATCCTATGAAACTGTAATGGCCTTCTGTCATCAACTTGTTTCTATCCATTAACAGATTCTTCTCACCCTTATATAGAGATTTATTATCATGCACAAGGTGAACTGTACTTAATAGAGAAGTTTACAGATAAAAGTATAAGAAAAAAGGGGGTAAAAGGGGTTGAAGCATTCAAACCCTTGTAGAATTCCTACTGATGTCAATAGGAGTCTTTCCACAGGTTTAGTGGAGTGTGAGCTATGCCTTTATTTATCTGACATTTTCTCTGAGCCTCAAAATTGCCTGTAGTTACAGATATTCACTAAAATTCTGCCTACTAAGAAAAAGGACTGAATGAAGGATTATGTAGTTATATTTCCAAAAGCAGGTAAGTACTATTTTATGTATATCATCATAGTGGAAAACAAGATTAATTATTGATAGTTGATGAGGTTGGACTACAATGATTTGCTTTTCAGGATAGGTACACATGCAGTTGCTAGAACAACAGAGCTCTCCTACATTAAGCACTCTAAGATTCTAAAAATAAGCTCCAGCACATTACAATTAATACGTGAGGGCTCACTTCATTCTGTCTAGTGGAATCAAGCCAATATTGTTCATAAGGTGAAAAGAAGTTATATGTGACTTATTGTTAAACAAAAAAAATCCACTGAAGTGGATCTTTGGATACGACACAGGAATGATTCATTTGGGTTACGAAAAGCCTCCTTTTTCTAAAGGCTAACTAACACAGCTATGGAGGCTGGAAGGTCAGTTACCCTGTTGGAGCACATAGTGCCTAACAGGACAGCAAAGCCACCTGCCAACCTCACACAGATCACTAAAGCCTTCTGCAGTGAGCCAGGCTGTGCCTTGGGGCAGGGGTATTCCATGGTGCTCCAGCTGCCAGGGATCTGGGAACGAGACCAGCCCAAATGTCACTGCAGTACATTCATTCAGGCTCAGGCTATGAGCTGCTTTCAGCTCCTGGAAATTCTGTTTGTGTCTGGGAGGAGGATGCTAATGCCACAGCATCCTCTGAGTAGGTTTTACCATTCCTGTGACGACTGTGCTATGAAATGCCAGGTGGTGTTCACCTCCCACCCCATCTCTCGGTTCTGCCTACCACCAAAGGGAAAACACTGGCATGGCACAGAATCCTTATTGGAACCTAATGCAGTATAAAGCAGCTGGGCTAGTTCTATCCAGGCTACTTCCAGCTTCAGTGAGTGCCTGTAGGATAATGCAAAATGGGAAAGCAATTAAATCCTAATATTCTCCACATATTGGTATGGCTATTCTTTGTAAATTGAATCCCAGATTTGCTCCCACTCTCATTTCAATATATCTCAACCGCCATTACTTGTTTCCAAGTTAAGCATCTTTCTATATCTAATCAAGGCAGAGAGAACAAACTCTCCAAACAACAATCTCTCCCTTTCTGATGTAGCTAACTGGGAGTGTGAGACAAATATCTCCCACAGAGACCTTTCTCCATACACTTTCAAAATCACTGGAACACATAAAGAAGTGAGCATGACAGTTAAAGAAATAATACTTTTTACATAGTTCAGTGTATTGGATTGTTGTTATTATTGTTTAACTTTTTTTCTTAATTCATTATTCCAATCCATAAAGAAGGCACTGCCCTCTTGGCTAGGTATTATACAAACATGTAATAAATTAGCATCCTTAAAGCTCTCCTTGTCTGAGAATACAAGTGGTCTAGGAATGTAGAGTATGAATGCCCAATATAAAAATTGCAGTAGCCAAAGAACTGAGTAAGATTTTGGGT
Organism: Vireo altiloquus; assembly: GCA_013396875.1. Taxonomy (NCBI): domain Eukaryota; kingdom Metazoa; phylum Chordata; class Aves; order Passeriformes; family Vireonidae; genus Vireo; species Vireo altiloquus. Next base: position 908,302 of record VZRF01004128.1, read on the forward strand.
AAAATTAGAGGAACAGAACAATTCTTAGCTGGTCTGGAGTAGGGTTAGCATAGCACTTGTTATGGTTGTGGTATGGTTCTGTACAAATCAGGAAAATGAAGGCTGGGTTTTCTAAGAGACAGAAACAAGTCAAAAAGTTTCTATTCATTAAAAAAAAAATCAAAACCCTATAACTTCTGAATAAAATTTTTTGTTTCGCAGGTGAAATGGGTTCCACAACCTCTTTCAGCTGCATGCAAGAATCAGCAGTTCTTGAAGCTTGTTTTTCCTACATGAGTATATTCCTTCATTGTCTGTCTTTACTGGAACAGGAAGGAAGGAAGGAAGGTCATAATATCATAGTATCTCTCTCGCTCTCCCACCATCCTTAAAGACTATCAAAACTTGGGTGGACAAAGCTCTAAGTAATCTGATCTAACTTTGAAATTCACCCTGCTTTGAATAAGAGTTTGGAATAATCTCCAGAGATCTCTTCCAGCTTTGTTTTCATGGTTTCTGTGGTCTATGACGACATTTTTCAACAAACTTTATAATTCTACAAACTAAAGGCCTTAATCAAACCTACAGGATAGGATACCAACACAACTCCCCCCCAAATTAATATCCTTATGTCAGGAAATTCAGTAAGTACCTTTCAACCACAGAAGCTACAGTTCAAGATGCAGCTTGAAACCAATTGCCTAGATGAGAAAATGAACCTTCTACTACCACTTTCCAAATGGGATATGTCACTGAAACAATAAACTTTGGTATGAGCATAAAACAGGGAAAGAAAATTTAGTTAGAGCTGGCCAAATTTTGCTGCTCCTGCACAAAGTACTGTGGAATCAGGGAAAACAAGTTCTTGGCATTTATGGCTGCTTTGCAACACCAAGCCAAAACCAACAACTTGTTTGATACATCTACTCCAAAAACCTGAAGAGACAATTTGTAGTTCTAGTAAAGATTAAAAAATTGCTTCCTGAGCCTTAGCCACACTTTATAAACTCTGCAGTTTTCAGTGCAGCAGCATTATGTTAAACTAGGGATTGACACACCTTAAAGCTTAACACAGGCTAGGGCTTAACCACAGGTCAACCAGGAACCAGAGGTGGTTTTCCAGCATAGGCAACAGAAAAATATCTTCCAGATATGGTTTTAAAGGGTTAATCAACCTGAGGTCTGCTAAGTTTCTGCCAGGTGTCTTTCTGCAGCCTGCTGAATCACCACAGAGTACATGCAGTGGATATTGCCCGTTCAGAGTGGCACATCTCAGCCAGACAGCGCAGATGCTGAGCACTGCTCATCGGCTCTGTGCTAGGAAGATGAAGAGATGAGGCTACAGAAAAGTTACTGTTAAATGTAGTTTAAACAATTTCACTTCATTCTAAATGTCAGCCTGGAGTTTTAATCTGCCAAGTGTATGCAGGCTGGTGATTTCAGCTGAATGATTCCCAAGCTTTATTGTTCCAATCTTATTTTAAAGCATGTACCTTGTTGGTACAGGCCAAGAACACCCACATGGATGAGGTGGGTGGGTGCTTCTCTTTTGCTAGCTGAAAACTGACAAATAGGTTTTATTTCCTTTGATGCTCTACTTGTATTACTGTAAATCCCACTCAGCTTTGGAAAAGAAAAAGAGACATAGTGCAATTATACTTTCTTCTAAAAGAGTAGGGGATTTGCTAGGGAATTTTGTACAACTGTGGGAGGCCAAATACTTCAAAATATTCTCTATGAGGCTGATAGAGTGTTACACTGGAAAGGCAGCCATAAAAATGCTCTGAAGAAAAGGGGAGGAAATTAAAGGAGCTGAAATGTCACCTGGCAAACCTGAAATGATTCTGGAAACAAATGCTGACACTTGAGAATACAGATCCTTTGGGAGTGAAACTCCAAGCTCTATGGCATTTTACAGGAGGCCATGGAAATTAGCTTGAGTACCCATACCTGGGCCTTGAGTGAGAGACCTTCTTGCTTCCTCCATACAATGAGAGAATTACTTATTTTATATACCATTCTTGGCAAGTTCAGGAAGGAAGAAATCCCAACACATATGGAAAGTCAATTTGTCTCCACAGTGGACAGCTGCTGTTTGCCCTATTTTTTTCTAGGTGGACATAATCACGTTAGGCAGCGTAACTTTAAATAGAAGCTCCAGAGTACCCTGGAAGGGTGATCCTGCTGGGGATCTGTAAATCTGTGTGGTGACCTGCCATGGCTATGTTTCTTTCTCAGCATCACTGCCTACTTTTCAAGATTCTATTGTTCCTTGGGGGCCTCACTGCTGGTTGGAAGGTACAGCTACTTCAGGGAAGAATTGCTCCCCTTCTGAATTTTGCTGCGTGTATATATATATATATGTATCTAAAAACACAAATTAAGCTTGAAGCTGAATTTTTTTTCCTTACGTCACCACAGAGATTTTCCAGAACCAAAGCACAAGGTTTGAAAACAAAAAAAAAAAGGCCAGCAGAGAGCTGTGTGAGTCAGAGAACTGGCAGCATGATGTGAGGCTGTTCAGTTCCAACCCAGAGGGACAAACCAAATTGAGTACCTGAAGGTCACCTCTATTGCCTGGCTCTCAGCTGACCTGTGTGAAATGAATCTTTGTTCTCAGCCACGGGGCAAGTGAATAGAGGGCCATCCAGAAACAACTCACTGTTCCTGAGCATAGCACTGTCCGCATGAGGCATCTTGGTGTCCATTTTTTTTACAAGCTCAGCTTCCCAGCACTATTTGTCTGTCAGATTCTCCATCTAAAGCAACAGCAGAACTATAGCAATCTTCAGGAAGGGATATTCAAGTTTGGATCCAGCCCTGCTGGCTCTGGAATATGCCAAACAGTTAAACAATTTGTAAATTACTGTCACTAAATTGTTCAGTTACTCTTTCTCCATGACTTCCCATTCCACCTCCTTAATTTATGCTCACTATTGTTACTTGCTACAGCAGGAAGTACAGCATCCTGGCACACAGCTGCTGTCTCTCTTAGCTGGAACAGAGTCTGTTGCTTCTCCCAGTTCCTTCAATGTTTTTATAGACTGCCCCAGCCTTTGATGGAGTACAGCAGGCTCCCATTGCTAGTGCAGACACATGCTGTTGATAAGCTGTGCCAGCACTGAATAAAACATCTCCTCTTCCTTTAAAAACTCCACAGTAACTGTGAGCAATGGCCTGAAATTCATTTTAATATGGATAAAAAATTTTGCCTTGTATTTTTTATGGGACTGAATTTCTTTCTGTTATCAACGAAATTAATGTATACATTAACACTTAAACTAACAACATGAAAGCTGCAGTTCTCTTCATGCATTAACTTACACTACCCTGAAATAATCAGCCTTGATACTGTGATACAGTATCACTTGGGTTGTCCTTTATCTTTTTTATTTTAAAGGACAGATGAGAGATTCCTCATACAGTTTCATTTGTGCTGTGAAATACTGTCCTTTGCAGATAATTTAATGATTTTTCAGTATGAGTAACAATCATCTGCATGATGAAGTAAGGTCTGTGTCTGCTTGTGTATCTGTACTAAGCCCAGCTACATCAGGCTCCATTCTTCAGACGAGTCTTTGAAATGAAAATGATGGCAATTCTTATTAGCAGTGATGCAATATGGATTTTTGCCTTTAATTTTGCCTTCCCTGAGCAGCCACTCAGGGAAGTGTGAAAGTGATTATGTGATGGAACTGATGAGCAGGGCAAATGCAGTTCTGAAGCAATCCAGTGGATTGTTGTTCTGCAATTCCTGTTATGCATTTCCCTTTTAAACACAGAGATTAAAAAATATTTCACAGAAAGTACTTAGTATATGTAACTGAAAATAAATTAATAAAACAGTATTGAAAATTTATTAACTCAGCATGACCTTATAAAAAGTGGACAGATGCCACCAACCAGCAATAGAGAAATGGCATCAGTAAGCTCAGGGACAAATGGCACATGCCAGTGACTGACAGGAAGGGAGAATTCCAGGTAGGCTGAATCAGCCTCCTCAAAATACTAACATTAATACAACTACAGTGATATATCCAGGGATCTTCACTTACAGAATATAGCAAGCAGATTTGTAGATGGAACAGAATGAACTGGTGAGGTTTTCAAGGAGGGGCTAAATTTCCTAAAGTTCCTCAGTGTCTTGGAGTGACTTTTGTCTTGGAGTTTATCCTTTGATGGTTTATCCTATATTGTCTGCCCATGCCCAGAAAAGTGAATTGTATGCTTTTCTATGTCTGTAAACAGAGCCTGAAAGCGAAGCCAGACAACACTGTGTCCTTCACAGAGAGATAAGAAGGCAGTTTTTTTTTTTTTCCTCAGGTTGATTCCGGCTGGCTCTCAGCGCTGCTCCTTTTGGGGAGAGACGAGAGACGGAATTTTTTTTTTCCTCTTTTTTTTCTTCCTCCTCTTTGGGATTTTGTTTCTTCCCCTTCTGGACTTGGAGCCTCAGAAGATCAGGACTTCACTGAGAGGTGTTTTCCCGGCCCGCAGGGGGGTTTCCCCGGACAGACACCTCTCCACTCCGGGAGCAGAGAGGACACACCCTTAAGAGGACTTTGTTTCAGGTTTTATTTTTCCCTCTCTCACAGATAGCGATTCATTTGTCTAGCATTAGTGTCCTTTTCCTGTGTGTTTTGTTGTTTGGTTAAATAAATAGTTTTTTTCTTTTCACTTTCCTCTGGGACATTTTCTTTCCCGAACCTGGTGGGGAGAGGGGCCTGCATTCCATCAGGGGATATTTCCTCCTCTGCATTTGTCTCAAACCAAGACACTCAGCCTAAGTTTCCTACTGCTGTGGGAATTTCTAAGTGCTCTTACACATATAGAAAATAATTCCATACTAAAGACAAGAGAATCAAAAATCCAGGAAAAGATTCAGATTTCCTCCTGATTGCAAGCCTCAAGAAAACTTCAGATGGAGAAATTCAGATCCAGGTGCTACTATGCTTCCTAAAGCAACCGCCACACCATTTCTCATTCTTGCTTCTGTGGCTTGCAGGAGCAATCCCAGAAAAGTGATTTTTCATGACACCCAAATTCAGAGAGAAGATTCTCAAATGAGAATGACTAAACCTCATTTGTGTACATTTAAAATAAAAGTTAATGTTAAAACACCCCTAAGAATCTATTGTCCTTTTAAATTAAGGATTGAAATTAAGGATAAAATTAGACCATTTTAAATGTGAAAAATTTGCATAATCTTTTAAATTTTATAGAGTGTATAAAGTGATTTCTGAACTTCAATAACAGATTTTGGGCTATGCAAATTATAAAACAAGAAAAACATTAGAAATAAGATATGCACATCCCTAGAAGCTGCTGGTCCTAGCTCATCTTGCCTTGCATTTCGAGTTACCACCTAAGCTTGTGGAAAATGAGTTTACCTACTGCTGCTTTGAGTGGGGCATCATTTTACGCTTCTTTTGCAAAGTTGACAAGTCATCGCATCATCTGTTAATGGCAAATCGGACTGAACCTATTTATCATAGGAATGTTTTCCATTAGCCCATCCTCCAGGAGACAAATACAATTACAGATATTGAACATCACTACTGGGAGGTCAACGCAATTTAGCAAGAATAAAAATAAATCCTCAATGCTCTGGTAGGGAAATGGACACCCTGTCTTGCCAACTGCTTCCCTGTACCTGTGAGCAGATGTGATTTGTCCAGTTAGGGCCAACTTTATCTGACACACTTCCTGGTCAGCTAGATTAGGAATTAATTTGTAAACTTGGAATAAGACTGGCGAAGTTTTTTCCAACAGGTAGCTTGGTGCTTCCAGGATCTGGGATTTATATGGACAGTTCACACATTACCAGGTCCTCTGTGCCCAACAAAAGTGTGCACTCTTGATTATCTGTGTAATTTTGCCCCTTATAGGCTGGAAACAGAACCAATATTGTTGTTGAAGCTGTAAGTATAATTTCAGTTACCACGAATAAGGTGGCAATTTATCCATCATGATACTTTAACAAGCATACATTTGATGGATGATATGACTTATTATACACATTATATACTCCTAATGATATTTCACACATCTTCTGTCTGAGATTCTGTGGAAATCTACCTCATAGCTATGATTAGAAAATGTTGTATCAGGAAGAGCCCTAGAAATAAAATTTATCATAAGCAGATCAACAATCTCTTAAAAATTTTCATGAAAAGGGATTTGACTTGCATAGTTTCTCTTTTTGTTAAGCATTTTGATGTGATTGTGAAACTGGCAATGTACTGAAGACTGAAATTCTGTGATGACTCATTACTGCTACAAAGATTAAAAGAGAACAGAAAATAGAATAATTCTTATAACACTTTCATAACAGTCTTTTAGCTGTGACACAAACAGAGTTTGAACAAAATTCTCATGATACAAATTGTAATGAACATCTGCAGCTATTACAAAATTGGCCTATTTCCGCATCTCTGAGTGGTTTCTCTGTTTTTACTTAACAGGCAGCGACAAATTAACCTTCTAAAATTGTAGTCTTTTAGAACTACCTGCATTTTCTTTGCTAACCTGAGAAATCAGCAGCTGTATATGACTTGCTGACTGTATCACTAACATTTTAGTATAATTATTGGCATGGTAGTTGGAGAAAGCAGAACCGTGTGGTGTGAAGCTCTACAGATATCAATCACAAGCAGCAATCCCAGCTTTCTCAATGCTATAAAAATCTCTCTCATTAGTGTCAGTCTCCTTATTTTTATCACATTTGAATCATTTTGCTATAAGCAAATGAATTCTGCTTTGTACTTAGTAAACTATTATTGCAGACAGCAAAGCAGACAACGAAAGGTTTGTGGATACTACAAAATAGCAGAGGTGAGTCTATGCTAGTGAAGACTTTGTCAGGTGATCATAAAAGAGAACAAATGAAGGAGCTGAGAAGGGTGCTGAAAAGTAAAAATTTTGAATATCATGGATAGTTAGACTTAAGTCTACTGTGGACTCTATAGGCAACGAGAAGTATCTCAGTAGGGGTTAAATGTGGACACAGACGATAGGATGGGGCCTGTGTTGAAAATGCTCTCCTTTGGGAGATGGGAGCCTCCCAAACCAAGTCTGGGAGGTGAGACTTACTAACCAAGAGAGGATGTTTTCAAAAGATTCTTCACCTCTGTAGTCTAAGCAACAATGTAGTTGCAATTTGGAAATTTAATAAAAAACTAATTGCATATTTAGTGGTTATAGGCAATATAAAAGACTGAAAAAGTCTGGAAAACAGGTATTTCACTATACAGCTGCATCATTTAAAAGGGTAATTTCCTAGCACAACATTTGTTTTCCTCCTGTGCCTCAGCATGAATGCTGCATTAAGAGTCTCAAATTTTTACCTGCATATGCCTAAGTGGACAGATCAACAAGTCCTGGGGAACTGAACAGAATTCACCTTGGTAAAATTTACTCTAAATTTGTTTCAAAACTTAAAAAGACATATTCGATGTGCTATGTTTAAGAACAAAGTGCAAGAAAATGTGTGTACTGAATCAAGATTTTAATGAAAGAGCCATTTGTTCTTCTGAATTGTACATGAGTGGGTAATTATCTCCAGCAAGCAATTTTTGCCTGCTTGTATATAGAACAATACTGAACGCTACAATACTTCTCCATCTCCAGCATCAATTTATGTACATAATAATAAGCAGGAAAATAGTCATTGTGACTGGATTTTTACAACCAGAACTGGCTCATTAACCTTAAGTAGATCTTTCTGACCTAAGTGTGAATGAAAAGAAGGCAAACAACTAGAATGAGAAGGTATGTGTAGATCCTGCCTGTTCCAGGAAACACAGAGGGCTCAAGCAACACGTTGCCATAACTCATGTGCTCCACACACTGCTCTGGAGCAAGACTGGACAACAAAACAATTTAGTTGACACCAAATACAGTCTAACTGGATGGGAACAAGCTCATGCCCATGGCAGTTATGTGCCAAGCAAACAGCAAATAGACAAAAGCATATTGTTTTCCTGATTAATTCTCTACTACAATGTTTCATCAGACCCACAGCTATAACAAAAAATAAATTGCTTACAGGTTTGATAGCAGCTCAGACAGTTGGTGTTGGTCTGTTACTGGGAACACTCAGTGGTGCTGCTATTGACTATTTAAATAGCAATGCAGTGAAGAAATTAGTGGAGTTTATTACTGTGGCAGGAAGACAAGAACACTACAGAGGTGCAATAGAAATCCTTGTTTATAGTAAAGTATCCCAAGGTACTGCCTACATCTCATAACAAGATCTGAAAAATGAGGATTGGACCAAATTCCTAAATCTCCTGCAGATTAAGTGAAAAACATACTGAAATATTTGCCTCCCTGTTTCTGATTTGAGCACCTTTCCTGAAAACACAAATACTGTGAAAAAATATCACCCTCCAAAATATAAGAAAATCTGAATTATATCAAAAAGGTTTTCAAAGCAGGTGTTAAAAACTGAAAAACCAAGAAAATGCAATGGGATACAAGTAAGAAATTTCTTCAGAAATTCCATTATACCAACTGGAAATACAAGCAGTGGAAAATCCTACTAAGATATGCACATTAGGGAAATGCTTAACAGTTCCCAAAGTTAATAAGAAGTGGCTGTGAGCTAATATGTAAATGGAAATAATGCATAAGATGACCATTTTTACAGATAAGATTTTTCCTATGCTATTTTTGGATGAATTGGTAAATTGCTTTTCACTATGAGTAATAACTGCTCATGCCATATCATATCACAGATTAATTGTAGTGCAATTGATTATTATTTTTTCCTCTTTACCAATAAAGCAGTAACTAAAGCTGATGAAACCAAAATAACAACCTGCCTCAAATCTGTCCTCAAGTGTGAAATGAACTGCCCCCGATACCAGCATTGTTTCATTTAGGAGAAACTTTCAGTAATATGCATCTACTTAATTGCATTTTTTAAGCATTATTTCTCCTGGTTGAGGGATCACTCATTCAACCAGAACACAGTGCTGCCACACCTGGCTGGCATGCACATATGCCTTGCTCTTACAGCACCAAGAATTCCATACCCAGTCTCCCTTACTCCTCTGACTCAAGCTACATTAGCAGCAAGCCCCAGGGTTATGTGATAGATGCATTAACTGGCAATTAGACCACAAGAAACAGCTTCTACAGAATGCTGTAGAAATGCCCAGCCAGTAAGGCTACCAGGGATTCTGAAGAAAGTGATGTTTGAGAAAGAACAGTAAGAGAATTTTGCCATGACATTTCTTATTTTATTTAGTATATTAGAAAATGTAAGGTTTAGGTTTTGATTTGATTTGGACAACATTTGTAGGCACAGATAATTCACACAAATCTTCATATAACCCTTATGGATCTGTGAGGAGGAGGCCTTTTATATATTGTTCATAGTGTTAAGATGATACTCTGTCAAAGCAGTGTATATATAAATAAATACACAGCTGGTGAAAATGCTCAGGGTACTTGGCAGTTACTGAAAACATGTAAGACCATAAGAAAATAAGCACTATCAGTAGATGAAGTTTTCACTAATTTGTTTGTACAAGCCTGTATCTCCAGCCAGAATATTTACTTCCTGACGCACAGGGCACTGAGAATCATCTACTGCAAAACAGAAGATAAATAGCATCTTTGTGACTGAATCTTAATTTGTTCTGTGATTCAAAGTCATGCACAAATTATGCTTGCAATTCATTAATTTGAAGGCTGGCAAGTATTATTATGGAGAAATTTGCATACAAAAGGTGTTGATTTTTAAATACTTATGACAGAAAAAATAATGAGTATACAAATAACAAATCTTGCATGAATATGCATATGGCTTAATGGAGCCACTACTTAATCTTTTCCCCAAATGTATAAACTAAGGAGGCTTACAGGTCGCTCTCAGTAGGCTGTGATTTCACCTAAATCAGCAGATTTAAAACTTGTTCTGCAAACTTGGAGATGTTTGGTAGTCAAAGCTCAATTACTGCTTAACCACTTTTTCTAAGAGACACCTATGGAAAGCAAGACTGTGTTGGGTCTGTCAGAGCGGTGTCAGGAATCTTCAAAGCCCTGATAATGAGGTTAAAAGAAGACCCAAAGGATGTGGGCAAAGGTACCCCTGGGCACCTCCATCCAATGTGTGGGTACTTTGGCCTCACTGCAGCCAAACTCAGGTGTGCAGCCACAGGACATGTGCCTTTTGAACCTACAAAGTACTTTCTTCATGCTACACAGGTGAATGAGGCTCCAGAAAAGTTGCACACCAACAGAGTTGCACTACTAAGACCAGGCTTAACATGATGGTGTTGCATCATCTGTGGCAGTGAAACTCAGTACCAAAATGAAAAGAGAAAAGCAACATGAGTATATATTTCTTTTTAAACTTGTTCTGATTATTTCCAGGATTTCTTCAGTAACTACCTTAAAAAATGGATGATCCTGCACAAAAAAATGACTTGGTGCCTGTACATGATGTGTTCTCTAAGTTTCACACACCGAAGCCAACACATCCTGGACTGGTTTCTGTCAACTGCACTGCACTATTTGTGTAGGGAGAACATGCTAGTTTTAGGAGTTCCTATAATGTAGTTTACATACACTCACTGTTTAGAGTTCAGGTGGGGTGCTCTGTCAGCCTTTTCAAAAGGCAGATCCCCCCCAGTAAGTCAATAAATAGGGCAACATCATTGTCATGAGATGGTAGGAAAATCCCATGAGACTACTCTAAAAGTAGGAGATTCACTGGGAGTTGATATAATTTGCTTGCAGTGCTCCTACATTTTCTCCAAAAACAAACGGAAAAATACAGTCTCTGGCCTGAAGTGTTTTCAAGACACAGCTGCACGTGATAGAGCTAAAGAGAGGCTCAGTGAGGACATTTTAATCCTGACCTTGTACACACATACTCTAGTACATCCTTAGGGATGACTGTATTTTGATGGCCTAGAAAACTTACATAACCATCACTTACTGTTTCTGCAAAAGCTGTATCCAGATGATAGGGTCCAAGCTCGATCTCCTTACGTTCGTATATTAATTATAAAAGATGTTTATTATGGCTTCCTTTTCAGCAGGCCAGGATTGGAACAACAAAACATTCAGCATATACATAACTGTGTGAGCAGGATTTTGACATGATTGTGAGGCCCTAATTAAGTGTTGGCCTATGTTATTAAACAAAACTGCATGCCAGAGGTATTGATTTGTAAATTACCATTATAGAAAGAGTATTTCAAACTACATAAATAAATGTGTTAATCGGGTAGAGCTGATAGAAAAAGTATTTTCATGTAAAACACATTAATTACAAGGCCAGGAGGTGGGCTCAATGATCCTGGTGGGTCCCTTCCAACTCAGCACATTCTCTTATTCTGTGGTTCTGTGAAGGCTGTATAACCATGAACAAACTGTAGCTAAAGGCAGAATCCTTTCTGTGAGAGATGCCAACAGGTCAGCACAGCTTTCAGCACAAACACTACAGTCTTGGACACTGTCAAGAGAAGAGCAGGTGGAATAGGGGTGAAGGTAAATTTATTTTCAGAAATTTACCAGAATCCAGGGCTGAATCACAACATGCAGGGTGCCAAGAATATCTGGCATTAGAATAGTTAATATAAGCAAACCTCGTAAGGAATACAAAAATCTCATGCTTTAGGGATTAAGCCAAGATGCAAATAAGAGACACCAGGATGAGATCTTCACAGGGATACATTACCCTGGGCCTACAATAAAAATTTTAACATGTTTCTGACTGGAGCTCTTCACTTTGATGCCAGGCTGCCAACCTGGATGGTGTCTTCACCTGAACCTCAGACATTCAAATTTCCTCCTTTCTCTGATGCTTGGGCCACACAAAAAATCCCAGTTGTCATACATGAAGGGACGAGACCTACCAGGAGAGATGCAAGCGAATCTAAGGTTTATTCAGAAGCATCAGTATATATATCTTCACTTCTAAGAGCTTTTTTGGTTACAGTTTACAGATGAGATCATGGTCCAACAATAAATCTGTCTTCTTGACATTTTCTGTTCTCTCCAAGGCCATGGAAAAGGCATGAAAAGTGTGTGTAAAGCGTGTGCATCTTATGTTGACGTAGAAGTAGAAACTCATTGGTTCAGTTCTATCTCAAGTGCATGCTGTGTTAGAGAGTCCTTCCACTGGTGCTGCAGGCACTGCTGCTGCCATTCTCTGTTTAACTCTTTCCTTACACCAACACCTGTTAACCCAACACCCAGTTACTCCTGTTTGCTGGGCAATAGAGGATGACAGGGGAGCTGAGACTGTCTGCAAGGCAGAGTTTGTTCTCCTACTCATGGAGAAGATTCCCAATTCAGCATGGCATGAGCTGCCAGCCTAGCCTGGGCGAAGGCCAGGCTACCTCTTGCTGTGTTTGCTGAATCAAGTGGAAAAAAAAGCTTCTATTACCTGAGATCTCTGATAATTTCTTTCTTCCTTGTGGCTACCAGGAGCCAGAAACCTTGTTCTTTTGGGCTAATATTGAAGCTTGGAGAGACACAGGTAGACTCTGACCTTTTTACTGATCTATCATTTTTCTCCCCCATGCTTTTTCAACTATATCATGTGGAATCTTTCAGTTTTCTGTTAATATTTAAACAATATTTAAGGTATACCAGCCAGGAACAAAATGAGCTGTACAGCCAGTGGTGGATTAAGGAAAAGAGCACCCACAAGTCACATGGGCTGAAGGGGAATCTCACATGGAAGGGCAAGAACAGAAGACAAATCTCTATGGGTAGAGGCTTAATCCATAAACCTGCAGGTTTTGGTGTTGCCTATATTGGCTGCAGAGCCTCTGAGCCCTTGGGAGGAGAAGGGAAGTGTGGATGCTGACAAGTGGTCAGGGAGAGACTTTCCAGCTATCTCAGTCTGTTCATGAGAAGCAGTTGCTTTCTTGGGAGCAGGAACTGAGAACCAGGAGAAGCTTGTGTAAACCATCTCATGCGTTTTGGTAAACTATATCTTACAGCTGGTGTTTGGCACTTTGTTATTCCTGACTTGTTTTTCTGTAACTAGCCAATGATATCTGTTCTTTACACTGATTCTGGCAATGCTAGTAGAAGCATTCACGTCTGAGAAGCAGAGACTCTCTAGAGATCTCTTTGTCTTTGCTTGCTTTGCATGAAATAAAGAAGATCTTTGCCTTCTGATGATTCTGAGAATGGAGTCTCTTTTGTTGTAATGGGCCAAACCAAGGCCCATAAGGCAACAGGGAAGCAGTCAGCTATTTCATCACAAGGTTTCTAAACTCTTTACAAACCAAGCTTAACACTAGCTGTCCAAAACAAACCCTGAACACTCACCAAAGCAGCTTGGGGACTTGTGCTACTGCCCTCCAGGGCTGTGGTTCTTTAATAGCTGAGGGCTGGGTAGAGCAGCAAAGGTTACATTGAGTCACAGCAAGTGAGAGGAAGAACTTTGATCCTCATTATGCAACGGGATCACAACAGAGAGACACTGACACCTTTAACCAAAATTAACCATCATCCTCAGGCAGGGACAAATTCATGCTGGTCTTGATTCTGCAAACAGAAATATCTGTTGCCCAAGTCATTTTAGCTTATTTCTGTCATTCCTATCTTATTAATTTCTTACAAAATACTTTTCAATGAACAAAAATTATTTCTAAGTTTTGTCAGTGGCAGAGGCATTAAATTCTTTAACAAACTGAACATATAAATCCTCGATTAAAATAGATACACATAGATACAACTTGTCAGCTTGGAATAGGGCTGTTAGCCTACACTCAACCTGGAAGCTTCTGCACAGGCAATTGTACAAGGCCCTGGTTGTTTCTGTATGGTGCTGATTGGTGGGCAGCTGACAAAATCATTGTCACATTCAGAAGAATATTAGGCTTCCCCTGTGATTCAAAAGTACAACTTTAGATAGTTAAGTGAAAATAATGCTAAAATGTAAACTGAGTCCTTTTCAGCACTCTTCACTTATCCTGGGCAGCACAGGGAGTTTCACTGGGGCTGGCTGTTCAGATGCAATTGGTTTATTCGTGTAGGTAAACACTGTTTGATGGGAGAGAGGGTTGTGAGTCAGACCTTAAAGCAGGACAGCAAACAGCTGATGTCTCAGTTTACTTGAATGCTCAGTGAGTGACCGGATTAGGCAAGAGTATTTTCTAACCTTATTGTTTCTTGCACCCCCATCTCTCAATTCAAATATAAACTGTGTTTGCTCCTTTTGGGATTTTGTTTGTTTGGTTTGGTTTTAGGTTTTTTTCCCCCAAGAAAAGTTGAATACGATACAGTGAAGGAAGTCTTTATAGCTGTGTGGGGCCTTCTGGGCAAGTTTCAAAGGAATCACCCTGTTTCCTCTCATGTTTTTTTCCCATCAGAATGTATCTCTATCGATATCACAGCTTGATTCAGTTCTGGCCAAATTATTGTACTTTACAGTATGTTGTATTATTAAGCAAAATTAATTTTTCAGAATTTTCAGAATGAACTAGGTTTGAAAAGACCTTTGAGATCATCAAGTCCAACCTACGACCTAACCTAACACCTCCTCATCAACTAAACCATGGCACTGAGTGCCATGTCCAGTCTTTTTTTAAACACATCCAGGGACGGTAACTCCACCACCTCCCTGGGCAGACAATTCCAGTGCCCAATCACTCTTTCAGTGAAGAATTTTTTTCTGATCTCTAACCTAAACTTCCCCTGGTACAGCTTAAGACTGTGTTCTGACATTCTGTCAGTGGTTGCCTGCGAGAAGAGAGCGACGTCCACCTGACTACAACCACCTTTCAGGAAGTTGTAGAGAGTGATAAAGTCACTTCTAAGTCTCCTTTTCTCCAGGCTAAACAACCCCAGCTCCCTCAGCCGTTCTTCATAGGGCTTGTGTTCCAAGCCCCTCACCAGCCTCGTTGCCCTCCTTCGGATGGGTTTGAGCATCTCAATGTCCTTCCTAAACTGAGGGGCCCAGAACTGGACATGACACTCAAGGTGTGGCCTCACCAGTGCTGAGTACAGAGGAAGAATGACCTCCCTGCTCCTGCTGGCCACACTATTTCTAATACAGACCAGGATGCCATTGGCCACCTGGGCACACTGCTGGCTTACGTTCAGACTGCTGTCAACCAGTACCCCCAGATCCCTTTCTGCCTTACATGAATAAACACAAATGCACCACCTTTCTCTAAGGAATTGCAGAGCTGGATATACTTTGGCATTGTCAGAAAATCTGGAAGAAGATTTTAGGTCTTAATAGGAAATGAGGTGATTCTGATGAACTGAGTTCTAGTGAAGTATTACCCTCTTATCATCAGCACAGTAACCTTTGTGTGGTTCTGAGTGTTGCTTAGTTACAGAAATATATCCCCAAATTGAAAAGTCCTGTAAGTTCTGTTCAAAGTCAAAACTGTCAAATGATCAAATTTTTGTAATGTGAGTGTTACAGAAAGACAAGCTATAGAAAAGTCCAAACACTTGAAATGTGTGGCTGTTAACTTGTAGGTTTATCTAATAAGTGTCTTATCAAAGGTGTTACCAGCATCATAAACTAATCAAAGAGGGGACTGTCAAAAAGCAACATCCTTGTATAACAACTGTCTTACAATCTAGACACATGAAGTAAATTAATATGGAAATATATATTATTTTTTAAAAATCCACTAAATAGAGAAACATTTCCACTTATATCTTTCTATATAAAACCTGCTTTTAGGAACCATTGATAGTAAGATTAAAATCTTATCCAACTAACCTCCATCAACCTTTTATTTATAGGAAGAGTGTGTGTTGATAGGTACTTAAGTTGATTATCTTGGGTATTATCTAAGTTCATTCAGTGAGTGCAATGACAGAGCTCAAAAAGTCATAGCATGTTATTACTTTTTAATGATACACATTTGATTTAAGAAGATATTCCACTATAGTAGAAAAGACATGAGAAAAAAGAAAGCATTGACTCTGGGACATATGCTGCCCTTAATATGTGCACATAGCTTTCACTGTCGTCAGTGGGAAGTCTGTAAAAACTGAAAGCAAAACGTGTCCCAAAGAGAAAATTAGATAGACAGTTATTTTGAGAAGCTTGAAACACTCAGATGTGAGAACAGTGCCATGAGATAGCATGTGTGCCTGCAAGAAAGGGGGAATCAGAGTTAAAGGGTAAACTCTCTACTCCTGGGGGATCATTTATGGTCTCTAAAGAGGTTAATGTGTGTCCCACAATCTGTTCTCATATGTAAGTTACTTTAGTCATGCTGAGAAGAAAAGAAGAGGAGAGCAGATGGCCATGACAGATGAAGACAGCAGCCAACGCTTCTCTTCAGACAGAAGGGCCATTTAAACCTAAATGAACTAGTCAGCTGAGTGATGTAGAGTGCTATCAGGTAGAAGATCTGGCCTCATTAGAAGGAGAATACTCTGTGGCAGGCTGTCCTCGGCACGGAGGACTCGGGAGCAGCACTGCACCGTGGACAAAGAGAGCCCATGGCTTTAGGCAGAACATGATCTACAAGAACCTGCAAGAGTCACTTAGTATGGACAGAGAATCCAGCCTCAACTGAGGTCAAGCCATATGTCTTAAATCTGTATACCCTGTTCCTCACTACAGCTTTAGCATTTCAATTCCAGTCAGATTCCTTCTCTAAGCCCTTCCTTGAAGACAGACAGGTAAGACCTTTAAAAAACAGGATTAGGAGGTGCTAACTGTTGCTTGCCATGGAACCCAACCCTCTAGTCTACTCTGCTGTAATTCATTCCTCTTTGCCTTGTTTTGTAGCAGGAGCAGGCTATGGCTGGCATGTTTTTTTTCCTTGCTGTGACATTCTACTTTTATTTATTTATTTTTATCTCAGCTACTCTGATAGCATGTAAGACGACTTGCTCCAGTGAAAGAAGTGAGTCCCACATTTAACTCTCTTGTTTGATCATGCGCTTTCCAACCTATGCCTCTGAGTTTGAAAGAAAAAACTTCTCTTACCAGGTTTAAGATTATTTCATGTGAGGGAATGTTTTGCTTTTTTGTTTTAATTGAAATAACTTGAAGGTTATCATAGAACAAACTTTGGTCTTATTGGAGTGTATTGATTTATCTCACAAGAAGCTTAGGCTAAAAACTAGGTATTATTGAACACTTGAATTATTTTGTATTTATTGACATCATCTGCTGTGCATTGAAACCTGATCTCTAGAATTTTTGACTGAATTTTGGTTTTTTGTTTTTGTCTTTTGGTCAGATGTAAACAAGATTGATTCATGCATAAGGAAGGGCAAAGTATCTTTTATAATGCTCTAATCCCTTGCTAACAATCATTTGGCTAGGATAGAAAATTTTGCATTTAAAAGTAGTTGAGATTTGCTTTTCAGAATAATTACCGTGATTGCCTGAGGCTTCTTTGTTGAAATATCAGAGAGGAGATGGTTTCAGCAGTTTGATGATAAACTGGACAACTTCTGGCATTTTAATTCTGTTCCCAATCAATACTGACAAAGTCTGACCTTGTGCAGAAGTTTTAAGTACACATTTGTGATGGAATCACTTCACACATTCATTAAGATCTGAGGAACATTATATGTGAATCTCTCAAACCTGTTTTTACCATTACAGGATAAAATTACATGAGTTGAATACAAATAAGAGGAAAGATGAATTTTCTTTGTTGATGTGACCCCATGATTTGTATTACAGAAAACATCTGAGCTGCTAGAAAATGCATACTGGTATTCCAGGATACAAAACCAAAATTCAAGAAAGCACTATGAGAAATAAATATCCATATAATAAAATGCAGTATATGTTTAATTTCAAACTTTGAAGAGGCTGAAGGACTTGGGCTACTTTGCTGTGACCAACATAGCTATTCAGAATGCAAAGCTGTTCTATCTCTGTGTTTTAAAAGGTGTACCTGACATGCAAATCAACCAAGCTTGTAGGTCCGACTGTTGCTTGGCTCAAAGGGAAGCTTGGTTCTTGATATATTAACCCCCTACTCTGGTAATATATTGGTGGTGCCCTGATTCATTAAGAAGTGCATAAACTCTGCTTCCAGTAACCATTGCCATATAATACAGCCATAATTTAACACTGGTTGGGGCTTCCTAGAAATAGCAAGGTATTCTTAAAGGGTATTCCTGAGTGGAGAAACACAGCATCATAAATCCATACACCAGTCTTGTGCTTACTCGCCATGTGGTGCAGGACAGAACGCCCTGTTCATGAGAGAGCTCAACTCCTGTTCAGTGATGGTAAGACCAGACTGGAGGGCTCCAGTGACAACTAAGAAAACTGACTGCAATGTATCAAGCTATGACACCAATGCAATAGGGAAATCAGATGTGCCTGGAGTCTATTGACCATTAAAACCCTGTCTGCCTGGGCTGGCTTCAGCCTTACTTATCCATTGTGAGAAACATGTAAAACCAGCCCTGAATGAGAGAGGGGAAACTGGGAAGACTGGGGAGACAGCACAGTTTTTGGTAACCATTGAAAAGGCAGGGAGAAGGGCTTGAGTCTCTCACTGACAAAACTGGATGGATCTTGCAGAGCAAAGAGCAGAGGGAGCTGGAGCTAGGTACAGCTCAGCTGAGTGTTCCTGAGCATTCACATCTAGTTAAACTCTAGCAGTTTAACTGCTAGAAAAGAAGAAATTCCCTGGATGCTCACACATTAGACAGAGGCATAACATTTCCTAGCATGGACAGGTTCTTTAGTCATTACCAGACTGCAATTTGCTCCCTAGAAAACAGGCTGCCCATCATGGCTTTGTACAGGTCTTTTGCTCCCCAGACTGAGTGTCCTTGTCAGTGCACACAGAGCACTTGTGCACGCAGGCCCACTCCAGCAGGGCTGAGTGTATCATACCCCTGTGAAGCACAGGTTCCAAGTGCTGGCATGGGTTCAGGAAGGCACAAGTTGGCTGAAAGCCTGGCATTGCCTTCTCAGACCCTCTTTCATGGATCAAGGCAGCTCTAGCACTCTTCTGGAAGAGACATAAAATGCCTCCAGCACATCTGAACTTTTTTACACTCTCAGAAGTTATGAAAATACTTTTCCTCACCCCTTCATCCAGGCAATTCTGAAATTTCCTCAATCCACCATTCATGCAATGCTGTTGGGTTTTGTGTCCAGTGTATGCTTAAGAGGAGACACTGTTCATGTGTTTTTGACATCTAGAACAGGAGGACTGAATCTTTATATGCTCTAAGGAGCAAACAATTATATATACAGAACCTACAAAGCAGAAAAAGTAAAGAAAAAAACACACAAGGAAAAACACTACAAAAGATGGGGAAAGTTCACTCATTTTGTAAAATGTCTGCCACTGCTTTTGCACTGTTGACTATTTGTTTCTTCCTCTGTGCTTAATCTTTTGAACTAATGCAAGGGCTCATCTAAAAGTTGGGCAGCACTGCTGGTCCCCTTCGAAGAGTATTTGCCTAGTCTCAAAAGAACCTTGAAATTGAAAACACTGTCCAAAACTCCTGTTAAAGTTAACTTTGGTTTTACTGCATAAGTATCATGCAACAGTACGTCATTGTGCCTTGACAATATTTTAAACTCCTATTAGGTATCAAACGACATTCGGCTACACTTCTGTAATTACTTCTCATATATCTCAGACCATGGCCACACCACCATTAACATGGTCTATAAAAGCAAGGAGAGTGAAATACAGGTCTGAAAAACAGCAAAAACCCCTCAGTTTTGGAATAAACAAGATTTTGAAATGTATATATGTCAAATAACGACAGCTGTCAATGTCTTTGAAAATACTTCCTGATGGCTGAAATATGTAAAATTATTAAACAAATTTCAAATATTCTTATAATATACAACACTTAATTCATGTTCATTATGTATTCCAATTACCTTTTCTAGACTGATAAATGAGAAGATTTATTGAATAATTTGCAAAATCAAATTCAGTTCTAATTGGTTTCTATCAAGCATGACACGTCTCAAACAAAGGTAAAAATGACCCAATGACAAGAATAAAGTTATCCTGTGATACTTCCCCATTCAAATAAACCTTAACTGTTTCAAGAGTTAATTACATTTCAGGAAAAGCTAGCTATTCATTTTCCAGTGCCCAGGTGTCAGCTATTTTTCTTATCTTGGTTATATTCACACATTTGACTCTTACTTGATGCTCGTATCATGCCAAGAATGCATTACTAGGAAAGGATAATAGAGAATTCATTACTTTAATGTTTCTCAAGTTGTTAAATGACAAGTTGTAATAGTTATGACTTACTTTGTGACTACTGGTGACCTTTTATCTGTACACATGACCTTCAGCCAATTTCCAGATAGTGGAAGCCAACAGGAATTCTGAGTCTAAAACCTCCAGGGACAGCGTCTGCTTATTTAAAGAGAGCTATATCTATGTTGTGTGTGTTTCAGTGGGAGTGAAGGATTCTTGCATAAATATTTGCCTATCATTTATTTTTAATTCCTCCAATCTTTTTTTTTCCCCTAGAAAATCTCCAAGCTCAGAATAAGCTTTGTATATTCATGTCCAGTTTATGCTTGCTTTCCATAAATAAATTTATTAGTTATTATATTGGCACGAAAAGGAAGCAGCCATGAAATAGAAGTGAATCAATAAGTAGCCATAAGAAGCAAAATTTGAATTCATAAGGGCTGAAGATCACATCAGAAGTCCTGCTCATCCAGCTAAAAACCACTAGGCTAATACAAACAAAATTACAAATCTCTCCTATTCATAGGCAAGTACTAGGCTGCAAACAGCTCACAAATTATCTGAAAACCAAGAAACATTGGTAAATCAATTTGGCAAACAGTTACAAATAATACACATATTTAGAAAAATCCAGACAAACTCCATTGACAAAGAAAAAAATGTAGCCTAAGTTCATCAGATAAATTGTTAGAACTAAGAAATTAATCTATCACAATTAGTTCCAGTAGAGCACCTCTCAGTGATTACAAATAAATAACTTTCTCATGAACATACACTCAGCAGATATCTAAATATTTTACTGATTAAAACGTACGTTTTGCATTTTCTGTCATTGGAGATTTGTTCTACTTAGTCATACAGTGAATCATTGGGAGTACACACAGGGCACTGAAGCAGAACAAGGTGAGTAATTGCACAGTGGAGCAGAGGGACCTGACTGCTGTATGGGCTGGGGGTGTGCAGGGAGCTCAGCTTAGGCCTTCTGTTCACACCTATTTCTGCCACAGGAGTTTGTACCTTGCACAACACGCCTGCAGGGACTAAAGAAAGATCCATTGTGCTGATTACAATAAAGGAATAAAATATCTGCACAGAACTGTGGCTTTTGTTAAGGGGAAGTGGCTATTGATCTGTTAATTGCAGCTCACATCACTGAGGGTGACTTGTTTCCTTCCACTGCATTGTAAACAAGGGAAGGACACAATTGCTTCTCTTGAGCTGGATGAAATGAAATTGAGCTATCAAGATAGATTTCTCATTAGGATTATTTTTTCTTTTTTTGCAAGCCAAGTGCAAATTTCCACTTGAACACTAAGCAGATTTTTCTTTTATATCACATTAAAATTGAGCTATCTGTGCTCATGCAGCGTCAGAATTTGCAGTCCTTCAGAAATCACTCAATATGATGGAGATCCGAGCCTGTGTGTTAAAATAAGTCAGTGTCCTCACTCTGCATTCGTCCTTAGTGATGACTTCACTGTCCCACTAAATTTACTTCAAAAGAAAATTGGGAAGGAGGCAGCATGAGAGCAACACAGGAGTAGACCAGAGGGGAAATTTAGAGAAGAGAATAATAATTAAAAAAAAGGCTGATAGGAGCTAAACTGAACTTTTGGGAAACCATCATCAGCTCAGTGGAGTTTCATCTTTGCCTCTTCGTATAAGAAAGGGCTTCAAAATAATTGGAATATGCAATGAATAGTAGGTTTTTTCCCTAGGAAAGGAAAAAGGCAGGGTTTTTTTTTCTTGAAAAGCAGAACTGTTTCATTCAATGCAAAATAAAATGCATCACTTTGATTCTGTTTTCCTTAGCTCTTCTGTAGTGCTTATCACTTCTCTAAAGACAAAAAAATAAATGTCCAGACTCGCAAACCACTTGGAGAAGCTGAAAGAAGGGAAGGAGGGAGCAGCATTTTTCTTTCAGTAAATGTAATATTCTCTTTCCTTTGCAAGAAGTCCAGTGCTGTGCCTCTCAAACAAACAGCTCCAGAGAAGATGTTTTTCTTGGCCCTTTTCCCCACTCTATTGGTCTTGGTACCATTGAGCCAGTAAGGGATGATGGCTGAACATCTCCCCTACTGCTGTGCTCGGATGCCACCTATGAGTTACCAGTGTGTACTCATGGCCAAAGACACAGTCATTGCCACAAATACCAGACAGGCACTTGCCACATCCTCACCTAAAAACTACTGCCTTAATAAGACATTTGAATAAAAGGTTACCCAGTTGAAACAGGCAATTTTTTTCTCTCCAGCGTGGAGTACAAATCAGGATTTTAACCTTGGAATTGCATCTGTTCCAGAGGGGCAAGGAGAGATTCCTGTGGACCCCAATACTTGGGGAGGGAACAGTCCCTGTGTGTGCTGGAGTCAAGCCCCATGGGACTGACTGCAATTAATGCTGCCCTTAAAATGTCACCAATCTCCTTGCTCAGACATCTCATCACACATATATGGAAGGGACCTCTTATGTTCCAGTTTTGCCCCCCACATTACGTTTAAACACAATAAAAGCCTGTTTTAGCTCAAAAGCATTATGAATGTTCACTGAATGATGACTTTACTGGAAACAGAAAGTAAACTTTTGGCCATAAAACAGTGAAGTTCAGAAGCAAGTAGTGCTTACTCTTCCCATCAGCATTTTGTGCATTGTTGCTGCTGCAGTGAATAGGTACAGGAAGAGCTCCGGGAATCCCATATGGCAGGCCATCTCCTCCAGGCCTTCAGGCTGATCTTCCCAGCTGCTCAGGCTTATGTTGGACAAGACTGTCATTTCACACATCCAAGATATAAATTTTTTTACCCCCCAAAGGTGACCTGTAAAAGTCAAGTCAAAAGTAAAACCAGAAAAAATGGCTTTGTGCCCATATTTTCCTGTTCATTCCAACTGAAAAGAACATGTGGGATCTGCACTCTTTTTATTGCTGTCAGTTTGTCTGCAGGCTGAGAAGGAAGGTTTTCTCTACTTGCAGCAGTACAGGAGTCTGCAGAGATACCTAGAGAAATTACAGAAACGTAGGATGTACAAGTATTTCCTTGTACAAGCACAGGATTCGGGGATTTGTTATTTCATGAAATACAAATGATTGTGAATTAACACTTTGAGAACAGTTGTCTATTGAACAAAAATAGATAGAGGCAAAACTATCATAGCCCAGAAGCAGTACTCCTTTTATTTTTTTAAATTTCCTGCCTTGCCAAGATTTCTAAATACAGCACAAACAACGAATAAAATATTTACATTTTAAAAAATCATATTGGTATAGCCAAAATTGGTATTTTTTAGAAGGAAGAAGCAGCATTTTCTTCTATAACACAGACAATTATAAAATATTGGGCAACAAGGATAAGAGTAAATAGAAGATAGATTTTCTAAACTATTCTTTAGAAGGTTATAGTACCTGATTAAGGGCATTTCAAATGAAAGAAAACTTGCAAGTTTCTGGAAGATCTGCTGCTCTCTGTGGTACCCAGAAAGACAAAGCATTGTGCAATCCTATCTTCCAGCTAACAGCAATTCCATGAACTCTAGGACTCGGCAGACTCAGTTGACATGTGCCTGTCCCACTTTTTCCCTGCATTCTGAATAATTCCCCCTTGCATCCTCCTCTCTCTCTCTCCTTCTCACAGCATTTCTCCTAGGTCTGGCCTTATGGCAGAGGTTAAAGAACAGCAAAGCCAGCCTATGAAATAGAACAACTACAGGTGGGATATTCAAATGCCTCTACATGTTACTGTGTGCCTGCTGGGTTTATGAAACTCTGTGGCAAAAAAATAATATTGATCTCAGCTCTGATATAACCTAAGGCATTTATTTATTAAAGCCAGGGGATACAATTTTATTATGCCTAAGTATTTCACACCCAAGCATTTTCATGGAGGATGGCACAGAAAATATCCTATAGTACTGGATGAGTTCTATTAATATTGACAATACATTACTTTTTAAGGAGACACTGTTAATTGCAATAATGCATCTGCTGTACCTGTGAATGCTACGACTGATTCTCTAGAAGGTTATCTGCCTTGGTAGAATCCAGCTCTTGGTACTGCAATGAATCATAGCAAATACTGCTTCTCCCACAGCAGCATGGAACAGGCAGCACTGCCTTTCAGAGGCTTAGTGTTCCTTGCTGCACAGGGGAATAAAGGATGCCACATACAATAAGCTTAAATGCTCATTGCAAGCGGAATTCAGAATGTGTTTGAGAACATAAGTACTAACCATGTCTGAGAGGAACTAAGGGCTGGACTAACAAAGCTAGAGGCATCATTGGTGGTGGAAGAAATGCCAGTCAGATACTGACAGCAGAGAAAAAGGCAGAAATTTGGTCTGCAATAGTAAGAGTGCACTAGGACATGAACAGAGTCGTAGTGTAGCCCTCCTCCTGCAGGGCTCTTCCCTGAAGAAAATATTGGAAATGCCAGTGCCAAAGGAGATGAAGACCATTAATTCTTTCAGAAAGAATAGGTTGGGCCTCCCTGGTACCTGGCTTAGAGCAGCAATCCTGCAGTTGTCACCTTGCTTTCCTGAGCACAGGCAGAACTTTGTGCCAGCTCTCCAACTGGGGACAAAAGGCCACCTTCTCCCCCTACTTCTCCGTGCATCCTGGGTGGGATTCAGCACGCAGATACAAGGCTGGTCCTGGTGCCCAGCCGCTGCTTTGCACAGCTCCAGCTTGGCAATCTTTGTGGTGAAGAAATCTGAAGGGATGGCAACTCCATTGCTCCTGCTAGGGGAAACATAATGTGTATTCTGTAACTGAGAGTGAGGGTAGATGTGTGGCTGGTTTAGAAATATTTTCAAATGGTTGTCTGAAGGGGTTCCTTGCTCTCAGGATAGCATTCTGTTCTCAGTTTGGACTAAAGAGATTTCACAGGCTGCAAATGATGGGACTAAGTGTCATTTGTTTTCTCTGCAGACATAACTGCTTCCTACTCAGCCTTTGCCTCAGAGGTATAATCATGGAACGACAGAGAACTTGAGCCCTTCTACAGCTGCAGATTGACAATGTTAAATCATAGTCTTGGCCCTTTCAAATGACATCTGTCTAATGAGAGCAAGGTCTTTTATTCCCCTCACAAGAATTCAATATATTTTGTTGTGTAAGAGAGTAGAAATATAAAAAATGTGCAGTACTTAATTCAGGGACAGTGGACATGACAGAATAAATAGTAAGATAAATGTGGGGCTCCTATCTACCTTTAACTAAAACAAGAATAAGGGAACAAGCAAGTAAAGTTGAAGTGCAATAAAGTTTAAAGTTAATAAATACTTTTTTCCATATAACTTATAATTAACCTGTCAAGTCAGAACTGCAATAGGTCACTGAGACCAAGCACTTAGTATTCACAAAAGTATTCACAAAAAGATTAGACAAATGTGACCCAGTTCTTTTCTCCATCTAAGGTGAATTTACACACTGAGGGTGACACTGTGCAGCTCCCTGATTTACAGATGTCAGGCTCCAAAGCAAGTTAGAAATGTGCCTGAACAGGGGTAAGTTAAATCAATAGTGCACTGTCTCTGATTGCTGCCACAAACTGCTTCAGGCCAGGAAGAAATTTCTAGAGCAAACCTTTCAGTGAGTACTGGAAGAAAGCTTTGTGAGGTGTCCTTTCAGCATTGAAATGTTCCAAAGATCTGGATTCTCTGTCTTGACTGCTCAGTGATGTCCCAAATGTCACTTCAGGTACCTCTACTTATAGGTGCCAAGATTTACTTGTGAAGTGTGGTAGGTGTTGTTGCTGTGTCCCCCAAGACAGGACATGGTGCTGACCACTTTCAGAAATGATATATGGTGAAAACTGTTCATCTCCCTGAGCATGGCAATCCCTGTGGACCTGTGAAAAACAAGTGTTTTAACTTGTAAGCCATGACTTTTGTATGTCATATGGCTTGCACTTCTGTGTGCTTTTTCAATTTTATTTTTATCCATCCAAACCTCCAAAAATTAATTTTCATATAATGCCTCCAAATTCAAGCACATTACTAGTCAGGGGTTCAGGATTCAGTTTCAAGTTACGAGCTAACAGATATAGCTACAAAGTCCTCACAGAATTAAACACCACATTAAGAAAACCCACACACAATTGAGTTGAGAGGCCAAAAATCTCATTCCACTTTAATATCAATCAAATAATTAATTGTAGCAATGCACCAAGTCTTTTTAATGACATGTAGAAATAACTTATGCCCTTGAAATGTGTCTGAAGCAGAACTTAAATAGATCAATTATTTCAGTGATTCATCTCTGAGATTTTTTTTTTTGGTAAGGCTAAACACATTTCTGTGTTACGATATCAGATGATTAAAGAAGGTCTTCTGAGC
Source organism: Vireo altiloquus (assembly GCA_013396875.1). Taxonomy (NCBI): domain Eukaryota; kingdom Metazoa; phylum Chordata; class Aves; order Passeriformes; family Vireonidae; genus Vireo; species Vireo altiloquus. Next base: position 934,773 of record VZRF01004128.1, read on the forward strand.
TAGTGTAAATTAGGCTAAGTAGAAAAAAAATAGGGAATTACTTTTTATGATCTATCTTAGATTTATCTGTTCTTTGTTAAATACTTCCTGAAACTAGACTCCGTCAATGAAGAAAACTACTCACTGATAAATTTAACATGATCTTTTGCTATCTGTGTCTCCACAAGGAGTTGAGCATCTTTTTATGGGGAAACGCAGTTCTTCAAAGGTAAGAAAACAGTGCCTCATACACCTATACTGGCATGGGCTTCTGAAGCAAAGTGACAGATGGGCTAGGACTAGCTGCTTACTCGTTTACAAGTACAAAGATGAGTCCCTCTCCCATTCACCCTTTATTTTCTCGGTATTTTTCAATCTACTTTCTGTTGTCACTGCAAACAGTTCAACAAGTAATGCATAAACCCCCAATGAACTGAAACAATGTTCAAGTTTTGTCATGTTTTGTACTATTTGAATCTATTTTATTTGTCTTTCAAGGTCCATGAGTTTAATGGTCACCGGTCTTTTTAAATTTTTCCCCATAAGATCAGCTGTGCTATAATACAGTTTTCAAAGCCAGCAGTCCTCACAGCAAATAATGTTTGTGTGAGTACATCAGGATGTAGGATAGGAGAGAGCACACAGTGGGGAAAAGCCCCTATGGTAGCATGGTAGCCAGTGATGTACAAGAACTGTTCTCAATAAGAGAGACTGTGGTGAGTGCACAAGTCACTGCCCACATCTTGGAGTTCCCACAGACAATTTCATCTGTTGCACAATCCATCTACATACCTAAATTAAAAAGTTGGATGCATGAAATAATATACTCAGATATACAATATAGACTGTGAAATTCTGCATTCATCTTGCCTCAGTTTCAGCAGGTTATTAAAAGGCCTCCTCTTTACCTGCCTCAGTGACCATGCCAACTTCCTGAAGCTTTCCCATCTCTGGAGCATATTTAGAAGAACTGTGACAAGGCTTGACTCCTTGCCAATGCTAAGATGGGCAGTGATGGGAGAGGACAAATACTGTGTGCTCAAAGGCTTCACATTCCCAATGCAATAAATTGGACACTACCTACTGATGATTCAGCACAAAACCTGCTATTACACTACATCTTCCAGTCTCGTGACAGACAAATAACATTGAGCCTAATCTAAAGTCAATGAAATTATTTCAGCTCACTTACTGGGCCAGTCTACTGGCCACACACAGTGTTTAGCAGAAGGAACAGCTTTTGGCTTCCGTATTGTCAGTCTATTATTATTGTCAGTATTGTCTGTATTGTCAGTCTATTATTAGTAAACTAGCAAAATTAAGCATTGTTTTCCCAGCTTAATTACTAAGGTTGTGTTTACTATTTTAGACAAGCACATAGATCTGTTGCTTTCATCACACAGAGAAGCAGAACTGAGTTGAAAAGTAAAAACACGTGACTATGGAATATAAAACAAAATGTCTCCAATACTAAAAGTAAACGAAGTTACAGAGTCTTTTTACATCTGATGGCAGAAGGCAACACACGCTAAAGAGATTCAAGACTTGCAAAATGACACACTACATTCAATCCATTTTCTCATGGTTTAAAAGGAAGAGGAACTTTACTTCTATCAGATGCTGCTCTGTTTTATGACACAAATATAACTAATACCCTGAAGATAAAGGAGAGCATAGCAGAGAAATATGCTCAGCCTAGAAGGCTTAGTACAGAGGAAAAGACAAAAGCACTGTAAAATTTTACTCTATATAGAATAATCCAAAACAGATTTGAGACAAAAATAGGTCACAATTAAGAATGTGAAGTGAAAGAATACAAAGAAATTATACACAGGTATGGAAAATTAGCATATTACATCTCCAGAATGTTGCACAGCCACTATTAACCCTTCTAACACCTTTGTGCTGTTATTCCAACTAAGACAAAAGTGTCTGTGCTGTGTCTACTGGACTTCCTGCATGGCTGAACAGCTGGAATAATTCATTATTGTTTCCCAAGTGGTTTTATATTGCTGTTTTATGAAACAGCAATATATTCCTGTTATTCCAGATGCAAGAACAGGGACAAAGAGATGTTACTGAAGACAACCAAGGGAACCTGAGCTGCAGCCACAGTAAGGTCTGAGCTATCTTCCATCATTCATGTTCATCATGCTCTGAGGCAACTTCATTAACAGTGACCATTTGAAGCTCATTAGAGCATATATAAACAGAGGGAGCTCCAGTATTCCCCAAGGTGGGCCACAGATCCTACAGCAAGGCTCCTGAAAGAGGGGTTTTCAACTACTATGAAAAAGTGTTTGTGTAGAAAGACAGGTCTTCTAGGCAGAGATTTTAGCCCCCTTAAACTGGAACACAGAGAAGAGGAAGGGACTTTACTGCTCTTCGCAACTCCTGAAAGAAGGTTGTATTGAGGTGGGGAGGTGGGTGGTCTCTTCTCCCAGCAAAGGGGTGGGCAACAGGAAATGGCCTCAACCTCTGCCAGGGGGGCTTTAGATTGGCCATTAGGAAAAATTCCTTCACTGAAAGGTTGACCAAGCATTTGAAAAGGCTGCCCAAGGAAGTGGTGGAGTCATCATTCCTGCAGGGATGTAAAAGATGAGGAGGTGTGTTGCTTAGGGACATGGTTCAGTGGTGGGTTTGTCAGTGCTGGGTTAACTGCTGAACTTGATAATCTTAAAGGTATTTTCCAATCTAAATAATTTTATGACTTGTGTTGAGTATCCCCTTCATGTTAGAGTATGTTTCAATGTATCTATACCTTTAATAACAACAGAACACTTTCCTTTCTACCTACATGGTAAACATCATACCACAAGGCCTGTCACTGGATTTTCTGTTTGTTTCATATCATATCTCCTTTAGATAACAAACCTGCCTTGAAATCAGATACATCTTTCAGTGACTTGTGAATTGACTGTTTTCACACTATATTCTGTAAATAACATTAATGCCCACGCTGGATGTCAGAATGCTGCTTCACATAGGGGCACCTTATTAATTTGAAAGTGAGTTGAGGAGATTAAGTAATAATTGGCCCTGCCTGGGCTAAATAACCACACCCAAAAAGTACAATTTGACTTTAAGATAAGTCACTCTCCTAGCAGAGCTTTCATTTGACACGAGCAGGTTGGCTGTTCTGTTTCCACAATCTTTCTAGGTGATACAAAGAGAGCCACAGCAGAAGGGTGCCAGGATATTATCTGGCCCTGTAGAAAATCTGGCTGTAGTTTTTAGCTTTTGAATACATAACCACCTATTTGAAGTGTTTCACAACTGAGATTTAAAAGAACAAATTGAATTTTTCTGCTCTATTCCATTCTGCACTGAACTTTATGTTTTCCTTTTAAGTGATTAGTTACTGCTACACATAGCAGGTAGGCTGAAATCCTTTTTCATCTCTGCTTAGTGTCTCCCTGCAAGGCTTACTTCCAAAATGATTGAAGACAAGAGTTCAGAAACAACAGACACTGGCAGCCTGCCAGTCACATGCACCCACACAGATGCAAAGTCAAAAATATATCAATTCCCACCTCATACAAGTGGGTGCACAGGATAGAGAGGGCTGAGGGAACAGATTGAGAGGGAGAAGTGTCTATTCACAAAGGGCAGTACACATGTATCTGTCAAGCAAAAGGCCATGAGGAAAGAATGGGAGCTTCTGGTACTTCTGTGGTGTGGGTAGGATGCCTTAGTCAAAACCTTTATTTTCTGGAGTTATTTATGCTTAGAAATTTGTAAGTGGACTGGGAATCTCATCCATCCTTCTTTCTTTGTATTAAGGTCACAGAAAACTGCCAAAGAATAGTAGGGGTGCAGTACTAAGGGTATGACATAAACAGTGCTGGTAGGAATATCTGCTTTCACCTGATATTCTTCAAAAAGGGATCAATGTGACAAACTTGTTTTCTGTGATCACCTGTACCTCTTCTGGGCCCAAATGAGTGAATTTTTGACTCTTCTTTCACTGGGACTGAACTATACCTCAAAGGTGGCACGTTCCTCCTACAGAGTTCAAGCTGGATTCAAGTCCTGGACAGCCTAAAAATAGAAAATTATTTTTACCAAAACTCCAAGGACTGTACCTTAATTTTAGGGTGTTGGTTTCAGTTTGATGATTAACTTCTGCTCCAGATTCCTTCATTTGAACAAATCAGTTCTTTCTGGTACCAAACAGTACTGAGCAAGCGTTCATCTCCAGTCTGAAAGGTGCTACTTCTGGTGGTTCAGATTCAGTCAATATCGTAGAGTCAGGAAAACATCTTCCCTGTTGTTCTCTTAAACCTCACACTTTTCCAGGGTCTTGTTTTAAATCTCCTTTCAAGAGACTTTTATTCCAAAGAAACAAAGGGAACTGCCCTTTTCAACAACTTGAAGCAGTGCAGTGTCAAGATTTCAATCTATCCTAATAGCAGTACTTTGAATTGTGTACCGAACCCATTATCCAAGATAGGCCATAGAAATTAGTTGCATAATTGTATCAAACAGATGGTGCTTTCCTGAATGTACCCTCCCAAGCAGGGGTAAATCTGCTGCCAAATGTTCTTAGGATTTGCTAAACCAGGAGCTTCTCCCCAGACCCCAGGTCAGCAAAGTTGACAGAGCACAAGCTGAGCACTCTCAGGGCAGCAACTGTACAAACAGCCACAGAAAGAATGGGTTTAATTTTACGTTGTCTTAGGACCTGTTTTTGTACTAATAAAGTCAAGCCCCAGGAGAAGTGCGAGGCTTTGAGGCAAGCAAGGACTGGACAGCGCCAAGGTTGGCAGGAGGGTAGGTTTATAATGCTAATAAACTAGATTCTGATTTCTAGCATGAAGGGGGGAAATTACAAAATGATGAAGCTTCTCCACAAATGTGATTTCTATTAACATTAAAGAAACCATGGGCATATATGGAGGGGGAAATAGGTCTCTGGAGTTTGGTATTTTAGCCATCAGTCATAAAGTGTAATTGGTGGAAGAAAATAAATGGTATAGCAATAGCAACTCTAAATGCAGATAGAGGAAAGGAGAAGTAAAATATTAAATAAGAACGGTCACTATGGAAACTGTTGGATTTTACTATTTTAATACCTGTATGATTCAGAGGATGGCAATAAGACATGGAGACTTCTGCCTTTGGAGGTGGTATCAGTTCAAATCTTGACCAAGCTGGGGGCAATTGAAAGATCATCCCAGTAACTGTTTATGTGAAATGAGACTTCACAGTTTCAGTTCATTTTCAAGAGTTAGTATCTGTCCAAGAAATATCTCCACCATGCAAATATGCTTGTTAGAAGACCCAGCAGAAGGCCTGAAAACCTACTTGGCGAGACAGAGTTTTCTCACTGCTTTTACAACTTCAAGGCTGGGACTTGAGGAGGTTTGTTTTGCTGCTGCTAAGATGATGCCTGAGACACCCAGATTTCAATGTCTGGGTCTCGCACCTATGCTTCATGTCCAGTAAACCAAAAATGAAAGAACAGCCTACACTGTGTTTGCAAAATGGAGAGGGGATGAAGCTAATGAATTGCAGAAGAGAAACAAGATCTGAAACTAAATCTAACATATTCCTAAACTTGGGATTTGATCTAGATTAGCTTGTTCAAGATACAGTTCCCACCTATTCTGCCCTGGCTCATATTCAGCATAGCTAGGGTAACAAATGCATAGCAGTGTCCATAAAAGGCAGAGACGTTGTGGGAGGAGTGACTGAAATGAATTTTCATTCACTGTTCAGATAATTTTGTTAAAGAGACATACTGCATGAGATTTATTTAGTTTTTAAGACAGGAGACATATAATAAAGGACTACTTGAACAATTATCTAGAAAAATATCTCTCTAATATATTTTCAGTGACATACAAGTGAAATTCTTCCTAACAGTATTAAAGGTATAAGGTACAGAGACTGAGAGGAAATGCAACATTCCTTCCTCTGTTTCTTTCCGTCAATCCTACACACTAGACACAATGCAAGTCTGGACTGCTGCCTTGGTAGTCTCGCTACCAACTGCTGCTGGATCCTGGAGAACATAAAGCAGATGGAGCACATTACCAACAACGTGTTTTGCCAGCTAGTCAATCAGCTGAAAACATCCATGATTTAGCCAGGTTTTTTAGTAGAAAGATGCACAGAACAGCAGGTTTTTTAGGAGAAAGACGCACAGAACAGCATTAAATCTTATTAGTTGACTAAGCACATAATGGTAGAGGTGAGAAAACCAGAGGTAACCCCACCGGATTGCTGTTCTGCACAAGTGATAGCCACAGAAAGACACCCCATGTGCTCCTAAAAAAAGTCACTGCTGAAAATAAGCAGGTAAACTCACCAACCTCACCCATCTAACCTTATTCTTAGAGTATTCTTAATAATGATGTGAATATTTTCAGTGGCAATACCACTACTTTCTGTAATATACCCATGAAGTACTATAATGAAGACTGAAACCAATTCAAACAAAACGACAAAAAGTTAGAAAGAAGAAGTGCTGACTCCAACCTGATCAATAAGTTCTTGACAATTCTGCAAACAGAAGCTTCATGGGGAGACCAAACTGCCCTGAGACAGAAACTGTGATTGCAGGACAGCCCATATATCTGAGTTCTACATAGGCTACCAAAGCAAGACCCACAAAATGGGGTGAGCCTCTCAGGCCCTTCAAAACCAAAAAGACACAGCATTAGGAAAAAATAACTACATTTTCACTCACTTATGGGTCTGTGATAGATATTGTATTAGTAGAAGTCAAGAATTGGTTTAAAAGAAAAAAGAAAAGGGCAGAAAAACCACACAGTTGTTGGAATTAGTTGGAACCACAGGGAGAAGCCCATTAACAATCAATCTGCATTAGATTCAAAAGCAAAAGAGAGCTCCAGCACCAAAGTCACTTATGATTACAATCCTTTAAAAATAATTTGGGTTCGTCTCTAAATAAATAAATATTTCAATAGATTGAATATAGAGTCACATCGTGTTTAATGATACTGCTGGATCTGATACACAAAAGCTCTACCCATAGTTGCAACTGTTACCAATTTTCCAAGACTCACAGCAGTAGTGCAAACAATGGGAAGGCAGCTTCACACCCTTATGCTTTGATTAAATAGCAATCATGTTATTTTGCTGTTTTGCTCACTGTGTATCATGCACACCTGTTATTCCAAAGCGAATTTAGTCTACAGGAAACCTCAAATAGGACCTGAAGGAGAATGGAGGTATGGGTGCAAGATTTCCAATCTCATTACATTTTAACTGGAAAGACAAAATTCCCTTTTCAGTTAAATACATTTTTGTTAAAAAACGTGCAAAAATATGAAACCCAAACTGTATTTCAACTTTTCAAAATGCATGCAATGAACTCTAATCAGAATAATTCTGGTATTTTAGAATTTTGCTTGTAATTAAAAAAAAAAAAGATCATTCAGTAGCAAAGCAAATGGAGCAGAAATTTAGCATCTTCAAATTGTTCATTACTCAGAACTGGAACAAATATTTTTGTGCTTTCTGCACTGGCCTCCATTTTCTTTTAGGCTCAGAGCAAGTTTTACAAATGTGCTGTGATCCAGAAAATGTATCATTTTTTCGTAAAACCCTGACATGATTCAGATACCAAGTTTCTTTCTTGAGGTTCTTTTAATGTGCCCTCCAGGTTCCTATTTGTGCTCTCCCTTAGACATATGTGCCTCTTAGCAAAAAGCAAAATTTCATATCATGTCCTGCCTGGGTTAAAGAGTATTAAATTCATTTCTTATCACAAACCATGTGTTAACTTAGGCATTTAAAATGTTTATGAAAAAGTGCTGTGAATTCCTTCTTTTTGTGCATCAGTCAAACTCCAAACCCACTGCATTTCTGTGGGTGTACAAGCAATTTAAATTTCAGCAATTTTGTGTTAGTCAGTATTGGTTTTTATTTCAAAGTAGTGATGAACTCAACTAAAAATTTTAGGCAAACTTCAAAGGCTTAGCTGACCGATTTTGGTTTGGCTGTTGATTCCTCAACTGTTAGACACTGCTTCAGAAGTAATGTTCTCCATGGCATCAGAACTGGTTTTTTATAAGACTGATAACGGCAAAAACATCAGAGATATGAGGGTGACCCTGCCCTTGTACAACCATCTGTAGAAGGGCTGCAGAAGCCTCAGGTGTTTCCCTGCTGAATTACAAAAGCGTAGCCAGGCTCACGAATATCTAGCCACTGCAGAACACACAGAAAACTGTGCTTCTGATTCCAGATTTTAGTACGCATATCCATAAATCAGGCTGGAGTGATTGAGGGTTTTCTTTTCCCTTCCCTCATCTGATTCACTTGGACATAGTATTGGAACACATGAAAATATGGGGTTTTTAATCTACAGAGAGACGCCCACGTTACCTGATTAAGAATGCTATAGCACAGCAGGAGATTATCATCATTCCTATATTTCAAAGAGGAGTAAACATTATAATCAGGAAATTTATACCACTGTAAAATCTTAAAAGCATGAAAACAGAATTCAGTTTCGTAGTGGTGTGTGTATAAAAACAAGATGACAATGAGACAGCTACCTATAGCTCACCACTAATGAAAATGTAATAAAGTGCCCATCTAAACTACAGGATAATGAAGTTAAGTATCAAATTAAAATGAGAAGGCTACAGCATAAAGTTAATGACTTCTGTGATGTCTCTGGTGAAGCATAGCTGTTTTTCAAGTGTTTTACCAGAGGTGGTCATTTAAAATGTGCTGCAGTTGGTCCCTCACTTAGTTAGTCCTATTCACCTTCGGTGGGATATTAGACCATCAGTTCTAACTCCCCAGGTATGATTTCTGGAAGGGGCAGAAATCCTCCACACTGTACTAACACATAATTTTCTTCACAGAAAGAAGAACTGTAGTCATCACATAATGTGTTCCTATAAGGCATTATTAGTTAGATACATTGGCTCACTTAATTCAGACCTGGTTTTGTTCAAAAGATGGAAATTAAAATAAATGAGCTGACTGACAGAGAAGGTGAGCATGAGAGCAAGCTTGCTCACTAGAAATACCATTAAGGTTACTGTTAACTGAATGGAGAGACAGTGCACCAGCCCACTTAAATCTCCTCCAGCTGAACAAATCAGTAATGGATGTAAGAGAATTAAAAGATTTTCACTGCTCTTTCTTTCAGGAAATGCTACAATCCTGTTGTTAAAGAACTTCAATGGATAGGAAAACCCCCAGCCTTCTTTGAGGTTAGAGAAAGAAGATCATATAAAAAGTTTTCAGTGAATTCCCAGACTCCCAGGCTGTGCACAAGCTTCAGGACACAAGGGCCCCTCATAGCTCCCTTAGCCTGGTATGCCACAGCTTTCTGAAGAATTTTGATTTAGATTACAAATTATCAAGGAGAATTCTCTGAGCCAAAAAACCAGAACAGAGAGAATGTGAATCTCTGCTCTCTTGAAATGCTTTAGTTGAAGCTTTTAAAATGCTTCACACACTCATCTGCACAAATGTCCATATTTAGTAAAATGTGGTGGAATGAACTACCAGAAAAAAATTATGATCCTGAGGAAGTTGTAAAGAGAGATAAGCAGAAGGAGCAAGACTCACTTTTGGTGATTGACAGAGACTTTTAACAGCCTGAATCTTGACACAAGCACCTCAGCTAAATGCTTGTCACTCACGATGCTTCAAAGGAATGACCTGTCACAACCAGACTAATGCCCAGAATTGGAGAGAAAGAAAGATAAAACTTACTCTTAGAGAAGTGCTCTTCATTCAGAAGTCATCCTGTTGGTATATTATCAGCTAAAACTGGAAATACGTGGGAGGTCTGAATGCTGTCTTAGCTGAAGTAGAATCCTGAGTACACCAAGGCAGTAATCCATAATCCATAGCAGGGTGCAACACTCTGGGGGTATTTCCCAAACTGACCTCCTGGGAGTTCTTTTATTGTGGAAAACATTTCAAGGAGAAAACATACTGATTTACACTTGGTATGTGGATTTCTATGACTGGACCACTGGATTACATTCAGACCTGACACAAAAATGTCAGGGGAAGTCACTGCAAGGCAGGAACCCCTTTGCTCCTATTGCCTGGTCGTCTGACCACACACCAGGGGATACTGCAACACCCCAGGAGTTCATTCCCTGTCATTTAAATCAATTCCTAAGTGGTCAAACTTTTATGCTTGACATCAGAGATAGGTTAAGGGACTGCTTTGTTTATTCTTAAATGTTAGAGGTATTTTTGGACCTAAATGATTCTACACTCCCTGATTCCATTTAGCAAGCCAAAGGCAGGTCTTCTGGTAGCTTCCCACTGCAGTTTTATAATCTGCTACAGTTACTTTCTTCATCTTGCTGTTTTACTTGGTGCCATAATTATTTTCTCATTTTTAAATTCACTATTAATTTTAATTAAGCTCAGCTACACTCATTAGTTGTGCTAATCTATCTTCACTTTTAAACTCACACACACACACATACACCAGTCTTCATGCTGATGTAGCGTTGGCATGGAAAGTTTTATGCAGAGAGGAAGAAAGACCCACATATGTAATGAAATAAAGAAGGCTTATAACTGCAGCTGGTTGGAGATTTTTTTAATTAAGCTTTTCCTATCCAAAAAAGCCAATTAGTTGGGATTGAAAGTTTTCAGAGATCTACATCCTGTTTAATAAAATTTTAATCTGAAGTTTTCTCGGGTGAAAAGTAGAAATAGTCACTAGCTAATACAAATCAAACCTAGAGGTCAAATCTCATCTTCAACACCAGCCTCACAAGTCCCTCACTATGAAGCTCTGGATTTTATTCAGCACTAGGGCAAAAGCTTCAAATCTTTCATGTAGCTGAAAGTCTTGTTTTGGGTTATCTATCAATTTTCTTCTATAGTTATACTTTTATGGACTAAACAAGTAGATAAAATACATTATTATTATGACTATTTTTATTTTCTGACATCTCTCACTCAGAGATTTCAACTGGTGCTTCAATGTCTGAATAGGCCATAAAGTTCAGCAAGGAAGTTCTAACCTTGTCTGCATCCTGCATATAAAAAATATTCTTGTTTAAGTAAGGACATGATCAATGCCAATTAACCACTTCACAAGCTGCCAAATCAGAGAATATTGTCCATGGACTGCATCAGTCCATTGTTTACTCTTCTACTTTGCTATTTTAGCTTCTCCTCCAAGCCACAACAATTCTTTTATACTTGTGCAGTCCCTGTCAGACTTTCCTATTTACGATATTGTGTGACGAAAGAAGGTATGGCCAAGGTGGACCATATTCACAGTATGTTATCATGCAATATCCTAACAGTTGCTTAGATGTTTCAGAAGATGATAAAAGACCCTAAAGGAAGCAGATGTGAAACAATCTGCTCTAACTCGTATGCAGAACTATATCCATAAATTCATATATATTCTCAGAGCTTGAAACAAAGGGCATATTTCCAGTATCAGCATTCATTCCCATGTAGGCTCGCCAGCCATATCCTGTGAGTCTTTTTCTTTTAAACCTTTTCTCCCAGCTGTTTCCAATGTCCATTCCAGGGACTCACTTTACCTACAAACATCTTTTCACATATTCAGAAGAACATGCAAGTATTAAGAAAAGTTTAAGAAGCTTAAAGTGTTCTTTTTAATTTCTCTCAAAGATAAGATATTTCCCCAAATGAAAGCTAATGTGTTATTTGGAAAAGCAAAGCAGAGGCAAATTGATATGATTGTTTTCACTATTATAGGTTATAATGACTGCAAACTTGAACTAACAGGTCATCTTCAGGTCTTACTCTTCTGCATGAATCAAGGAAGCTGCATGAAATAAACATTTTCATAAATGTTACTGTTTACAGTGATTCTATGTTTCCCTTTCTATGGCCTCCACTTACTGTGGACATAATTCTCTAGAAATTGGTACAGTTAGAATTCGTCATTGCCTATTCTCTTTGGTAAGGGAGGAAATACCTGGATGGCATCTGAATATTCTGAGGACTGCAGGACTCACATATTCATGTATTCAATTTTATGAACATCTCCAGTGGTTAAGAAAAATTAGAATTTACTTATTTTTTACAGCCTGTTCTAGGTCTTCTATGTTTTCAAGTTCATCACAGGCTACCTCTTTTTCCCTATAGTTATTTGGAACAGACCCAAGACTGCTTGAACATGAGTTCCATTGGTTGAGAGACAATTTAGGTATGTTTTGGTGATATAGAAACTGCCCTTGTATTCATGTGTCTTTGAACTATGTTACAGATGTTGGTACAATAGTGTCCCCAAGCTTTAAAATGATTGCCCACTTACACAGGCTCACAAAAACAGAAAAGGAAAAATACAGCAGTCAGCTTTTTCTGGCCCCAAATCTCTCTGTTGTAGATTTACATTTATTTGTAGAGACCCTCAGAACTGGCCAAGAAGGGAGGAGTGAGCAGAGGGTGCATTATGAATATGGAGAGAAATGTCAGCATTTCAACGGAAGACCACATTCTGTCGTCATGACAACATGATGTAAAGTGTTTTCTTAAAGAAAAAGATTGCAATGTAAATGAAAAACTCAGTTAATCAAGCAAATTCAGATGATGCTTTTAGGAGGTTGTGACATGGATTACAATACGTCATCTGTTACTGTGAAGAGATTTTTTAAACAATCCCATACAGAACAAATGCTCACTTCACAGAAATGGCATTGTATAAAAATCCCATTTATCATTACAAATGAAGTTTACAAACTGGACTTAAAAAAAATCAAATTAATTTCATATATTTTCTATCAGTTATGCAGAAAACATACGATGGTTTACTCACTTTCTATGTAAACTGCTGATTTAAAGCAGCTTGCTTTTTTATGCAAGACCAAAGATCTATTATGTGCTGTAGAAACACTTAATGCGACACTGGCCTCCAACCCTGTAATTGCAGTGGTCAAAAGGTAGAAAAAGGGAATATCATTATCCCATTTCAAAGCAGGAGCAGAGGCACAGGGCATGTGAAGCCAGAGGCCCAAAAATCACATGAAAAGCTCCTACCGTGTTGGGAATTACATCAAGATTGCTGCAGCCTTGCTATGCAGTTTACAATGTCATTCTCGTCTGTTCACACAAAGAGAGAAATTGGTAACTATTTTCCTTCAAACATTTACTGAGGTTTACAGTTATTAAAGCTTTCATCACTTACCTAAAATGTTAAAATTTTTGTCTTTGTTTGGAAGTGTGACCTGTGCCTCAGGGCAGGCACTGGAACAGAACAGCAGCAACAGAAACACCAAGGTGGTGCTGACGGCCCTTGCTCACTGGCCATTAAAATAAATAGATTACATCTCCCACAGCAGCAAAAGAGAATGTACTTTTATGCCAATCTAAGTGACCTTGTATCACTTAGATGGAGCTGGAGAATTACTCCCTGCACCCCTCACCTCCACGTACAAAAAAAAACCCCAACAAAAATCTTGGCAAATGTCTCAAACTGGCTTTCTTTCCTCCTTGCCAGTGCAGTCTGCTGTACCAAAAAAATCCCAAAAAAACAAACTAATGAATTAGAAAATTGGATTTGAAATGTTTCTCGACAGCTCTCCAACAGGATGGTTCTTCAAGAAGAAATAGAGAAATATGCCCCTAGCCTGCCTGCTTCTTCTGCAAACAAAGATCTTTGCAGCCAAAAGTTCATCTTGAGCTGACCTCTAGAAGTGTGTGCCCTGGAATTTGGTATTACAGTGACTTATAGTTTCTGGGAGTCAGCAGCAAACAGGGCCCCAGAAGGGTGGGAAACACCTGAGGGTGGATGAGGAAATGCTACCTGCCCCTTGGAGAGCACAAGAGGAAAGCAGGTTTTGGCCTGTAGTCATTGTGCTAGTCTCACAGTGCTACACCCTTTCCAGTGGGATTTTTTTAAAAGGAGACATGGAGAAGCAGGAAGAGTTTGAGACTCCTGCAGTGTGACAAGGGCCAAGGGGTGGGACACACTGAGCACTGCCTGTAGGCAATGACTTAACACAGATTGAAAGGGTCCAGCATCATACAGGCCAAATCTCAATGCTTTAAATAAGCTGCAGGATTTAGATCTGAAGTCTCCTAGAGAAAGAGGGCTGAATTCAGCTCTGTTAAAAATGGGTGGTAAGAGAGATTTACTGGAAAAGTCCATTCTAAGAAAATACTACAGCGATCCTGGTATAACAGATTACTTGTCTTGTTAAAAGCTTACAAGCTATTTGTCATCTCAACGCTCTGTTTCCTACAATGCCAGGTTCTGCAAAGCTGTGAACTCCCAGGTAATGAAACAACTCAGTGTGTGCTAAGAAAAGTATCTTGTATGCAGAATTATGGCTTCACAGCCATTTCTAGAAGGTGGTGATTATGGTATCCCTTTCTCTTTCAAAAATATTTCTGTATATTTCTGTAAATTCTGTGTTATGCGAGGTATGAATAAAGTGGGATGTTGAGATCCATGTGAGCTACCTTTTCCTTTTCAGTGAAGGGAACTGCCAGTGAAGCATCTTGGGATTGTTGCCCACCCTGAAAAAAGACAGAATGAGCTTGGAAAATCTCCCTAGAAGTTCACCAAAGGGAATATGCATCAAAGCTGCTTGTATGTCAGATGTGGCTGGTTCTAGACCTCTCAGTCTGCAAACCTTCCTGGGTGATAGTCTCACCGAAGGTCTGGAATAACACTGCATTACCTCTGGCACTGCTAAGACTTCTCTAGTAGTTTTTAGCAGGAAGCCTGCTGGGCAGCATGACCTCTGTACAACAGCAAAGAAAATCACAGGTCATTTCTTAATCTTCTTCCATCACCAATATGACCTTAACCCAGTTTTGATTTTGTCCTCCATTTCTCTTCCTGAGTAAAAATGGACGTATTCACTTTCTTCTACCCATTGATTACTTTATGCTATGAAGATTATAAACTCCATTACGAGGAAATATTGCTTCACCCATGTTTGCAGCAGCTCACAGGGACTCGGAGGCAGGTGGAGTCTGTATAGGATTACTATAATATAGTAATAACCACGTGAAGTGTGTCTCCCCACACACTACTGAGACTAACAAAATGCTTCTAAGAAATCCCAGAAAATTCTTATTCAATGATACATTACTCGCATGAGTTTGGAATCCAATATCTGATGTTTGAAAAGCAAGTTTTCATGCTACTTCCTCTTCAGAGGATTTGAGAGGGAACATAATTCAGGAATCATTGCTGAGGCCTACCCATGGTTTTTGACCTAGAAACAAGATTGCAGAGTAAGAACCTGCTCCTCCATCTGGTATATACACTAATAATCCTCCCCACAAGAGCAATTCACTTAACTGAACTGATTCCATAACATTATTGCCATGGTGGGCCTCTATAGGTGGTCCTCCAGATCACATCAAATACAGCCTGGCTTTCAGATGCAAGCGTGAGGTTAGATGAAGCTGGCAGGTAGAAAAACACATCTTTGTATTCGTAAATTCAACCAATTTGATCGGGACTTGCTGAGAAACAACCCCATGACACCATTTTAGAAAGAAAAAGAGATAGAAAACACAGATTCAGTATCCTATTTACTAGAGATTTGAACTTTTAAAAGCGTAACTGTGCGAAAAATAAAAGAACACAAAATAGACTGAAAATTATCATCTTATCTCTATGTCCACACCTGTGGCTTTGTTGACACAAGGCTACATTACAAGAGATTATCGAAGTTGGAGCTAACCTTCATATCTTCATAGCGTCAAGTGAATGTCAAAGTCATCATCACAAGCACATCAGATCCTATTTGCTCTGCTAACTGCATCAGTAACATCTTTTCAATATATGTCTCTGAAATACACTTTGTAAGAAGGAAGAGTGCTCATTGGAACAGGAAGGAAAGAAGCATGGAGATACTTTGCTAGAAATAGAGAACTTGAGTTATGCCATTGAGATCAATGGAAATTCAGAGAAAAGCCTAAATAAGAAGCCTGGGATTTGACCCTAAATCAGCTTACACAATTTTCAACAAATTGAGTTTTTACAATCTGGTGGAAGCTCTAATTATGTTGTCATAAAAATCTCAGTACTCTTGAAATCTTATTTCTGGAGCTCTCAAAGAGGCATCGCTAAAGGACTTTCTTTCCCATTTTGTTCTGATAATGGACAATATAAAAGGTGTCAGATTAGAGAGAGCAATCTGGGACATGGCCTCCCACCATCTCTCTGACAAAAGAAGCCAATAAACAGTGGCTGGGTTTTATTGAGTTGGATTAAGAACCAAAGCCTCAAGCTCCAGCTCTTCACTTATACAAAGTTCCCAGAGATAAGGACAATTTAAAGTATGTGCTTCACACAGTGGTAGAAGTCTCTCCTCTCCAAAGATGAAACATTGTTTTAAATGCCCTAATTCATGAGGTGCTGTAAGTAAGTGTTTAAAGACAGATATCACAAACATCAGACTTTCTCGTGTATCAGAAACATACAGAACTTCAGGAAGACAGGGCAGAAAACTTCAGGGAGAACTTCAGAGAGACAAGAAAAATTTTTCCCACCCTCAGTGAGAACAGATGTTTCATAGAAATAGTTCAGGTTTAGCAAACTTCTGCCAAAGCCCTAGAAGGTTCCATGAGAAACCCACAGATGTCCTGCCAGCTCACTTGCTGCCTTTTGGCAACACTGGCCTTTGCAGGCTGCTGCTGACAGCCCATGGACACAACACCTGAAGAACATCCAACCAATGGCCTCCAGCTGCCATGGCCTTGGGTGGCCACAATGAGGATCACAGGGTTCTGCAAGGAGGCCCAGAGGGAAAGGTAGGGAGGCCCCTCAGGGTCAGGACAACTGGGCACTCTGCTTCAATTATGAGCAGATTGAAAAAGGATAACAGTTATGTTTCCGATTCAAGCATTTCAATGTGCTCAACCTCCTAGTGAAATGGAAATTCTCACTTGAACAGATCTGTTCGAAGCCAGCTGTAACTCAGGTGTCTAACATTTAAACTATCACAAAATCTTTATTACTAGTACTTACACCTGTGGCATCAAATACACCACATCTAGAGCAACACAGCATAAATATAAAACACAACTAGGTGAGGGAATGGTAGATGGGTGTTGACTGGTCCCCCCAAAAGCTGGCATTACTGTTCCATCAGCAGCCAGGAAATAATTCCTTCCCAAGACTTGCTTTAGTTTGTGAAAAACATTGATGTTAAAATGAGATATTTTATTCTATGATTTTCTCCTTTTTCTTTTCTTTCTTTTTTTTTTTTTTTTTAAGGAAAACATGTGTTTCTGGCCTGATTTACCCAAGAAATTCCTTTAAAATTAGAACCAAACAGATTTTCATTTCAGCTGTGTTTTAATGAAATGATATTAGAAAAAAGAATTGTTGGCCATAGAGAAGGTAATCAGTATTCATTGCCAGCTGAAAGGTGTAGGCTAGGCTGACATGTTGACAATGTGTATTTCCACACATCTTGTGATAAAGATTAATTTCAAAGCACAGATCTGTAATGCAAAACTGTATATTCCTAAGGCTGCACTATCATTCAAAACTGGCCATGTTTGGTCAGACTAAAATTCTCTCTCGTCCAACATCCCTAGATTTACAACAAAAAACCACAGGGATTTATTGAACCAAAGCTTTTTTTAGTACATCCTTCCATAGCTGTTGTTTCCATACCAGAGGCAGTATCCCTGGTTCCTTTGTTACAGCACAGCCTGGGTGCAGAGTACACCTGTAATTTGGGATGCATTGCTATTGCAAACGTGAACTCCTCACACACTGTGGGAGCGGAGCCTGGCTGTTCGCTGTGAAGCTTACAGTGCACAGACAGCATTTAGAGTTTATATAAATAAACACAACAAACCATCCAATTCACTTTAACTATTTGCATAACAGTCTCCATATTTTGGCTCACACTCAGTGGGTGACAAAAGTACCACAACAGCAGAGTGGAACATGGAGGCGTTGAAAGTTTTAAAGGAAAAATGTTACATTTTGCTGTAGACCAAGATCTTATAGATACCATTTGTCTATTCGTACTAATATATTTTAAAGAAAAGATTGCTTAAAGTGTACCATGCAGCCAGCTAAGAAACATGCACAGGGTAAGTCTTACACCTTAATTGCAGGGAGCAGAATGCCATGGGAGGAAGAGCTGACTGAGAGGAAAAATAAACAGAGGAAGAAGAAGCATATATATATTTTGGGGATACATTTTGGGGATATGATATATTATATTATATTATATTGTATTATATTATTTATATGGACTGCAGTGATTGAACACAAAAGCACTCATATAATGCCTAACTCATTTCTAGTAGTGCTCACTGTCTGCCCCAGCAAGGTCTGCTCCTGGGGAAAGGGTGAGTGTCATCACCACACCTTATTCCCAGTTGCACACAGCACCGCCAGTACTGGAGATGTGCAGTACTAAACATCCTTCCAGGCAGGACCAGGGGCTGTCCAAGAACTGCAGCCTCTCCCAGCAAGGAGAAGGGCTGGGCAAAGCTCTCCTTCACTATGGGTAACTCCATGTCCTCCACTTTACTTTTGGTAATACCTCTTCATCTAACACAGTAAGACAAGTGTACTCACTCAGTCCCTTGATACTCTTTAAATAACATTCCTAGCAAGGAGCATCGTTTGCCAGGAGAGCTCCCTGCTCACCAGGTTCACCCTCCCTGGTTAGAGGATAGGCTTCCAAGGGTGCTGTGCACCATGTTCCATCCACTGCACCATGGCAGGATGGGGCCAGAAGCAAACAAAGCTGCTCTGCCCCTTGGAAAGCACTGAGGAGTGAGGCCCATGAGGTCCATGCCTTTAGGAGGGGATCAGTGCAGCAGGGGCCTCTCCTCCTCACTCCAAAGCTGATCGTGGGGTCCATGCAGACCCTGAGCACCATTTCCAGACTCTCTCCTGTTCCCCAGCAGACTCCTCTTGCCCATGTGCCTGCTAACACAGAGTTTGTGCTTTTCATTACAGCTCAGTTCAAAACAAATGTGAAACTCCCCAGTATGTTTGAATTGTGCTCAGCATTTTTTTCAAGTGACAAAGCAGCTGCTCCCCAGCAGACTCCTTATCTACAGCAGAGATCAATATTCTACTTACCTGTGATGAGCTGTATCTTCAGGCCGTAACAAAATCCATTTTTTAAGGGATTTTCAAATGTTGTCTATATATCTAGCAGGTAAATTGAAATTAAAGAAATTCAGAAAATTAAAGTAACATTTATATTTCAACAATAAATCTATTATTATATAAACACTAAATGCCTTCATAGATTTCATATAACTTATGGATTGCTCTTTCTGGTTTTTTTTTTTTTTATTTTGGAAGTGATAACATGCTTAGCTTGTGTTTGTCCAATGTATGTAGCTCTAGCTGCAGTACCAGATCTAACAAGGCTTATTTTTTACAGCTTGTATGAATAAAACCTAAACAACCAGACTCTCAGCAAGTCCCACTCTGTCTAGAAAACACCCTTAACTTTGGATAGAGAGGAACTCATCAAACTTGTGAAACACAAATCTCATCTTCAGGAAATAGTATGAAAAATAAACCCCCTGCCTGTAGAAACACTCTGTAGGAAAATGCACTGAGGTGATCTCAGGTTACGTTTCCACAGTTAACATACATTCTTCAGCATTCAGGAGTGGATGTTCTCAAAAGCTGGAAATGACACATTCTCTTTCCTCCTTTTTATAGAACTTCTCTACTTCAAATGTTAAATTGATAATTTTTTTTTTCAGTGAAAATGTCAGTGGAAAACTTCCCACGGACAGGTGGAATCAGAGGAGGTAGGGGAATGAGTTGGCCAAGTTTCCAAACTCTGTTAATTCTAGAAGATTCTAATCCTGGAGGATCTGGACAGAAACCCAGTTACCCAGACTAGGAGAGCAACTGGACATCAGAAGGAAGGTTGAAGTCAGGGAAGACTTGTGCAGTCCCTCTGTAATAGGCAGGGTCAGCACAGCCTGTCAGCAGGAGCAGTGGGATGTAACAGCTTTCCCAGGTAAATAAACATCCCCCAAACTACTCAGGGATGAAAAACACACCAGTTAAATAAGCTAAGGCTTATTTATTCATCTGTAGAGCAAGGTAGCTTGGAAAATGTGTTGCTTTTGTCTGGTAATTAAGAAAAGCAGTTTGTATTACTCCAGCAGATTATCAGGAGTAAGTCCAGCCCCTTCAAATGACAACATTGCTCTACCACCCCCTGCATTTTAACAAAGCCACAGTGTAAAAAGGACTAATTAGTATGTTATGAAAAGGAAGACATCCAAAGACGATATGTGAGGCATTTCTGTACCAGAACCTGTAATTAATTACTTTGTGCTGGAGTTCAGATAGGTGTATTGAAAAAAAATTACTAACCTGCCTGCTTGTAAATCTTTTAGGGGTCATTATTAATATTGTTTTTGTTATTTTGACTGACATTTCTTTTTCTTGTAAATGCATTGTAATTTTGCTCTTAGGAAAAAGGAGCTATATGGAATGTTTTCTTTGAAATTTTCAAAGTATTTTCTAATTCTTTCCCTTTCACAACACATCTCTTGTGCTGTAAGCCTTTTCATAACACAGAAATGAAAAACAGCAAAGATATAAGAGTATTCATAATTCAACATTTCGGTAATACGTTTAATTAATGTAAAAAAAATCATCATTTTATTCTGGTTATCAAGATGGTTTAAGCAACATAGGATTTTCACCAAGCATGAAATTGGTGCCGTGGCCTAAAGAGCTCTGTTAGAAACTTACTTTGGATGGTTTTTTGCACTACCAGTTACTCTATAAGTTTATTTCCATGTTTGTGTGCTGGTTTATAGATACACTTACTAGAATGATGAAGTTGCAACTGGTATCACAAGAGCATTTACATATTGCTCACACTAATTATTTGGACAGAAATGACAAATTGTGCTTTAAAAAGGAAAATAGTATTGCCAGAGTTTCTAATGTGAAAAAAGTACAGTGAAATTGAACAATTTCCTATCTCATCCTGTCCCAATAACCTGTTTCAGTCTTCTGAAATATTTATAGAAGAATAATTATTGCCATTTATGGTCAAAATAAAATGCTGTTAATGGCATATTATTTTATAGCAGTTCCTAGTATTTTCCCTTAGCAATTACCCATTTATTTGACTTGCACTTGGCACCAGCTTGTTATTGCCCCCAGTATTACAAGAAGGGCACATTTAAAGAGGAAAAAAAATGTGTCATTAGCATCAAGATTAATCATAAAATTGATTTCTAGAAAAAAAAAGAGAAAATAATTTTTTGGGAAAATGTGCTATCTAACACTACACCTGAACAGCCTGAGATCTTGTTTAACCAGATAAACTCTGGGTATAAAACCACATTTACTGAACAGATTCCACAGGGAGCTCACGACAATCCTGACTGGACTGTCTCCCCAGCTGGATTCCCAAGCCACTGGCCAGCAGGGAAGAATCTTTGTGGAGATTATCTGCCAGTGGCAAAACGATGTCTAACTCACAGCAAGACAGGCAGGTGCTACAGTGCACTGACTGGAGCAGACACCAAAGGAAGACAACATCCCTCTTCCCTTTGCCTTGTGGTTTTGTTCTTCCACTTTTTAATACTTCAATGGCAGCCCAGTTCAAAGCTTACTGGAAGCAGCACTGGTTACCTACCAAGATTTTCAGGAGGTGCTGGGACCCATCCACTCAGATAAAATCATAACTGCAGGTCCAAATAAAAGGGGAAGTGAGGTAAACACACCATGATATTCTCTTTGCTATAAGCTTTTTTGCTGGAATTAAAACTAAACATCCTCCCCCTCCTAAGAAAAAGTCTTGAAATTTTAAAACTGTTAGGTGTTGCTGGGCCTGTTTGCACTTCAGTCCCCAAGCCATGAAATTTTTTCAATATTTCTTAGCATTCTATATAGGAAAAATGTTACATTAATAGACACTACATCTAGCTAAACTTTTCTATTACTTCCTCTAAGAGTAGTCATAGACTTTTGCTATTAAAAGATCAGGGAAATATAAACTGCATGTGTTTCCTCACAATAGTCTAATTGTAGCATTTGTGCATTAATTCCCAGAAAAATAGTTCGTAGTTACATGTGACCATGTTAAAAAATCATGCATTGGACACATACATTATTATAAACCAAGACATTACTATTTTCCTTTTGGCATTTTGCTTAGTGTTTCCTCACACTAGAAACAGAAAAAACCCCAATGATCCTCAGGATCTGCTTTAAAACCAGACAGCATCTTCAGGTTCTTAATCAGTGTAAGGTTTGTAACCCACAGTTAACACAGGTGCATGAAGGATGCAGGGACTGTAAGGAAATCCCACCCTGTATACCATGTTCTCAGAAAAAATGTTTGCCTGTACATGGGTAAAAATACACAGATGATTCCTCCTGTACAGGATAAGCTTACAAGAGAGAACCTTTCTTGTTTAAACAGACAAGCCACAGAGCAGCACCATCATTTTCTCTCTTACTTCTCTCATAGAACGAAGAGTCAGACAAGAGTGGATTTTCTCCAGGGTAATCTCTACAGCATGGCTTTGCAAATATAGATTTCTAATATACACTCCTCACTCATATGAGTGATTTCAGCAAGGCTCAATGACTTCATCATCATTGCCTCACAACTCAGTAGGGCACAGCAAGTAACAAAACCCATCAGTTTTCGATATCACGCAGGTTCATTCCAACATTCCTTCCTAATTTTTAATGCACCCTGCCCTTGAGCAGAGCTATTTGCTATTACAGGTAAGGCTGCACAAGCATATGGTGAGTGGAGACCCAGTGAGCTGGAACATCCTGTTTCAACTGATATTCTGCAGAACTGTTTGGCTGTAGGAGCTCAGCAATATATTTTGATAGGCTTGACTATGCAGCTATAGATCTAGTTTGCTTCCCACGTGTATATTGTTCATGCTTCAGTTATCATGCACAAAATTAGTGATAAGCAATATTCAGCAGAGCACTCTGTATCACAGTCTGCCCAAGAGGGCTGATAACAGATCCCAGCGTCTTGATACTTTTTGCCTTTACAAGAACCTGAGTGACTGCTTCCCTGGGAAGCAGAAGGCAATAAGTATTCTGAGATTTATGTTAATGCAATGTCTGTCACATCCCTCTTGCACCTTTACCACGAGCTTTCAAAGTCTTGGTGGAAATCCTAAAATGGAATACCTTTTTGCTAGTGCTTTTCCAATAAGGATGCTATGATGCAGAAATAACGAGTAAGGATATTTTAGCAGCTTGCTATGCATAAAAATGCATGATCCTCAAAACACGACTGCTGATAGCAATTAGCATGTATTTATAATACATCTATGTGTAACTGCATTCTTACCTGGTTACTGCAGTATACAGAAATAAGCTTTCAGCTTGATGTGTTACAAACCCACAGATTTCTTAATTTAATGCATGTTCAGCCCAGTAACAACAGTAAAGAATCACACACAGTTATCCCATTTTTTATAGCACATTTATAGCTCACTCTCAGGAGCCTACATTCTGTCTTTTCCTCCCTTGTCCCATTCTATCAGAAGCAGATTTTCCTAGAAAAGACTTAATAATTTATCTCCTGTATTGTTTGAGTATGTTATTCGCAGGCTTGGAGTTCTTTTGGCCTTCGAATTTTTTTCTTGTGGCCTGATATTTTCCTTAAAATATCCAGAGGTTTTACATGTCCCACGCTGTGCACCCTGTGGTGCTGGTGCTACCTTATAAACATCAGCACACAAGCCCTCTGCCCGTAAACAGGTTGCCCTTTTCTTCCTTCCAGATTATTCAAGATCACATTAGTAAAACTCTGAATCAAAACAGTAAATGCAGAGAACGGCAACAAGACATGGATCCCTTGCTCCTTGACCAATAAAAGTACACAAAATGATTCCAAATTTCCCCAAGTGCCATACCAACTGATAAAGGCTTTCTTGTTCTTCCACCTTGCATCTTTGACGCTCTTGTATATTTTGGCTCTAGGTCCAATATTCCAAAGCTTTATGTATTATTTGCTGTCATTCCTTAGTATTTTATTATTCAATTCTGGATTTACTGGGGCGAATACCTTTTATTTGGAAGAATTTGCTTTCAGCTCTAAAATTATTGGGCATTTCAGAGGGGAAAAATCCAATGCATGTTCAGATAAGAGACTGAAGATAAGGGACCAAAGATAAGGAACCACAGGAGAACAACACTCTTTATATCACTCTGGCATAGGTATATATTATAAAATTGAAGAGGGTATCTGTTTAAGATCAATAAGGTAAAAGAACCTTTACGTTACCTACACTTGAACTTACAGCATGATCTGGTAAACCATTTGTCACAGTGCCAAAGGAGCCCCTTTTTCCAAATCCTTACCCTCAACGAAACAATAACATCAAATGGAAGCATTTCCGGCGGTTGCTTTGCATTGGAGCACATCTGCCCTGTTGCAAATGAACACAGAACCCCAGTCATCTTTTTGTGCACCTCTCTCTCTCCAGCAAATTACAAACTGCTGAGTTCATTTGGGATGCAGAAAAAGAGTCCCAGTGGATGCAGGTATAGGTCTAGGAACTAGACCATAAACAAAGGTCTAGTTCCTGCTAAGAAATGGAAACCATCTAAATCATTCAAATGTACTTTCCAACTCTTATAAAAACATTTGGAGTCATCTGATTGAAAAAATATGCTAATTAAGTTTGACTGTTCTATTTAATCTTAAAAATTGTCTGGAAACCTTGGAGGATATTTTGTGTGGCATCAAGAGAACAGCAGACTCACATGAATGCCAGACTCCTGTGTGACTGGTTGTCCTATCTCAGAGCCTCAGGAATCCACATCAGCACAACTGCAGAGTTTTGAATTCCTGTACAAGGAAAAATGGACAAAACATTCACATGTTGGATTTACCTACTTCGACTTTATTTTTACATGCTGTAGCAGTCTCCTTAGCATTTTAGATAAGATAGTGTGCTAGGCAGGCTGTTAGAACAACGTGCTTAGTTAAGAACCAGAAGTATAAAATGAACAACCACACAGATCTACCACAGTAGCTTAATAAAATGAAACAAACAAAAAAACCCAAACATACACCACCACACCCCACCCAAAAAAAAAAAAAATTGTGGGAAGGGTCAATATGGTTTGTGTAATTTTTATTTTAAGCTTTGGCCGTCTCGTAAGCAAGAATCCTCTAATTTTTATCTGGATTAGCATTGGTTCCCAGATGAGAGAGCTGCATAGCCACTTTTCTGAAACCCATGCAGGAATAACGAGCAACTCAAGAGCACCAGGCTCTGGGGATGTGCATTCTATCAGTCTACTGCCTTGTGAAGGCCCCTGGGGTTTCTTAAAAAGATTTTAATGGCATCCAACAAGGGCAACTTTGATTATCCCATGTGGTTTGGAAGATACATCAAGCAAACCACAGAGACTATGAATCTGAAAGGCAGCTGACAAATCTAGAAGAGAAGTAGAATTTGCTAAGATTCCAAAGGAAGATTTATATGTCAGATTACTGACTATATTTCAGAAGCTGTCATTTCTAGGAACATCAGCTGGAGATACTATTATTTATTACTACCCATACAGAGCCCCATAGACATTAGGATGTATGTGCAGACATTACAGACAGCAGCCAAAAAGAGACAGAAAGAAGAGATGTAGGAGGAGAGGGAGAACAGTTTTTATACGTATATGTACATGCGTTTTAAAAAGCCTCTGATGTTTTCTTGAGTTAATCTGGATCCACATCACCTTTGATGGTTTACCATCTCAGCTCACAATTTAATTTCACACATGAGTTTCTATGTACTATTCTCGAGAATTTTTTTTTAATGGGAGTTATGCTATCTCGAGGCAATTACTAACTTCAATTATAATAAACTTGTTACAAATAAATTCTTGTCTTGTTCTTGAGGACCTTCAAGGAACCCTGCTAACCCAAATTCCCTTCTGTCAGCACAGCCTCTCGCTTAGAGCCTCTCAACACCCAAGGGTTCTTTTTTTCTCAGAGAAACAATCGTATACATTATTGAACACGCTGTAGCAGATATACTACATTATTTTGTTACCACACTGCTTAATGGAATTCAAACAGAATGTTATAAATACATAATAAATATCAATCTTGAAAAGATATTAAGAATTCAAAGATAATAAATTACCCCATGAACTAAAGTGATTATAAATTAATAAATGAAGGAAGTTGAAATTCTGAAGTTCTAAACAGGTAATTTAAATGTTTGAAAACTTCTGTAAAACACTTGGGGAACAAAGTTTCTAATGTCACAATTTTATCTTATCTTTGCTGAGTACTAGTACATGGGTTTATGCACAAAAATATATCCAGACGAGTCCAGAGGGAATTACTTTTCTGTAGCTGCAACTTTGTTTCACTAATCATAGAATCACAGAATGGTTTGAGTTGGAAGGGAGGAGCTCCAACCCCTTGCCATGGGCAGGGACACCTTCCACTAGACTAGGTTGCTCCAATCCCATCCAACCTGGCCTTGAACATTTTTCCAGATATGAGGCCTCCACAGCTTCTCTGGGTGCTCTGTGCTGGGGCCTCACCAAGCTCAGAGTAAAGAATTTCTTTATAATAGCTAATCTTTCAGTTTAAAGCCATTCCTCCTTGTCTTCTCATTCAGCTCTTCTGTAAGCTGCCACAACTTTGTAAAAATCACTCCTTTCTCAGTTAATATTGGACCTTTAAAAACAAGAAAAAGGTTTCCTGGACTAGAGGAAACTCAAACTTCCAAAGCCCAGCTTCTGCTCCCTTAGCAATTCTGTGTGCTGGGGTTTCATGCAATTTTCATTTTGTCCCAAATCTTAAACACACCAGTTCCTTGTTGGGGTAGTAATCACGGAATCAAAAAAAGGGACTCCTTCACTGATGCCTATCGAGAGAGTTGCAGCTAGAAAGCAGGGTCACCTTTTTATTGCGGGGTTGAGGTTTTTTGGCAGGTGGGTGTGAGGATGACACTTATGGCAGCACTCCCCACTGCATCCTCCTCCCACCCCACCCCAGACAGATCTGGTTTTCAACCGACTCCTTCTGCAGTTAAGGGGAGCAGGAAATACAGCTCTTGGTGAGAGCAGGAGCAAAGAGCTTTGATTGAGATGTAGTTCTACATACACACACTAACACGAGAACAAACAACAGTGGGACCTTAATCACATATATGTTGAAAAACAATGCATGTTACCATAAATAAATGGCACAGACTCCTGGATTGTAATAATGACTTTCCACTCATTGTGCCTTTAGATTCAAAGTACACCACAAACTCCAGGTGCTGCTCACAGAATTGCGCCCAATATTCCTTAGAGAGATTAGAAATTCATATCCATTTATTTTGTGGTGACTAAGATACATTTTTCTTATTTTAATTGCTTTTAATTTGAGTTATAATTTTGGCTAGTTTCTAGTAGAATGTCCTTGGTAAGCAAGGCATTCACACCCAGATTTTAAATTTCCCTAAGGATTTAGTACCATGCAATCCAACAATAGGATGTTTGCTCCCAATACTCTGCCAAACCTTATATATCCATGGGACTGACATATAAAGTGGATGCACACACTTACAATGTAAGATGTGCCCAAAAGTATATATTCTATCACCATCTTCACAAGCTGTTGAAACCAGGTGGAGCAGAATTCTTTCCCTCTTCCATGACACACCCCTGGTAACTCTCTCTGGAGGGATATTTTCTGTTAATGGGCCATCAAGCCTCACTGCATGAGTCATAAAATTACATCATCCCATTGTGAGATGCTTCACCCAGGGGGAGGAACCAAGCATTCCATCCTGGATATAATCTGAGGTTTAGAACGCCACAGGCAGCCCCCCTTACCTACTGGATTCGCAGAGGACAAGAGCTACATAACCACCACTGGACCTTCAGAGGAAGACCAGACCCTTCTACAGGATCACCACTTCAACAGAACCACATCAATCACTTCAACAGGACTGCAGCCACCATTTAATTGGACTGCTACCACCACCCTGAATGCAGGGTGTCAGGTTGTACTCTGACTCTGTCAGTGTTTCTGTACTACCACATTTATTTTAATATTAAATTGTATTAAATTGTAGTTCTGACTTGGAACCTCTCACTGGTTTGCTTTCAAACTAATCCACAAAGCAAGGTCCAAAGGCAGAGTTATTACCCCAGGTGATACCCCTGAGGGGAGAAAAAAGATCAGTTTTCAGGTACATATCGTATTCTTTACGTCTCTTCTTTGGGCCACTGGTTCCAAGTACAAGAAGCTGTGTGCAAACCTTATTTCTAACCATAACAATTAACTAAGTTAAATATATGGCCTCCTTCAACAAACCCTGCCTTGAACTTGCTTTCAGCTTAAAAAATGGGATCTTCCTCTTCTTCAGTGCCATAATATTTAACACAGGAACCGATTATTAGTTTGTGTGCTGCCTAATAAATTATGCCGAACTGACTGGATTAATGGCTTCTGGTAATATTCATTGGCCATGATGCTGTGTTATCCTAAAGCCTGTGTACTGAAAAGAGCAACCAAAGAACCACAACTGCTGTAAATATCAAACCAGTGCACGGGGTGGAAAACAACAGGGCAAGTAAAGGCAATCCAATATGGCTTTATTTGGCTCTGCAATTACAGTAGTTATGATCAGTGGTGGTTATGAAGCATAAATTGGATGTAGATTTCCTACAAATGAATAAAACTCTGTAACCATCAAATTAACAAATATACCGATTTCATTAATCTTTGCCAGTCATCACCTAAATCTCACTGTTCCAAAAATCTAAAGCCTGTGCATTTCCAGCTACATCAACATGCTTTTAAATATTTTTAATTGAAAGTAACTGATAGAAGGTAATGCAGCATTCATCTTGCTGCAGGTGACATAAGGCATATAGTGAAATGTTTTAACAAATGTTTTATTTAAAGACAGACTTGAAAAGTCTGAGTGAGTAATTGCCAGTTTGTCAGCTGAATCACTTTTTCCTGTGGAAGAGCTTTTTGTCATTATATTAGATGATTCCCAATTTCAGTGCAAGCCAATTTATAGGATAAATGTACCTCAGTGTCATGCATTTCATTCTTGAATACTAAAATATTATTTGTGGGCCAGTTTTTACAAAATTGTTATCCTTCTTATCCTGAATGACATGTTACTAAATGACGTATGCATTGAAAACCTGTGTTTTTATGGGAAAAACAACAAATATCTCCCTTCTCTTTCATATATTTAAAAAAAAGTCTACTCATTAGCTTCTTAGTATGAGAAAATATTTATGCATAGCGTAGCAAAGTTTAATCCTGCCTGAGAATTTTTATTTATCTTAATGGAAATGTCTGAATGGAAGAGCTGGCGGAACTGGACCCTTTGTTCTCAAAATACAGTATTTACACATCAGATACTACACTTGCACATTGTCAAAAAGCAGGCTCCAGAAACAGCATTTCTAATCATCGTAAATAAATACAGGACTCTTTTGTGTTTTTAAAATGCTTAGGCTTCTTTGAAAGAGAAATACATTCTGCTTATGTTTAAGAGACTGGCATATATTAAACCTCAAAATGTGACACAAAACCATACATTTTAAAACACTAGAATAGAATAATCTCAAGAATCTTGTTTGAGTTCTTTGGTTTAAGTGAGCAGAAATGCAGAAGATTTACTGTATCAATTAAAATTCTATGAACTGTATTCCTTGTCAAACTATTTTAATCTGTTTATATCTCGATTATTCACCTGTGTACAGAAAGAAAATGTGTGTGAGACTGACTTGCACAGATATCTGTAGGAGAAACTGCATCTTGTATTGTATGTAGGAGGAAAGCAGTTGGGAGATGAACACGAAATATATGAATCATCTTACGACTACAATCTATATCCAACTTCCTCCTCACAGGAAATAAAGTTACCTGACAATTTAGCCAGTAGCGTGGGTTTCTGACAACTTTGCATAAAGTTTGTTTGAAGAACCCTCCTATTTTTAAATCTCTGTAAGAACATTTTTGCTAAATATATCCAAAGCATTTGATCTGAACAAAATTAAAACCAGAGAACTAAAAAATGACCAAAAAAGCCAAGTCTTTGCAATGAAAGCATTAGCTTGCAAATCAGAGCTATAGTTTGAAACAAAACTTCAGCAATGTTGCCATCTGGGTCTGATTAATTTGGTCACTGTTTCTACAATCAGCACAAAGGTTTTCACACACACCTCCCCTCTACCTTACCTTCGTGCTTTTAAATTCGAATGTCTTTGATTTTAAAAAGCCCCTAAATAAAAACTTCCTTTCCCATGCTCTTTGGGTGGTACCCACTGAACCGATGAATGAGCAGCTTTTCCCACCTTCAGGTTTTCAAAGGAGCAGGGAAATATAACAGATACTCTGGCAGGAGCTTTGCTTCGATCTCACACCCATCCTTTGATCTCCCCCTGACAGGCGCTGCCTCCGCGTCAGGAGCAGCTTTCCAAAGCCCACACGACCACTGAGAACCAGGACAATGCTGTTCCCCTGGAGGTTTGACCACTCCCAGGTGAGTCTCTAAGGACTGTGCCTCTGTTTCTTGTTTCGTACAGAGCCAAGAGCTATGGTAGCTCAGGCAGGATCCCTTCCACGGTCAAGGGCATGGCTTCACTAGGATTTCCATTCTTGCAAATTATTATTGTTTTCTACATTGCATATCTATTTTTAACTACATTTTTATCTTAGCTATCATAGTTTTATGCAGTCTTTGATGCAAGAAGGATAGACAAATGTTACTGAAGAAATACCTGCACAAGCAATCTGATTTTTGTAGCAAAATGAACCTGCAGATTGGCTCTAGATGCTAAGAATGGAGTAACTCTCCCATGCCAATCTCTCTGACACAGCTTGTGACAGATTCTGCCCTGATTTTTAGATATTTCCTTATTATCTAGGAATTAATTTTCCATGACTCCATGCTTACATTAGCCACAGAAATACTGTACCTATTTTTAGGGAAGTTGAATTTTTCAACCTGAAAAGAGACCAAACCTTGTTTACAAATGTGCTAAAATCTTCTTTCAAAGGGTGTTATGCACTTCTAAAAACAGGGCTCTTCAGTTAGAAATATATTTGTATTTAAAAGAAAACAAAGCCTGAAAAGTTTTAAATTGAGGGCCCAGAATTCTGTTATTCTCAGAAAAAGAGCAAGGTTTGATCAAAGACAGGAAGTGAAGGAGTCCCTAGTTCTCTCTCTTTAGGAAGACAAGCAAAAAGAGAAAAATAAAAAAAGCAGAGCAGCACACACTCTCACTTTCACTCAAATGGAGTACTTTAATGTAGTAAATGGGGGGAAAGTGTCAAAAAGCATTATTCTGCATTTTTAAGGCCCTCCTTCCAGCTATTACCTTTAATAAATTCTCTAACAAAGAGACCTTATTTTTTAATAAAACCCCTTGAATCAAGAGCTGTCTAACCAAACCTTCTGCTCGAAAAGCATTTTTGGTAATGTTCAAATGCTCACTTCTTCCTTGGGTTAAGAGCAGGCATACTAACAAGCTTTTTCAGTCATTCCTCTGAATTTCTGTTTGTCAGCTCCGTTCTGGACTTACGCTGACAACAGCAAAATTGCTACATTTCTACCTAGTGTAGGTTCCAGCTGCAAACATCAAATGAATATTGATTTTCTTTTTACAACTGAGAAAGCTTTAACAGACACAGCAATAGTAATTCCTGGTAGATAAACCCGAATTTGGGACCAGAAGTACTGTTGAGTTATCATTGTCAGTGCTGCTGGGAATGAGAACTGGAGAAGAGCTGAATAGGCAAGTGATTCATGGTATTCTTTCGTGTGCATACATAGATTGAAATCATTTGGGTGGCAACTAAAGTAAAATCTTTTTCAGAGAGTTCCCGCATCTCAAAAACTCACCAAAATGATGCTTGGCAGGCAGATCTATCTAGTAGGAGCAAATGAGAACTGGAAGTAGGTTGCAGACCAGATGAATGCATTTTCATTGACTGATTATCTCCATCTCAAAGCACATTAAGTCGCTCAAAAGAGACCCAAAAATTCTGGTTATACCAGTACTTCATAAAAAAAAAAAGTTTTTATTCTTTGTGGTTGTGAAAGAAAGCCTGAATTCCCACATAACCTTATCTTTGTTTTGTATCTAAAGAAATTCCCCAAATACTTTGTTTTTCAAGAGAAAATAAAAACCAACTCCTTAAGGATGCTCTTAATACTAAACACATTATCTCAGTGAGGGATTATTCCTTAGTGAGGAAAACCAATGAAAATTGAAGGTAACACATCTGAATCGTCTATCTCAGGTCTGTAATGAATTTCACACAATATTCCACAAACATCATCTGATGATTCATGACAGAACTACCCATTTCTAGGAGTAAGGCACCTGTCTTCTGCAGGATTGCTAAGAGCAAAGTTAAGAGTCTTCCCCCAAGCCAAATTCATACAACTTTGTGTTCCAAACCCTCCCTTCTTTAGACCTTCTCAATCCTTCCTTACCCACCCTTTCTAACACACCTTATGTTACTTGATGCAAAACTTTGAGCTCAGCCTTAGATCACAAGGGAATCAACCTCTTCTCTAAAGAAGTTCTGCTACTTAGTCAAATGAACCACAGGTAACAAGGAAGGTGTTTAGGTGCCTCATTTACCTAAAGCGTTGTCCAGTTAATCAGGACTCATTGGGTCTGTTTCTAACTCCACTGCTGACTATGTAGGTAATTTTGAACAAGTTTAAAATTAGGCATCTCTCAACAGGTGTTGTAAGGCTTTGTTAATTTAAACAGATAAAATGTGCTTACAATTTGGCAGAACTTTTCTCTATAGCCCTTTAAATGTTGTAATACTAATGAACGTAAAATAATAGATTGAAAACTAATTTACTTAATTTTATTTTCAATTAAGGACAAGTCAATTTTCTAGGGATGAGAAGACATTATATAGATTGAGCTGAACAACATTAATTTTAGAAGGTAGGAAGTTCATCAAGTTTAATTTCTTGATTGGCCCTGGTTGACAACCCTGCCTAGCCTTCCAGGATGTTTCTCTGATGTCTTTAGGATGTTGCACTGAATATTCTAAAAATCAAATGAAAGAAACCCCCAGCTAGAAGCACCCCAAAACCTTTATTTCTTCCCAGCCACAGACACTGTTTAATGGAACTGCAGAAAGATTTATGCAAATGTTTTAGGCAGCACAGCTCCGTCGTGTAGCAGCCCTCCACAGACTTTTTATGCAACTCCATGGGGATGCATGTTCCTTTGTACCATCTGGTCCAGGCTCCAGAGAGGAGCTAAACAAGAACTATTTGGTTCTGAGACTTGCTCAGCTCCTTTAGGGAGCACATAAGAAGAAAAATCAGAAAGCTTGTGCTGAGATTACAGGGGGGAAAAAAGAAATAGAGGTGGGTGGGAGAATAAGGATACATATGCTTGAAAATATTGTAGCTTTACTGACTTAAAAAGGAATCGTAATTGTTGTAAATGACTTATGTGACATGCTGGAATAAATTGTGTGAAATGTCCCCTGATGTCACATAACCAAATTGCCATTTAGTCCCACAAGCAGCCTTGTTTTCAGAGCAACTATGCAACTTCATTCCTCACTCATATCAGTTGTATTTTCAGGTACTAAGTCATACAAATGATGCCATGAAATACATAATACATTTTTATCACTCTTATTACAAAGCTGTAGACTGATGTTGGAAGTTGAACAAATAAAATGTAATAAAGAGTACATGTGCAAAACTCTGGAAATCAGTCCCCTTGTACTTATCTATAGCACTTCACAAATATTTTGAGATACTGAAATGGAAGACATACTTTTATTATTAAAACGTTAGGATGAATAACAGTGAAAATGTACTACGAGATGTACTATAAAGTGGTATCTCCATGACTGAATCACTGTCTAGCACTGAAACAAGATGGGATTGCACTGTAGCACTGCTCCAAGCAGGTACAGAGCACCAGGCTGGACCTTCTGCATTGTGTTTTACATGCAAAAATACTGTCTTCTGACTTTCTGGCACATATCTCTGCATGAGTGTAACTTACTGTGGTTTTAATAGATTTACAGATCTTGAGTTCTTCTCTTAGTTTATTGCTCATAAGAATAGTTTGGGTCTGTATCATCCCTAACTGTCTTTTAACATGGGTAGAGTATACCATCCAAACAGTGTTTGAGATTTAAAGCTTGTTTTACTTTGCTATGAGAGTATGGAAAATCCAGGAGGGGGAAAAAAACTGAGGAAGGTCCCTCTCTATTATACTGTTACTGACCTGCACAACACAAGGGGATCAAGAGACATTCTGTAAATTTAGCCATATATATATATATCCCTGTTTGCACTAAGTTGTCATTCTGCCCATTCAGATAATGAATAGAATAATGCTATGATAATTACCACATATTTGTCACAAAAATACAGGGAAGATTTCACTGGCTGCAAAGAACAGCCCCCATTGCTGACTTCAGCACAAGCCAATGACCTTTGACAGCTTCAGCAGAGTCAGGATGAGATTTTGGCCACACCATAACATTCAAAACCACACAGTAATATTTCCTAAGCAAAGTTTTTTACCCATAAATTTAGTCTCTTTCGTACTCACAGGAATAATGCATGGGTTTCACTGAATCTGCTTTTCTGGTGATGTGATGGTAGGACCAAGCCTCAGTGCTTTACCAGGTCACTGCTTTTCTCCATCAGCAGCACTGCTGAGAACAGCCCAGGCCACCAACTGCAGGGCCAGCAAGTGGCTGGGAGTGAATGAAAAACCTCTTCTGTCTCCTGTCTCTTCCCTAAGCACCAGAAAATAACTCGAACACAGATGCTCCTAACAAAAATCTGTGGTTTGGGATTTAGCTGTTTCTATCCCATCAAAGAAAAAAGTGTTCAAATATTTAGTGGTCTCTGACAGTAGCAACACCTGAGCACACAGGCATTATTGCAAACTACTTGGGAAAAAAATTAATTATCTTTCTAATAAAAAATTAAATTGAAATTACCAGTCATTTTCATTTAAGGAACCAACTGTTCCTATTTGCAGTAAGATTGCATGACTGTCATTTTGAAATTATATTGGAAGATCAAAATGTGAGAATTCAAAGGGCAATCTTGCAGATGCTCCAACAGATATCAAAACAACCCTTCATTGTTCAGATTCTCATGAAATCTATGAGCCCCATCATCTTCAGGTCCTACCGAATCCCAGAAATTACTATCTTCTTTTTGTTCCCACCATAACAAAAAGGTATTTCATCTTAAAAGCACCAAAATCTGGTTTAGGGAAAAGGAAGAAAAATATAAAAATGAACCCTGGCTTGTTCTTTCCCAAAGTGTCAGTTCAGTAGCTGATGGTTACTTTGCACTGGAGCTACAAGAAGTAGAGATTGGATAGGAAAAAAATTACCTCTAATATAGAAGGGCCTCCAAAAGTCCAGCAAACACTGATCAACTGCCACACAGGAAGTTTGACTATTGAAAATCTCACATTATGTGACACTAAAGGCAAATAGTCTTTCTGTATATTTAGACAGGTCTTAGTACCACAGGAGGTGCCAAATGTAATATCCAGTATGCAGCATTTTGGTCAATGAAATTTTTAGTCTGCAAGGAATTTCAGGATGTAAACTTTCAGAGGGTCCAAAATGGAGTGAACACAAGTAATGAAAAAAGATTCAAAAGTACCAGTCAACAATACCAAAACAAGTTACAGAAGTTTTAGTGAAAACACTTCATTTTGAGCTGCTGATCTTTTTAATTTCAAAATACTGTTTTTAAAACTGAACTGTTCATTTTGCATGCATCTAATGAAGAAATCAAAAGGTCAGAATCAGAATGGTATTTTAATAACTTAGATTTTGACAAAATGCCAAATTTCCTCCTGGGCTTTTTTGTTCATTAACACTGATGAAGTACTTCAAATATCTACTGCATATTCCAATGTTCTCAAAATGGTTTTTTTATAACCTATAATTTTGGGCATGACAACTGCATATTTTAATTGCTTATTTATTCCTTAGGACCAGGAACAAAGGCTTGTAGGGTGACATCCCAGTTCTGTAAAGCAGCAGAACTAGTTTAGTGGCAAAGGTTTCCCTGCCATTAACTATGTAGGGTGGGAGATGCCCTCAAAGACGATCTAAAATCAGAACTTCCCTTCCTTAAATCAAAAATTCCAAACAGAATACGTTAGCTCCCAGAAGCAGGTGCATGTCAGCCAGCCTGACATTTCTCTACCAATTGCTTCATTCTCTTTCTGCTGACTCTGATATATTCTGGCAATGCCATTGCTTTACCACATACAAGTCCAGTGGGTACAAGTGGCAAACAACCAGCATATGTTGCAGTTATTGTTTAATCATAATACTTAGAGAATAATTAAAATGCTATTCCCACTTAATAGCTTTTTTCCTGTCATCTGACATTAAATGTCCCAAGGCCCTGGTCTTTAGCCACTCAGAGAGGATGTGGTTTGCATGCCTTTGCATTTTTACCTGTGAGTCTTCTGTGAACTGTGTTACCAATAGCAACAATATTAATAAAAGTAATTCTAAAAAATTGGAGAACTAGTCATATGAAGAACAGACTTTAAAGTCTGATCTCAAAGAGCAGCATTAAAGTTTGGGGAACAGTGCCCAGAGTCAAGGTAGTGAGGGCAGAATTTAACTCCTGAAAGGCTATTTATTCATAGCTGCATTTCTTTCTCCTACAAATCCTTCTGATGTTGGTCATAGTTCAGTCCAAGCCTGTCACTATTTCTTTGTCTCATGAATTCTTTAATTTGGATTAATGCTAAGCATTGCTGCCAGCACAGAGGATAGAAATGACGTAGTTAATGTATGCAGAAACAGAATTTAGGCAAATAAGGAAGTTTTACTGGTCTGTCTGTTTCCAGTTTATCACATTATCAAGCTGTTAAAGGTTGCCCTAAGCAGTAGATACTCTAGTTCTAATTTAATCAGTAGAAGCACTATTGCACAACTTCTTTTGCTCCCATCACTTATATGATAAAAAATAAGACCAAAAAAAAAGAAAGGAGAAAAGAAAAAACCAAATTCATTATGTAGACAGGTAGAGCTGGGGCAACTAGGAGTTGAAAAGACTGGAGAGGAAGAAATTATATTAGGGAATATAAATTAGTTTATTAAATGTCAAAGGCAGACCAAACAAATGCTGGTAGCATGCCCTGGGGAGAAAGAAGGAAGGGGATTTGACTGAGGAAAAACTGGTGTTCAAGAGAATCTCGGATGAGTGAAATGATAATTTTTCCAGTGGCACTGAAATTTTGGTTAAAAATGTCATGGCCAGACATGTCCAAGAAGGAAACAGTATCTCTGTAACGACAACGAAGGGTCCAATGTTTAGGTCAAATCACTGTCCTGGGGAAAGGAAACACTGTGAAACCTGTACTTCTAGACTAATACTCAAAATTTAAAAGAAAGCATTTCATATGCTCCATCAGTAGAAGCAATAAACTGATGTCACACGAGTTGAATCACAGGAAAATCACTAAGATGAGGAAACTGTAATCACTATAATTAAGAGAATGCTTAATTGGTGCATTTCATGAATAGCAAGGCAAGTTTGCAATGACAGCCTAAGGCAAAGGATATCTCCTGACATGAGGGTGGCCACTGCTCACTGATGCATGGATGGCCCTATGCTATATGGGGCAAAACCCACAGAAGGTGAGTAACAGCTTCTCTCCCAACATTATTATTTTCCAGTCAGCAGCAGCACAGCAAGATCATCCCATGATATGTTAAGAAAAATCAGAAGAAAAAGACACCACCTTCCAATGAGAGCTGAGCACTGCCCTTGCCTACAGCTATGCAGGACTGCTATGGTGCAGCCACCAAAGGCTGCGGCCAGATGTAAATTCAAGGGCCAAAACACTGCACAAAAAGTAGACTATAAGATCAAGTATATACAGTATGCACATGGTCTTCACTACAACTCTCCCTGTTAACGTTATTCCACTGATGAGGCACAGTGTGACATGTGCACCGTCCCTGTAGGTGTTAAAAGACTAATTGCATCAATATGCTACATTAATGCGGTTTGTGATGGAAGGAGACTAATACATGAGAAGTAGCAATGTGAACTTTGAGGAATCAATTGCTGGGAATGAGACTCATATTTTTCAGTGGACAAGTAATTTTATTCCATTTTGAGAAGATGTGGAAATTAATGACAGAAAAGACCTTTTTCTTCTTTGATGAGAAGCAAGGATGTACATTCCTGACCAGCAAAACTGAAATGAGCTGAAGCATTTATTTTTAGATCAGCTGAAATTCTGGAATTTTGTTTGCAGAACCTTAGCCCCCAAAACATACCAGTGACTGATTACAATATAACCCAATATTTTATTTCTCAGGAACTGCCAAATCGAGAATGGGATATTATGATAGAAACTTTATGTCAGTTTTCTCTCTCTGACAGCAGAAGTGTTCATTTGAGTTTTAAATGATTTTCTAAAGATAGACAAAAAAAACACTTACCAGAAAAAAAGCCACAGTCACAGTTAGAATCAAGAATTTCACTGTTATCCTACCTACCAGAAATCTCCTGAACTTGAGCTTTTCACTAGACCTTGATGATAACAGGAATATTTGTGATAAACTAAGACAAGCATAAAATCCAGAAGTCTCCTGTGACTGAAAAGCAAATTCATTACTAGATTTTGACCATTTGGAGTTCACTTCTCTTGGG
Organism: Vireo altiloquus; assembly: GCA_013396875.1. Taxonomy (NCBI): domain Eukaryota; kingdom Metazoa; phylum Chordata; class Aves; order Passeriformes; family Vireonidae; genus Vireo; species Vireo altiloquus. The sequence goes on from VZRF01004128.1 coordinate 973,368, forward strand.
GAAACTTTCCTGACCACCTTAAAGTAATCAGTGACTGCATATAAATACATTTGAGTAGTCGAGAGTACAGGAAAATGAGCGATGAAGGGACTTACAAAGTTCACCTTCACACTACTGAAGTTACATCTCAAACACTGATTCAGCGTCATCCAGGGAAGGATTTCACAGTTCCTGCCATTTGATTCTACTCATTGCTAGTAATGGAATAAAACCACACACACTTAGGAAAGGTTATGTTTAATATTTTGGCGTATGCCCTAACCAGTCAGAAATCATTAACTCATTTGCTCATGAATACTTGTCTGCTGCGAGCTCTATTTTAAACTTGTCTGCATTAGGACTTATTTTTAGTTCTGTTTTATTTCTGTGGAGAGTATAAGAAGCAGGACATTTTATCTCCTGTTCATAAAGGAGATAAATCATCCCATTCTAAAAAGGTGGAGCACATTAGCTCTAGTTTTTGTCGCAATCAATTTGATCAAGTCTAAAAAAGAGGCCTTATCCTGCTCCTAAACTGGTTTTCCTTATCTAAGACAGAGCACCATAAACGTTCAGCAATCTGCTTGCAGTAGAAGAAACGAGGTTATTTTTCTACCTAATTATTGCTCTGCTGTAGAAAATGGGAAGATTAATATAAAAAGGCAGGAGTGGCATTATATTTGAATAACCCACTTGCAAAGAGATCAGCTCTCACTCCCAATCCCTGAAACCAGATGGGCCTTAGGGTCCCTTCCAACCCAAACAATTCCATGATTCTCTGATTCTGTGACCCTGTTTACTACAACAGATCCTTCAGGCTCAGTTTTTCTCTAGGCCTTATGCCCATCTGCTCCTACAAGCATTCAAGTGACACCAGGAAATTACTCTGGACATTCAAAATAGAGCTCCTTGCTGAACTTGGAGCTGCAGAGCCTGAGACTGACCAATAAATATCAATCATGGTAGTTTCACAAGAAAATTTCGTTCTTCATTGAGCGTGACTGGAATAATTAATCTGGCCTTCAGTGCTTTCAAAATGAGGCTAATCAGTGACTTCTTGCCATCAACAAAAGAAAATCATCTCATGGCAGCCAGTGCCTACATCAGAGACAAATTCTGAAATTTACATTTGTTTTTATTTTGACACTGATTGCACTTAAGCATGCTAATTATCAGAATAACGATTTTTTTCACATAAAAGAAGGCAGAGAGTATCAAGATTTGTGGGGAGAAAAAACTCTGGAAAAAGCAATAACCATTTGATAGAATGCACAATTTGTTCAGAAAAATTAGTGAAGTGGAGGGCTCCCTTTATATAATTATAAAATTATTGTTGGTATGACTGATTTAATTTGAATAGCATTCCCTGGGGAAATATGCTGTGCTATCAACTTGAAATGATTATGATTATTTGGCCTTCAGCAGTAGTGGGATAAAGTCAGCAGTAGAGCTGGATGGCAATATGCCCACAGCTACACCTAACGAAATGAAGCACATCTGTGGCTCTGACAGGAGGAAATACCAGGGAACAAGCTCATCTCAGAGCAACTCATTCCACGCCTAATGCCAGCAGAGTCTCCAAGCACCCACAGGCAATACTGCAAGGTCCTTACTCAGCTTTTACTCAGAACTGAGGGAATTTTGATCATAGAGTGAAAAACCAAGAGGGGCAGACGTTATTCTAAAAAATATTAATATAAAGAGGTGGCTGACTCTTGCCTTCTTCAGTTTGGCAGAAGATGCTGAGAGAGGTCTTCTGTGAGCCAGACAAGCTCTTGCATGAGTTGACCTTCAGTAAATTGTTTCTCCTTACAGAGATGGTCAAATACGAAAACTGATATTTTTGAGATAAGTTAAATGGAGTGGAACATCATCAAACTGGCAATAACTGCTTTATTTTGAGCAGTTCTAAGATCAGCTAATTTTATACCCTGCAACATTTGTGGGGGAAGCCTTAGCAATGTCTTCCTCTGACATGAAAGAGGGGACAGCCCCAGAGAATTGGTTCTTGGAGGACTTCTGCTCCACTGAACCCTCTGTGGCAACTTAGAATAATATGGTTTTTTAAATTGCATTGACAGGTTGCACAATGTTTCTCTGCTGCTCTTGACTAACAATCTAGCAAGCAGATGAAAAGGCAAACCTCTGCCTTTGTCTGCTTTTCTGGCACTCTGCTGAGGGAGATCAAAGCAGGTGCTTTGAAGGAAAGAGAGTGAGGATGTAGCCAAATGGTAGTTTGAGACAAAGGAGCAGCCTGCTTGAGGTTACAGATGGAAAGAAAAAGCACGACAGAAAAAGGAAAAAAGAATCCCTAAATATATGTTGTGCAGGAATACACAATTTGCCATCTTTCTCCATGGGACTAAGCTAGACTCTGCTTTCACAATTCATTTGGCCTGCAAGAGTGAAGAGCTGCCTGTCCAGAGGCTCAGGACCATTGCTGCCCTTGATTTTGTTAATGGCAGCAAGCTGCAGTGCAGCATGGCCTCCCTGTTGACTGCTGTCTCTATAAAATGCGAGTTCCTCAGAGGAGAAGGAAATAATGCCAGAAAAACTAAATAGCTTGTTTTCCATGTAAAAGCAGAATAGTGTTCTGACCACAGTAAGCAGTTTTTCTTCCTTCCATGCAAGGCAAAAGAGGTCTGTGCAAAAATAATCCCCTCTGTCATAGGATAAAAGCTATACATAGTCTAAGAATGACTTAAGCTTCCTGGGGACCTTACCCTAGGACATAAAATGATGTATTCAACTTCTGCTGGACCTCTGCTGCGGCCAGTTTCCCTGGAGTTCCTAGGAGGCATCCAAACCCAATACATTAGCTGCTTATTGTTCCATTTTTCCATTTTCAGAAATCTGGTTCCCAGTTATCCCCTCCTGGAATGAGGTGCTGCTAAGAGACACAATGCAAAGCACAAAACACAATTGGGATGGGTAGAGCAATCCGATTAAAATGAGAAATCTGCCTGAGCAGGAGCAAAAGCTGAGAAATGGAGGAAATTATAAAAAACTTGAAAACCTATATAATTCTCATAAAATCATTTTGATTTTGCTGTATTCCCCTGATTCTAATAGTACCAAAACAAGAAAAACACCTTTTGCAATATTCTTCTGGTTGGAAAGGTGGTAAAACCAATGGAATATTAATAATAAACATTTTTCTAACTTGACAGAGGCCCATAAATGTTTCTGAGAACGCACAAAAACCAGATAAAATATACCATCTGTCCTCAAGTTCTGCAGAAGCTGGTGCCAGCAGTTCAGGCAAAGGTGGGTGTAGTACAGTACCCACTGGTAAGGAAACTATGCAGGGAAGACTGAAAAAAGAATGTTTTATTGGAGGTAATGAGAAGTATGAAGTAGCAAGTATTTCTTTTCCAGGAGAAGGGAATAATGAAAAAAGCTCTGAAGGCAGAAGTTGGAGAAGGATTAAGTAGGGAGGATCAGAATTTCTCCAGAAAGTTCTTATCTACAGCCAATATAAACAGGCATATCATTAAATCTGCTAGAGTAAAAACTTATAGAACTAAACAAATTCACCAAAGTGTGACATTTTAAAGCTCTGTCCATTGTCCATATGCAGCTTAAGTGCAAGCCTAACTTTTCTGCAGTGTACCCCTTTGTAGCTGTGTACCCCAAGGACATCAATGTTGGTCCCAGGAGGGCACAAAGTGCACTTCACAGCACAGGCATAATGCCATGGCATCACTTAGCCATGACTGAGTCCACCACAGAAATGATAAGAATATCTTGAAACACCTGAGGGGAAAATCCAACAACACCCTTTATTCTCCAGAGAAATACTGATGATGTATTTCCTCGATTTGTCAAATGGTCATGTTTCGACTGTGACTATTCCACAAATTCCACAGGTTAAAAAGCTACAAAATAAGCTACTGGTTCACCAAAATCCCCTTCTGAATGGGGTATATGAACTGCACTTCTACATACATACAGTCCTGCAGCCCAGAACAACACCTTGCTGTGTTCAGGTGAAATTTGCCTGACCCAACATTCTTCTTTCCATATGAATCAAAAATTTCAAAGGATCTTGTGAGTATGAATTCTCTTTGCTACAGACATTCTGGAAGACTTTCCATTGAAATACTAGATGATCTTGTTTGGAGTTAAATAGAATCTCTATTGTAATAGACTGTTTTAGATATTTTTAGACATTTATTTAGCTTGATGTAGTGCCATTTCTTCTAGACCTTGTCTTCAAAAATTCCTCTCAAAGCAATTTATTTTATTTTATATGAAGCAGTAGCATTGCTATGGAAGAAAAAATGTAGATCGTTTTCTTATTATGAACTGTTTTCAACTGCAAATTAGATGATATATTTATAAAGGCTTATACACTCAGGAGGTGAAAGCCTGTCTAAAATATAAAAGCCTTTTAAGCAGCTTGGCTTTTAGAGCATGCTACAATTTCATGAAGAAAGGAATACAGGAGGATTGTAAAAATTTCATGCCTGACACTTGCATGTTATCTTTGGGAATCCAGCCTGAATAAGGAAGGCATAAAGGAAAATACAAACTTGCACAGCTCTAATGTAGTGTCATAAATCAAAAATTCTGGACTGAAGGAAACCGAGATCAATAAGACAGGTGTCTCAGAATTTGACATGTGTCCACATAAACACAAGGTAATTATTTCAGATGTTGTATCTATTCAGAAGAATACAATTTGAGATTAAAAATAAATTCAATAGTACATATATGGTGATCAGTAAGATTCATATGCATGGCTAGATACAGACACAGCAACTTGAAAAGATAATTAAGATTTAGCTTCTCTATTTATAGAACAAAAGTGAAGCAGATTCATTGTGTTTAAATGTGAAGGTTGGAGTGAGCACAGGGTGATATTAGTTGGTAGTGAAAGAAGATATAACTCATTACAAGGATGTGTTCTTTTTCAATAAAAATAGTATGTGAGATACAAGAAAAATGAACTGATAAAACAAAAGGACAGAAGCTACAATGTAGGAAGTGAAGAACAAAAAAATGTGTTCTAAGCCATTGGGACATGTATTTTTGCTAAAGAAGAAAATGAAAAGGATTGAAGATATAAAAAAATCTATAGAGACCCAAGAAAAAATAACAGGAGTTCTGGTAATACAAGTGTGTTATCTTTAAATGAACTACTTGCAATAAAACTATGAGCCACTTTTTCATTGCAAAACAATGCAACAGTTAACATTATTTCACAGCTGTTGAGGCCATCTGTAATGTTCAGGAAAGTCCATTTTTCGCTACTGATAATTAAGGATATTTAAAGGAACACATTCTGAGAGTAATAACTGTTATGAAAGAAAGGTGTAAAGAAATTTAATTCTCAATTTTCTCAAATTCCTTATTATAATATTAGTAATCAGATAAAGTTAAATTATTTCAATGACTCATTTTACATTTCAAAACATTAAAATTGTAGAGCAGAGCTTTTTTTGATCTGATATTAGGATTAGCTCTTTGAAATACCCCTGGAGAAAACTTGTAGGCAGTTGTTTTGGTTTTTTTTTTAGTATGACACAGGCATATCCAGTTTCTATAGAATAGTCAAGAAAAGATGTGGCAAAAATACCTCAAGATATTTCGGAATGGAGATATTAGACTGCTTTCTACTTTTAATTGATTTACAAAGAGCTGTAGAATGGCAGTGAAAACTCCCTGTTGCAGCTTGCTCAGAGTGTCTCCACTGCACTGCACTACTTTGAACTCTTTTTTCAAGAAGAGGGCTTCTGCTGGGCTGACAGAGAGCATTCAGCACTCCCTCTTCGACAAGTCGTTGCTTCTCTTCAGAGAAGTTTCCTTCTTCAAACATGAGTGGTTTTTGCATAGCACAGAAGTTCCATTTGGATTTTTTGCCTCTTGGTCAAAAACTTGATATGAATATTACTGATCAGCAAGAACTAAAGTGCTGGGTTTATGTGCTGAGGTCAATAAGGATGCTTTTAATATGAACTTGCAGTTGGGGAGGGAAAGTTGGGCAGAGCAAACTATCACTGATTGTTTAATATTTGCTAACCGACTCAAGTGGCCTTCAGGTTAGATCTAATTCAGAGAAAACACATTAGATATGATTATGAAGTGATGCATCAAGTGATGATGTCATTTAGATGCAAAATGCAAAAAATAATTGAAACGCACCATTAATACTCCTTGCTTTAGTGAGCTGACCTTCTGCATATTGGTGATACAGTTCATACAAGGAAAAGACACGCATTCAAATTGAATCAGGCAATGCTGCTGGAATGAGGAAGGTTTTGCTGACTCCAAACTACAGACACTGACAAGAAACTGCAATGGGAAATTTGTTCCAGCCTTTCATCTAACCATGAAGCAACTGCATTTAAGAACATTATGATAAGGTGAAAGCAAAATATGAGATATTGTACAAAATGTAAATAAAACAGAAAAACAGAGATACAAAGGATAAAAATATGCAAAATGTGACTCTGAAGATTTTTTTGAAGTCTCTTTTTGGACATTTCATATGGGTAGGGTAGCTTGCTTTTTTTACGTTTCTTTGATAACTTTCCAGGCTATCTACCATTTTACAGCATGTGAAGTTGTATCATCATCACACACCACCATATATGCTGTTCCTGCATGTAGAATGAGACTGAATTGCAAAATGAATGAAAACAGACTTTGTGTTTCTCTTCCAAAAAAATAAACATCAGAAAAGCTAGAAATTGTTTTATATCACTGTAATTCGCCACTCTTCCTCTCTCATTTTCTAAGAGATTTGGACAACTCAGCAATGGCCATTTAAATTACTTTCATGCCGTTTATATCATACTGGCCATCAACAGCAATGTACTTATCTAAAAATCTGAATGCTGAAGCAGGTTTTCCCCTACTTTCCTCAGCACTTCCCTTTATCAAGAGAAGCCAGAAGTTGAAATACAGTCAGGATGTCCTCTGCCCTTTCATTGAAATAGTCCCCCAGCTCAGAAATTCCTCTTTTTAGGACCAATGTGCATCTGTGGAAAATTTCCATTGGTGCTTTTAGGCTCCGCATATTTAGCTGATAGCATAGTTCAGATTTTCCAGTATCTGAGACACTATTTGTAAAAAAAGGACAAGTTGTAACTTTCAGATAGCTCAGCCTTACAAAGTGCTGTGACACACTGTGCAAATATGATTTTAAGACTCCAGGACTAGAAACATTGGCAGCCAGCTCCTTTTGCAAACACAGAACTTAAACAAACAAAAGTGCAAAACAGACCATGACGAGAAGTGAAATCTTTTGCGTTCAAGCAATTTGAGATACTGAACTACTTGGAAGGAGGTTTGCAAGCCTTGTTTAGCACCTAAAATAACATTATCAGCAAAGATTGTTGTATGTGATGATTTTCAACTTCAAGATGCTCAAAAAACCCCATTCATTATAGTTTTATGTTTTTCTCTCCCCAGCTACTGATGACTGTTTAAATTATCATGCAACAATATATACTGGAATTGTATGGTTAATTCAAAAAGAGGAAGAATAATTGAATTTTTACATTTTGACATCTTTGTTTATATTTAATGTATAACCTAGATGGGGTATGTTGATAAGGAAGCTGGAGAACAGACTTGCGAGGGAAAAAACAATAATTAAAAACACAGATGGACAACAGAAAACGTTACTACTTCAAGTAAGAGACTTGGAATAGGCCCAGACAACCAGGCCCTGAACAAGAGGATGTAACCAGGACACTGCTGAGTGATGGCCCTGTGAGAATGTATTTGGTACAGAACTGGGCTACCCATTTCTGAGTAGATAGATAATGTCTTCACTGTATTATTAAGTCATATTAAAATAACAGTTTAATAAAGTTACAACTACAGAAGATGCCCACATATGCAAACAGAGATAGAGATTAAAACAGTATGAAAACCTAGGAATACAAAGGTCTGCAAAATGAAGGTAGAATAATTCACAGTAGTTGTCGTATCACAAGAAAGGACATCACGGAAATACACAACATATATGGGAGGTTGCAGGTGGGCAACCTGAAGAGGAACTTCAAGATATTAGTGAAGCAGATGGGAAATTAATGCTCTCAGTGGCATAGCAGGGATTTACACATTTGAGTTTTATTAATGTTAAGGGGATTTATGTTCACCACTACCCCACACATCGAGAGAGGAATTAGCAGCCAGGTCTATCCTTAGAAAAGGAAGGAGTTAGCTCTATGTTTCTGCCTCCCAGTACAAGACTCACAAGCCTCACATCTTGGGAAATTATCCACCATGCGGCAGCTACAAAAGTATGGAGATTACTGCTCCAGAAAGAGTCAGGGGAAATTCCAAATGGCCAAAGTCAATTTTAGAGGCCTGGGGTATCCATGGGAAGAACACAGATTTCCAAAGACAACAGGAAATCCTCCATTTTTGGGAGAGTGAGACAGTAACCAGTGCCCTGAGTATGGCTGGGAGCTGCAGCCCACACTGGGAACACTGCAACAGGCAACTAAGTACCAAGTACCACACTACCACTAACTCACTCACCAGTTACTGAGAAGGTAGTTTACTCTGCCCCAGACAAAACCAGGTCACATCCTAGACCTTCACAGCATGCCATGGCCTTGAGGAACACAAATCACCTTTGCTTCACAGAAAATAGAGCAGGTTCTGATCAATGCACCAGCACAGGATTTATCATGTATAAACTGCACACATCCAGGTTATTTACATCAAGGTAGATGCACCATTGGGAGCCCTGGTGGTGTAGTGGTTAAGCACATGGCATAGCAATTGCCAGGGCCCGGGTTCGATCCCGGCCAGGCTGCTCCCCGGGCAGGCAGTTGCTCATTAGCCCTGCAAGGGGGCAATCTGCCTACGTCCTGAGGAGGACCTCAGCTGCCACTGTCCAGAATCGCTTTGGCCCGGCAGATTGAACCTCGGGATTAAAGGGTGGGCTCAGATCTGCGCGCCCTGTGTCTCACCTAAAAAATCCAGTGCGCAGGCTGGAAGGTCTGAAAGGAAAGAGGCCTCCCCCGGATCTTCGTACGCGAAGACTGGCCAGCAGATGCACCATTAAACATGGCATATTACTGCTCCTGATACTTCCAAGCGCTCAGTGAAACAGGGTTTTCTTGTCCCCTGAGAAAATGTTGCTTCCTTCATGCAAAACACAACTTAAAACAGTATTTAATATTTCCCAGGAAACATTCCTTGCACTTTATAAAGGTCCAAGCTAGGACAGCATTCTACCCTCTGGTAGAAACACTTGTTCTGTTTTCTCTTGGGTACAGATACTATAACTGCCAAAATCTGCACTTTCACCTAACTCTTTGGCCCAGCACCCAATTCAGCTAGGAAATGAGATCAGACACAGATAGCTGCTTCCAGTCCGGCACACCAGAGAACAAGTATTTTTCAGGTCAGAAGTGTTTTACCTAATGTGTTCTCCCATTGTTTACTATTTGCATCAAGTAGTACCACAACATTTCACCCACCTTTTCAGAAGGCATTGTTTACATTCTTGCGGTGCCTGCTCTGCACAAATAAAATTAAACTAAATTTAATTAAGCAAGCTCCTTTCATAAGTGTTCTTTCAGAGCTTTCAGACCTTAGTGCAAACCAATGGAATCCATATTAAAAGCAAGAAAGAGCTATGAATACATACCTCTGTTTGCTACATAGCATACAGTTTCTCTGTAAGGACCAACCTGCAACGACGACATTGCGTGGCTCCATCCCTGACCTGTGCCTTTACATGTATCAAGCTGGAAGAAGGTGAAACATTTGCAAGAATGGCCCAGTGTTACAACAAAAATCTTTCACTAGGCATCATCAAAATAGTATTAGTTGAGCTATCAAAGATTTCCAGATTGTTCAGGAAACTCAGGACCAAAAGGATTGGGTGTAGGGAACATTTCTGCCAGCCTTGAATAAGAAATGTGTGCCTTGTCTGGAACTGCTCCCATACTGGGGAAAAACCTCCATTACTGTGAAAACTAGATTGAGGGATATCTTTGAATACTCCACATACAAATAAAAATTCCAGATAAGAAGACTCATTCACAACTATCTCCACATTGTATCTGTACCGAATTCTCTCTTTTTACATATCCAGGAACACATACACTGCAGTGAAGAGGATCGTTCAAGATTTGAAAATGCAGAAATTCATAGAGTCCTGAAATAATAATTTTACACTTGTTTTCAATGTATCTGCAAAAACAGTATGTGCATGTATTGATGATAAAAATAGAAGAGCACAAGAGAAAAGATGTTGTTTCCAGCTCCAAATTCTTTTAATTCCCCTCCAATTCTCTTTGATATTCACAGAGCTCTTTCTTCATTTAAACCTCCATGCAAAAAATGCGAGCCACCCCTTCATGTTGACTGAGTGTAGTTAGGGAATATTAACAACTGCTCTTTGTTGGCACTAGTGCAAGGTGTATGAAGGCATTAGCACTCATTTATTAAAAGACATTAAGAAATATACACGAACTCTGCAAATGTTTGAAATGCAAACTTCAATTAAGAACTGGATTTCATGGAGTCTATTTTAAACAGCTTGAACTAGAAGTCAAGATTTAAGACCACTAAGCAGTGAGATATTGAGGGTCTGGATCTCAGTTCTGTACTACCTTGCAGTAACAAAGTGACTGTAGGCAAGGAAAAAAATCTATTGTGCGATTTTCTGTTATTTTAATGAACATAGGTCATCTTTAGCTAAACGACTTCACTGAAATCAATTGAGTCCCTCTTGCTCTGGTCTATTAACATCAGGAATAGTTTGTATGTATTATTTGAGCAGTAGCGGGTCTGGAGTGCTGCATCTCCACCTAAATTCTGGAAGAAAGCTTTAACGCTTTTCTGAATCTCTAGAAATTAAAAGTAGTTTATAGTGTTCTGTAGGACACTAACTCTACAAGATGAAAACAATTGCATGGAATAGCAGTTGCTGATTTATCTGCAGCTCTTAACACTCCATTTTTAGAATAATGGTTGAGAAGTAAAATATAATAAAGAATTTATGAACTTCAGTTTTAAGTACTAATAGTTGTAAGACCTCCTAAAACCTGACATAACTCTCGAAGCAAATATGTATGGAGAGACTCAGGTTGTATAAATCAGTGTATGTCCTCCACTAACTCCTGGAGAAGCCCTTGAAGGAATCAACAGGACTTCTAAGAATGAACAACCCATCACCAAATGAAGTTGTGCATTACAATTTCGCATACCTGCAAGCCTGGATCCATTAAATAAAGGAGAGGGTAGATGTGGAGTAACGCACAGTTAACCAGACAGGTGAGTTACATGATACTTCTCTCTTCTTGGGAAGTAAATGTTAATTTCTGTGTCCATGAAATGCATTCTGCATGAGCACAAAGAGACTATTAAAGTGAGTAGCAGCAGCCAGGGACAGATGTGTTATGGGAATGATTCTCAGCAGCCAAAAACATATTTCAGGTTTGAAATCTGTGTTAGGAACCCATTCTAAATCTGTCTTCTTGCTTTAAAAGACCTTAAGATTCCCACCCTCAACCACTGCCCTGATCTTTGGCTTGATGTTCCATTCAGTGAAGGTTGTGGAAAACCAGAAGCAACTTGGGTAATATCTACTGACCTTTCTGACTCTCCATGTTCCTATAGCCCACGATAAATGTTCCATGTGCTTGCTGTTTCTTTCTTTCTCTTAAGACCCTGCTATCTGAAAAATCCATTCCATAACTCTTTACTTCATTTTATCAACCAATCTTGAAAACAGGAAAATTTATCTCCTCTGCCTTTACTTCTCAGACGAATAGTCTTGAGCAGCTGAAATTATAAAGAGTCCTAAAGCTCTTAGGTTTCTTCAAAAATTAAACCAGGGCTCAGGTATTTTCTTACTGAAGCTGGGGATCATGCCTTAAGATACATTCAGGTCTATTTGTGGATTTGAGAAAACAACAGAAGGTGCTCTGGAATGCGCAGAAAAGGATTTTACTGCACCCACCACCCTCTTACACATTAGTAACCCAGCATTTTATTATAGCAAGTTTATTTTTTAAAAATTACATTTATTCCACAAAATTTCAAAACCTAAGTTATGTAATATGGTGAAATTATTTCAAGCATTTAAATAACAACCTAATTAGTTTAGTTTAGAATTGGAAATCAGAACTTCAATTAATATTCACATTTTCAGATCTTAATTTCTGCTAAACTAACTGCATTGCTTCAGTTAATAGCTTTCCCTTCCCGCACTATACAGCTTAACATCCCTAAACATTTCTGTATCAATTACTAAATCTAAATTAAATGTTTATTGGAGTTATTTACTTCTCAGCATTCTCAAGCATGGTCACAGTCCATGACTCATAAGCTAAGTTTTGAAGGTTTCTTATGGTACAATGACTATTAATTACATGTAAAAGGTTTGAAAATGAGTGAACAGTTCAAAAAGAGTTTGGATACAACTTAATTTTACCCATCAGCAGCAGAAAAACTCTGATGAGGGAACGTGTACTGAAGATAAATTGCACTGATGTTGCCGTCAATTTAAAATGGCTAACATGTGGTAAGAAAATGATTCTAACGAATTTCTTTACAAGCCAAATTCAAATGTAAGAAAATTAAAGGAACAACATAACCAAATCTGGTAATTTCATACAGTACAACCTCTGTTGGTCAATTTAATTCAAGAAATGTGTATGTACTTGATCCTTTAAAATGATCTTTCCCTTATTGGGTTTTCACTGGGGTTTAAATCAATTTCCAGTAACTAAGAAGTTTCTCTCTCAATGTATAAAGGTGAAGGGTTACAAGGAGCTTCAGTGCAGTACAAGGCAAGGCAAAGGCAAAGAGGTTCTTAGTTCCATTATTACACATAATGTTTTACAAAGATGCACATAGATCACGATAACATATGGCAAAGACCAAACACCTTTTGTCTCATGGGTAAATTACACATATATCAACAAGATTTTAAATTCATAATTATTTACCATGTTTGGTATCAACTTTTACCAGTAAAACCACTTTCACCACTAGTTTGGACCTCACCCTGCTGCTAAGTGCTAATGCCTGCTGGAGTTTGTGGACTATAGGAATCTCGCATTCCTCACCAGACTTTGGTAAAGTCCTCTAGTTTGAAGACAAGAGCATTTATTATTTAATTTTAAACATCTCTCCCCATGCATCATGCCCTACTTAATGTGGTGATTGCTGGGATGATCGACATAAGCCACCAATACCAACAGGGCACAACACAGTGACTATATCAGAGGAAATATGTAATTTTGCAAAGCTGTAATTTTGAAGTCTAACCTTCAATTTCAGAAAAAGATCTTCCAGTAACAAAGCCATTACTGCAGGTTATAACTGCAGGTTATACTGTTTACAAGCTAAAATTTCTACATAAATTAAATAATTGCCCATGACTGACAATGCTTAGATTCATAATGATAATACACAGAACAAACTTTCTGTTCCTCCATGCTCTAAATTTCCAAAATATCTTCATACTTTAATATGATCCCATGTGAATTTTCATTTTAATTTCTGTTGTGGTATCTCAGCTTGAAGTAAGCTGAGGATGCACCAAAGAAGTTAGAGAGCAAGTTCTGTTAGAGGGTTTTCAATTTCTGTGATTGTTCTATACCTCAGTTACAAGCTGTAGCTTTGTACCCCGGTTCCTAAGGTTACCCCTCTCCATGAGTTCTGCTGCTCCCCTATCTTGGTCACACTCTTCCCCTTGCCTCTTGGGGGAGATTCCTCTCCCCTCTCCACCCATGTCCCACCCCATGGGCGGAGAGACCCTGTCAATCCCCCAAGGCACACCTTCTCCTCCAGAAAGTTCTCCTTTGTTCCGTGTGCCATTGGTTGTTGTTCCTTAGTCCCTCCCCTGCTGTTCCCCAACTGGTTGCTGTTTTGTCACTCATCCCCAAATCCACCCCTGTACCCTTTGTTCATTGGTCCTCATGACCAATGTTCTCCACCCCCCCTCAATATAAAATCCCCTGCACAGCCCTGTTCTTGGTCTTTCTTCCTGGGATCTGTTATTGCAATTTAAGTGCTGTTAGAAGCCAGAGTAGCAATCCCTCCCTCTTTCTTTGTCTCCAAGGGCACAGCTGCCACCAGGGAGCAGCCTGCCAGCAGTGAGGAAGCTGCAGAGTCTGCCAGCCTGTGACAAGCCTACTGAGGCTCTCTGGGAGGTCGCAGGGAGATGCAGCAGGCCTCGGGCAGCCCCCCCAGCGTCAGTGAGTATTGGGGCACCCCCGGGGGGATGGGCCCTGGGTGAAGCGCGTGGGTCACACGGGGCTCCCAGCCCCTGCTCTCTGGTCACGTGTCCCCAAGCTCTGTACGCTATTGGCTGTCCATGTCCCCCTGTGCTGGAAGCGCCGGGGTTTGGCCCAAGGGTGGCCAGTCTGGTCCAGGCCCCTAGCCCTGAGGGAGCTGGGAGGAATAAAGTACATCCATGAACATCCATCAAAAATATCGCCTTCCACAGGCAAAGCTGTCTACCAGAGAAGGTTGTAAGCCACACACTGCAACGAATTTCCATTAAAACTCCTTTATAATTGGCCCCAGAAGCATCTAATCTCAGCCCAGAGATCCTGTTGGACATCAGAGCCTGAGCTCAGTTCTCAACCCACCCCTCAGGTCAGTCCTCACACACGCATTTTCCAGCTCTTCCTGCATCTTCCCAAGACAGTCCACCAATGAAGGGACAGCCCAGTCACTTGACTTGCTCCTTCAGGTGACCACCCATCCCCTACTTTGTTTCAATAGGTTGAGTCAATGAAACCTTTGCAGAGCAACAAAAAGCAGTACAAATGTTAATTAAACTTTGTTATTTTCAGTGTAGAACTCAACTTGAAGCAACCAAGCAACTGAAAAGTCAAAAAAAGTAATAAATTCCAAAAGCCTCTCTTGCTGCATTGTTAAAGACTGCATTGAATTGCATAGCCAAAATAATCAAGGAAGGGGACTTTGATCTCCATATCCTGAAATTAGCCCAGATCACTGCTTTTGTACTTGCAAGCTCAGTAAGGAAATAACTGAGAGGAAGAAAGCTTCTGGAAAGGCTTTACCGGCTATGCCAACAGCAGAGGCTTGTCAGCCAAAGGCTTCATCTTCTAAATCTCAGTGTTGCTAAGCAAAGTACAGGGCCTGAAAACACGGTAGCAGGACAAATTTTTTTTGACAGGTTAATAAAGTTTTGAGGTAAAGTCCTTACCAGAATTTTCTGGAAATTTCCTCCAGATTTACAATGTTGTGGAATATAACTGTATTCTCTTTAGAGGTTTACTGCATGGGGTTGATTGCATAGCTTAAGCTGAAATGACTGTAGGAGGATGTCAGAGAGAGACAAAATCGAAAAGAAAATGAGATAGATTCCTTTACGTTTTGGAGAAAGCCTGGATAAAAGCTTTAGCAGAGATCCGACAGGGAAGACTTCCTCAAAGAGACATTTTCTGCAATTCAGCAGAGGCCACTGTCTCAAGAATGCAGAATTGTCAGGTGCTTGGTAAGGACAACAGGAAAAGTTACTCTTCAAAAGGAATGAAGTTCTGAGCAGTGAAAAGTGATAAGCTACATTTACAGGTGACTATTTAGGTTTCTAAGCTTTCTTACTGTTTTTGATTAGGTGCTGCGTATCTGGCCTCAAATACCAGCTGTCTGTTTTCCTGTAACTTTCTAAAACCAAAATGGGGAATGAAAGTATTTCTAACAGTGCCTTAAAAAAAATAAAAGCTCTTGAAAGCCATTGTAGTGCTAAAATGTAAATATAGACAATCAGAAGAACACTGCTATGGAAACAACCAGAGACCATTAGGGAACTATCTAGTTTTTTACATAGGTCTGCTGACTATAAAAGAAAATGGAAAAATGTTGTATTTCAAGATTCACCCTGAAGTGATACCACTTTAATTAAAAGTCTTCTATGGACACCAACTATAAGTTAGTTGCTCTTTCAGCTGAAAACTGTAAAGAACTTGAATGAAAATGGAAGATTTTCTATGTGGCCACCAATGCAAAACCTTATCAAGATTTATAAAAAGTTTTCTGCTATTAAACACTTAAAATGAGTGTCACTGCAGCTTATGAGATATATAGTACAAAAGTTTCAAAAATATAAGGGAAACACAAAGATCACATGGTGTAAACTTTGACGCTATGAAATAATTAGCAGAAAAACTGGTACCTTTAATCTTGGGGGAGAGCACTGCTGTGTGACCAAATTCAGGAGAACAGAGAGCAGCAAAGGGGATGGATCCATCCCTGCTCTGCTGTCTGCTCATCAAAGATGCATCTTTGCTAAGGGCAGCAGCAGAAATTTAACAGTGATTGTACTAGTTGTTTGTGCTTTGGAGAAGACGAGTAATGGAGATAATCAGCATTGAACTGCAGTTCAGATCGAACTGAGCAAAATGCCCCGAGGCAGATGTCTCTGGTTTAGACTGGAGATGGGACACAGTAAGGAAGGTGTTATCTACAATCAGAGATATTCCAAATCTCCCAAGTGACGCAGCGCAGTGGTTCCTCTGGGGTTCAAAGGGGGTCTTGCCCGGCAGCTGGGGACATTGCCTGCACCGATAAATCCACTCGGCCGTCAGCAGCTTTCTTGTGTCACTCTCCCTCAGGGTGGAGAGTTCACGCTTTCCCTGGCATAAAGCCCAGCTCCCTCCTCAGAGGCTGCAAGGTGTTGCCTTGTAGTCGAGGGTAGAGACGAAAGACAAGAGGGACTCTTTTGTCACTGTATCCTAAGGTTTATTATGTCGGGGGAAGCAGAGCAAAAGAGCCAACAGACAAAGGTAACACTGCCTTTTAATGGGGGGTGGAACAAGAGGTGTTAACATTCTAACAACCAATCAGGCTAGCCCAGGAGTGGCGAGCAGGGAGGGATTACAATTCCAAGGACCAATTGGGATTTATCTGTTGCGTTTGCTGGCTGCTGTTGCAAGCCGCAATGGCAACAAGTGCCAGAGAGTGTCTCTGCCCAGCCCAGGTTGGCCCACGTGCTCCATGCTTTCCTTCTGAAAGCATGGTCACAGGGCCTTCACCAGCCGGGGAGCCTTCAGGCTAGCTCAGGCATCTTTTGCTCTCCGCAACAACGCGGCAACAAAGGGGATGAGAAGAGGCCTTTGCGAGGAGAGCATGGAAGATCTTTATTCACATGCTGCTATCCAGATGTCCAGGGGCAAAGGCAAAGGGAGGCAGAGGGTCTGGGGTTTTATCAGGATCTGGGGAAGGGGCGGAATTGGGGTCCCTGAGAGACCAATAGGAGGAGCCCGAGGGAGTGGCCATGGTTTATCCAGGAAGAGGGTAAAAGTGGGTGGGGGGGAACACCACATTTATCTAAACTGGTAGACATCTGAGGAAACCAAAGGGGCGTGGAGGATTGAGGGGATTTCCAAAGGGGAGGGTATGGCAGCCCTTTGAGGTGGAGTTGGTGTGATGGATGGGGAAAGTGCTGGAAAAGGGGAGGAGGGTGCCCATACTTGGGAGAGGTAGGAGGGTTCTAGGGAGGGGTATAAAGGGGTACACAGAACTTGGACTTTTTACAAAGGGGGATCTGGAACATACCAACAATTACCAGTGACAACTTAATAGAATACTGAAAACCACTAATAGAATTAAAAATCCAACTCCAAGTAAGCAACAACTATTCTGGGGCCCACCACCACACCCAAGCTCTGCAAAGGTCGTGCTTGCTCTGTCTATACTCCTGATGTGTTTGATCCATACCCTCAATGTGTGAGACGATAGTGCAGCTAGGTAGAAATACCAATTCTCACTGGAGTAAAGCACAGAATGTTTGCCTCCTTCTGCCATTCTGGTGTAAACGAGATGCAGAAATTTGGTACGCTTATCAAAACTTAAAAGAAATCCATGACAATCCCTTCCTGCCTTGATAATGTACATTATGTCATTACGTGTCTAAAATCATATGGAGAACAACAGCAAGGAGAGGAAAGAACAAGCTGCTGAAATGCTAAGCTTAGCTGAGTCAGACAGGTTCCCTGGTGACAAAAGCAGTTACATTTATAAATATGCTGCGGCCCCCACAATATGGATTGTTTCCCATTGTTTTTAAAAAATGGCTTCCTTAAAAATAAAGATTTAAAAAAAGAGAACTTTTGCCAAGATATACAAGGAATTATTTTCTGTCCCTTTTTCACACTGAATTATCCCAGGACTATTGACTCTGAGAAATGAATTGCTTACTGTGACTATAATGGGAGCAAAATCTCCGTAGTACCATTAAAATGAAGATATCCAGCTTCCACTCTCACCTTTAGATTCCTTTTAAACTAAGCATTTCTAATAAAAATATTCTGCTTATTTAGTGCAGTACATAAAAAGGCAATAAAGTCCAAGGTTGTAGGTGTTTTTACATAATTTTAATTTATAATAAAATAAAAATACACAATACCTAAAGTACTGCTAAAAATGAACTTTCCTTCTCTCTACCTTAAAGTAAGTATTAAGAACCCTATTCATATTTGGATAACTCTGCATTTATTTTAACTTCATTAAAGTTAAAGCTTCAGACTAAACCATATCAAAATCTTGTTTGCACAAAACCCAATCTGTTTTTGATATATTATTATCTATTTTTGATACCACTATTCCTTCATATCTGAGTCATATCAGTCATGACAGCTGTCAGCATAAAGCTGCAACTCACTTTCAAGTCCTCAAATGTATATAAACTTCATTACTTGGCTTAGATCCTTACATTGGAACCCCAGCTAATAATAAATCTACCTTTTGGAAAGTATCTTTTAGGACTAAGAATACAAGTAGTAGCTATTTACCAAGGTAATGACAGAAATTAAGGGAAATTTCATACAAACATCAGTGATAGGTCTGGTTTGCAGGATTCCCCAACATTGGACACTTCAGATTTGGCTGGACTGAACTATCTCATCTGGGCTGTGCTTTTGCCAAGTAAGGTTGGAGCAGATGGCCCTTAAGGTCCCTTCCAATCTGTGATTCTAAGACTTGATCATTCTGTGATATGAATTACCAAGCCTGGTGCTAACTCTAAACCACAAGAGAAATACCCTAACTCAGCAAGTCAAATTCCTCCTCCAAGTTCTGTTTATTTCTAAAATTACATGACTGGCAACAAAACACAAGAATCAACAAGCCAGATTCACGCAAGCTTATTCCCCACCTCCACAATCCTTTCCTATGGAAAAGAGATGCATTTGTTCAGAGCTTTCCCCTTCCACCTCACTCTCTGAGTTCTGTCATTGCATCTCTCACTACTCTCTTCAACTCACTGAGCAAAGCAACCTGCACTATAACTGTTTTGTCTTCATCCCTGCATTTACCTAGCCTCATGCTCCATGATCACTGCAGTCTTCACTTCTTTTCACTGCTAGCACTGGAAGAAGCTCCTAGGCTCCTTCCACTGCCTCCTCCCACTTCCGTCCTACATGCCTCTTCCACAAATGTTTTACCATAAAGGTCTCTGGCTCTGGAAAGGTGAGTGCTTTCTGCTTCCCTCAGTATCTCTGATCTTTCCTGTACAGCACAGGATTGTGATAGGCAGGATTGAAAAGAGAAACTGACTGGAACTGAGGGAGCCAAGGAGGCTCTGCAGGGGCTGTACTGCAACTCCTGCTCATAATTACTGTGCAATTAGACCTTACTTACTGTTGTTCTTAAGAACTATAAAATATGAAGCGGCCTAAGTAACATGTAGGATACTTCAAACTGGGATTAGCTAACTCCTGGGCACCAAAAGAGGTTCAATTTTAGGATTACAGGAAACTCCCAAAACTGGACCCAGCTGGGCCTGTAGCACACACCTGGTGAGAGCAGCCTAGAGACTGTCAAGAAAACCAGTCACTTGCTTATTAAAGAGCAGTCCAGTCACTTGACTATTAAAGAGCCTATCACAGTACATACTTAAGTTCAAATTAAATACTACAGCCTGAAACTGGGGCTTTGAAGCTCTAAAATGGTTCTAAAATTTTTAATCTAAAGCTCGAAGAATGGAATTTGCATATACAAGCCCTAATCCTTTGCTATGGAGCAGAAGACCATATTGAAGAAATGAAGACAACAACAAAGTAGGTCCCCAGAGCATTTTAAGGGGTCCCCAGGGCATTTTTAGAATAAACTCCTGTTGTTTGAACACTTTTCTTCTAAAGCTGAGGTGTTTGACAGCAGATCAAGGGCCCTGAGCGCTGGCAGCCCAGGTAGAGAGAGACTGGGCAGAGCAGAGCAGGAGGAGCTTGCTTGGGGGAGGACAGCCCAGCAGGATGGCAGCAGAGCTGGACAGCCAGATACAGATGCAGCCAGAGGAGGCCAAAGGCTTTCCCAGATTCATGCTTAGAGACAGGAGAGTTGCTTAGGCAGAGGATAAAGTAATTACACAACCACAGGAGAGATGCAGTGAAAGCTGTGGTGGGTGGGGAGCAGCCCAGCTTACTCCATCAAACCCCACACGTGCAAGACCATTCTGTGTGGGGAAGCAGTGTGTCTGTACAGAACTGGAAGTGAGAGACACTGGCTTGAAGCCAGGGCTGTCAGTCTGGAGGAACCTGGGGAGGGGAGGCTGAGAGTACCAGCACAAGCACTGCTGAGCAGTCTCATCTCAAGGCAGGTAACAAGCCTGCTTCCTGGAGGAGAAAGACAACAGGAAGATAGAGATGTTCATGCACCAGTTTCAGGAGCAATACACAGCAGGACTCATATGGAAGAACAGCCCCAATTTCAAGGCAAAAAGGCATCAGCACAGTGAGGGGGATACCAGTGAGACTGGTCCACCTCATCAGGAGTCTTGTGCATCCTCACACTAAGGAAACGGGCCCTGGCTGCCAGGGCAAAGCACGAAGTGAGGGAGGGTTATCTTACAGGGTGGTAAGGGTGGTTAAGTATTGGAACAAGCTGCCTGGGGAAATGGTGGAATCACCATCCCTGGAAGTGTTCAGAAAGCATGAAGATGTAGCACTTAGTGTTGGACTTGGCAGTGCTGGGTTAATGGCTGGACTTGATGATCTTAGAGGTCTTTTTCAGCCTGAACAGTTCTGTGATTCTAAGGGAAACTAAAATCCATCAGTAGCATCTGCTGTCGTGGCAAAGCTGGGTTTTGTATTGTCTACATTCATTCAACTTTTCTTTTTTCTCTCCAAACAGTCACTCCAGTGAGCTAAGTGGTGGTGGTAAACATGAAAAAATTGCTACTTTGCACAGCAATTTGTCATAAACAGCTTGTAATTATTGCAGGAAGAACATGAAGATTGAGTGAGAACAGATTGAGTGAGAAAACACTGTGGATGGTTCAAAAGAAGTACCTGAGAAACTGACACAAAATATGACAAGCTGGAACAAACCGTCACGACTTCTAAATTCCATCCGTCTCATAAGTGATCAGAAAGGATCATGGGAATGGTCCTGGGAACCTTTCTCTCAGACTTGAATTTGGTTTATTAAATATAAGACCAGTACTTTAATAAAGTGCTACTGCTCAGAGATGCCATCTAACAAAAATATTACTCTATACTTTAGAATTAGGAATTAGAGGAATTAAATAAATCTTGCAAAATGTTCATTAAAATAGTCATATTTCTGAGAAATCTCCCACTCCCAACCAAGTTAGTAAATCACTGCTAGTGTGGAGCAGCAGCTGAGTTTTGCATTCAGATGTTTTTGCATTTTATACCTTGGTGCTTTCTTCAAGATTTATTAATCTTTCTGCTTTGTGTATGAGACTGACAATTTTAAAAAATCTGTTTCATGTACTAATGACAAAAGAACAGAAAAATTAAAAGACGTTCCCTGGTAAAGGTTTTTGCTACACTCCATCCCTTTCAGAAATACCCTAGCAAAAATGCTCACTCTATCAGGCAACAAAACTCTGAACTCTCTGGCACAGACTGCGAGCCCTCAGTAGCTGGACCTGGCTGGAGGCAAGGGAGGCACAGGTCAGCCCACAACAGCAAAACCTGGCAGTGTTCTGAAAGACTTTAATTTATCACATCTAATCAGAAAATTGCAAATGAATGAATGGCAGCTAATCAAAATGCAAAATGCTCCTGCTGATCCACCCCATCTGGAAATTTGCAACCCAAAGCATGCTATGTGCCCAGCAGCTGCTCCCAGGCCCAACATGGAGAGTGGACAGTGGAGGGTCAGCCCTGCCCATGTTTTTGGATACTGGTGCAGACTGGTACATCACTTCACCGATTCCTCACAACCCAGACTCGTGGTGTGGCTACTGTGGGAGGGAATGTGAGCCAGACTCTTACTCATTTCTATTTGCAAGCATGGGTACATGCGAGTCCAAAACTGCCTCACAGTGAGCTATTTAGAAGAATGAGAAATATGTTTAAGAAAAATGACACTTGAAAAAGTCACAGTCTGTCTGCCAGTTTTTCCTCTTCCTCAATCAATTCACAGCAAGTGTCTTATTCATGGCCCATTCTCTGCCTTCTTTTTCTTCTGTATGAGCTTTCCTGTTTCTTTCGGTCTTCAGAGCATTTAAGGGACTCATCGATTTTTCTATATAACATATTAATCTTTGAATTGCTTTAATATTTGCATCACTGTCAAGAGCAGAACCTCCTTTGCTGAAGGCTATGGTAGTGACAGAAAAAAAATTTAAATTTAGCTCAGTACATATACATATATATTTCCTACTTCCCACACACATAAAAGCAGCACACTCCAGTTGGAAGTTCCTTTAAACTCTTTAATTATACAGGTTATTTAGTCTGGCTCTTTCCTTTCAAATTACTTTTTAACTAAATTAAATGTCTGCCTCTTGCTGTCCTTTCTACATTAGCAGGCCCATTATTGATTTTTATTATCTTTCCAAAGAGCAGGTTTTGCAGCTGATTGCGATTTACACTGTAAGCAGTTCACTTCTGCTGAGGATTCCTGCTGCCACTGAGACTGCTGAAGATGGTTCTCTCACAGCTCAGCCATGCCCAGCACTGCAGCAGGGATTACTGCAAACATTACACAGCTTTGCATGGGAAGCAAAGACAAATGCACAAATGCTTCTGTAGCATAAAGAGCACAATGATATTGCTTAGTTATGAAGCGTTTTTATACAAAAATAGCTCCTCATGAAGATTTATCATTTACTAGCCACCTCCCTAAAGAGGTTCCTATTTGCTCTCCTGTCTGCAATGATGTTTGCAGAAGAAAACATGTTGCTCCTTTTTCTACTTGGAATCAATGCAGGTGAAAGGAGAGGGAGACAATGAGGGAAACAAAAGTAGTGAACATTTTACAAAATGTCTTTTTGACAACCCCAGAAATGATCGTGAGGGGACTGACAAAGGACGCTCAAGTCCATAAGTGTCGGGATGGTTGGTCACCAGTGCAGTGGCTGGAATTACCTGCAAACAACAAAAGGAACAATTCCCAACAGCTACAGAGCAGGTTTTCTTTTACTCTGGTACATCTGAACAACACAGCAACTTGCTTCAGTGATAGCTCTTGTTCGTGCTACATTCCTACTCGAACGCTTCAGAGACCTGATTTCTCATTGATTATGCTACTTTCCACTCCTAGTAGCAGCATCAGAGCAGAGGATCAGACTCAAACAAGAACAAAGAAAGCCTGAAGTGGCAACACTGATTTGTTTTGCCATTACAGTACACTCTTCCTCAGCTATAGTTCTGAATTCCCAAAGCACTATATAAATGGTCAAAAACAGATGAAAATGAAAACATAAATTGATGATTCAGAAAGAAAGCTGGAGATGAGCACATTTCAAACAATAATGGTTTAGAGTGGATTGAGAAAGTAACTACCCTTAAAATAAATGCAAAGCCTCCTGAATAGCCTAGAGGAAAAAAAAAAAGAATGCAAGCTGGTATAGGAGATTCTAATTACTGAGAATATATAACATTTTACACTAATTAAGATCTCTGCATTTCTCCCAAGTATCAACGCACTTGGATAAACACACATCTCATCAATGACTTAAATTATTTAGCAATTAAACCTTTACAACCTATGGTATTTATACAATGGGATGCAAACTTCTCTCTCTAAATTGGTCAGTTTGAATGTAGGCTTGCCATTCTGCAATAGTAGAATCTCTTTTAATCAGGGTTGGGGATACCATTTTGACAGGCACAGAAATAATTGCAGTTGAGTATGAACACACTGGGTTGTAGTTACAAACCAACCAGCCAGGTAGAGTGAGTGCAACGGCATTTGCCAAAATCCCACTGCAATTTCCACAGGCACAGGCTTCCAGCTGTGCACCTTCCAGCACCCAGCCTGTAGCTAGAAATGGGCAATGTCTGGCAGCCCAACCAGTGCCACTTCTGAACAAGTGCTGCCCACAGGACACACAAATTACAGTGATCACAGTATAAACAGGAAATGCAATTTTGTTTTTTCTAGAATATATATCTGACATTTATAAAGTCACCCTCTCAAACAAATGGCCTGCAAGTACTTTCACTCCGATGGAGCTAAAAACCCCAAGTAATATTTCTTCTTCCTGCAGAATTTCTAGAGTGAAAACAAATTCAAAGAAACTTCTTTTACTGTTCCCTGAGTCACACAGCTCATCCTCCCTTGTACCACAGTGACGTTTTGCTTCTCTGGCAACTGTCCCTTCAGTGACACAGTGCTTGGGCTGTGCCCTGAACTGCACCTCAGCATAGAACAACCACAGCAAACAATTGTGGCTGAGCCCATTCATTACAGCACAACCTTTTGGGAAACTGTAGAATTAATAGTTTTGCAGCACCCCCAAAACATATCAGATTAATGAAAGAAACATTGCAGTCCATCACCCTACTCTCTGTATCCACTTCTGTTCCATTATTAGTGGTTTCTTTCCACCATTTCCACATCTTTCCTGGATTTTATTGTCGGGTTGGACAATTTTCCTCTTTTCCTAGTAAATGAAAATTAGAGTCCACCTAATCCAGTGGAGTTTTGCTATGTACCCTGGATGACAATTCACATATTTAAGAATCATAATACCAAAAGGTAAAAAGCATCACTTTTCACATACCAACCTTTTAGTTAATTTGATCTGACTGGGGGACTGAGACATATCCCTGGGTGATTTCATAGCAGACCTTCCTTAACTCTCTTACCAGTGACCCTTACCCATCTCCAAAGCCATCTCAGTGCCTCTCTTTAGACCAGCTAAGAAAAGAGGGCTTTTTCCCTGAGCCCTCACAAGGTCAGACAGGTCTGATCTTCAGGCCAGAGGGACAAAACCAAAAGGAAGGTACAAGTTTCAAGGGTGGCCTTGAAAATGTGGTAGAAGGAAGGTACAATGTGGAATTTATTCCACTTTGTATTTGAAATCAGTTAAGATAAACTAATCTTCAAATTTTGAATCAGAAGTATTTTACTGCCTTCTGAACCACTATGGGGAAGAGGTCACTCTCCACAGGCAGGTTTTCCTCTACTAGGAGAATTTGCAATGTTTCAAGGTAATACTGTTTGCCACCTAGCTCTTACCATTTCATAGAACCTGATTCACAACACTGTTAGCAACCTTTATTAAAATTGCATCAGTCATTTCCCTTCAAAAGAGACGATGTATGCAGTTTTTCATGCTACACCAAACAGTGGAAGAACAAGATAGAGAGACACATTTGAATTTACATAAAGATTGCAAGCTGTTGTTCCAAAGTAATTCTGAAGTGGTGTGCCCTGTGTGTAGGCTTTTGATCTGATCACATTTCTGCATATTGAGTGTAACATGTACAAAATCTGTAACTGGAGTCTGTTTTCTGAGAAGAGATAAATTGCTTCTTTCTGCTAAGGGAGAAAATGGTACATTTCTGGACAAGGTCTTCCAGGTCATTTTTTTCATGTAAATTGAGTCTTTTATCCAAGAGATAGAAATATCTAAAGAATTGATAAAAAATTTTAAAAGAAATGCTTAAATACTTTTTCTATTTCAGAAAGGTTACACTTATGTTAAGTATGTTTTTTTAATTATTATTTTCCCCCTGAAGTGTAAATGCTGTATTTCACTGCTTATTTAAGGAGCATTTATATGTTGGGATTGATGTGTTATTCCAGACCTGCCTGCATCAATTTGCTACTTCTGAAAAACACCCCTGTTTCTGGGGAACTCTGGCTAGGCTCAGTTTTTCTTAGCACTAGCTTATACTTTTGCTAGTCTATATACTTTAAAGACATTACTGCATTTCAGATGGGAACATCATAAGAAAATGCTCCCTGTACAATACTGAACTACCCAATCAATCAATTTCCAGTGTTCTCTAGTCTCCACAAGTACTGAAATTCCAGAGGAAAAATAAAGAAAAAAATTGATGGATTTTGTTTGGGTTAAGTTTTAAGTTTTAGTGTCAATTTTCTTGGGCTGGACAGATCAATTTTTTTTATGAATTGCTCATGTCCTCTAAGTCCATTTTATTCTAGAGTGCCTACTTCACAACAAACAACCCACTCAAAGCATTTCGCTATTTCTTCTACACCCAAAGCAAGTTGAAGATTTCCAAAGTTTGCTGCCTTTTCATGAAAACTACAGAGGATTGAGAATCTAAAAGCAGATCTCATGTTCTCACTCTAAAAGTTCAAATCCTAAGTGCTGTACTTCTCCAAACTCTAAACCTAACAAACCCCAAAAATAGAAGATAAATAGCCACAGAAATACAATAACACACAAAAGTATGGAATACAAGCTGTCTAATGGGTGAACCCTTCATACTGCAGTCTATAGCAAGCTGGGAGTTTGCAGCAGGTCCTGAAATGTAACCCTTCCGCACCCATTGCAAAAAACCAAAAACCAACCAACCAACCTACCAACTAACAAACAAAACAAAGGAGAGGGGAAAAAAAAAGGGACTAGAATGAGATGATGCCCAGATGAGATTGCTGTAGAGGAAAGCCTACAACATCCAAAAGCTAAGCTAAGTAAACAAGGACATTAACGTAAGCTAGGTAAAAACAAGAGTAGAAAGAAGCCAGCCATTAATGTCTCTCTCTGAACTAAGAAAACCTCAGCAAGCACTGAGACATTCAATTTGCAATTTTACTAATCTCTAAGTATAACTGCTTGTCAAAACTCCATGTAAATCATACATGAGCACAGAAAATG
The DNA here is from genome assembly GCA_013396875.1 of Vireo altiloquus. Classification (NCBI taxonomy): domain Eukaryota; kingdom Metazoa; phylum Chordata; class Aves; order Passeriformes; family Vireonidae; genus Vireo; species Vireo altiloquus. Next base: position 1,000,354 of record VZRF01004128.1, read on the forward strand.
TGTGGTGTGTGGGCAGAGGAGTGATACATCAGAGCCGATGCTACACTGCATTAACACTTTCTGGAAATAGCAAAGGCTTGCAGATGTTCACAAAGGTGAGGTCTGGCTCCAAGCTGACCCCAACAGTGACATCTACACCCCTGGTGCTGAAAGCAACCCATGTATGTGCTCAGGACCCCAGTGGTACATATCAGTCAGAGGCAGTCTTGCTCAGTTAGTAGCAGGTTATTGGGCTTTGCAGCCTCTGCTTTACCCACCACTGATAACCTGGATCCCAGCAAACCCCACCAAACAGAGGGGCCCACTCCATGCAGCATCATGCTTTGGCATCTTTCTCTGAAACTTTCAGATGTTTCTGGGCAGGTAAACACTGCAGCTTGTTGTCTTCCTAAACATAACCTGACTTAGAGTAACCCTAGACCTTCAAGGCAAGATTGCACATAAAGAAGCAGAAAGGAACTGGAGCCTAATGGAAGTGCTGCCAGCAGCCAGCCTTTAGTATTAACTTTACTACCCCTATACCCAGTCCTGACCCTAAAGCACACTTGCATATGTCTACCATGTTCAGAAAATTCTTACCTTCTAAAAAAATAAAAGGAAATTGGACGACTGACTACACAGCCCATGGACTATTAACAACCACAGACAAAATGGGGATAGAGAGAACAGGCACCAGACTCGCACATCTCTGATGTTGTTTCACTAGGGACAATCGCTTTGTTCCTGTAAATCACATGGCACCTGCCCCCTGATCTTGTACACCAGTGCAGGCTGTGAATTCCAGAAAAAAAACACTGTCTGTTCCTCCTAATCGCTACAAACAGCCTCTTCATTTCTCTGTCTGTCCTTTGAAACTGATGAGCTCTCTTGGAAATAAGGGGATTTTTCCTGCCTGTATTTTTCCAAGAGTAAAACAGTTCTCAGTCTGTGAGATGCAGTGAGCTGGCTGCTCCCCATTGCTTGTTTATTTCATGGCCTATCTTTAAAACGTTTTGCTCTCAGACCTCTTGGAATTACAATGTTGAATGACAAGATGCATGAAAGCAAATAGATAAATGAAAGAAAATGAGCATGAGTTTGAAAGAGTAGTATTGATACAAATCATATGTATGTGTCTGTGTATTTTGATACGTACATATAGATGCATACACACACACTAAATGGGGAAATAACAGAGTACAGTTACTATTTCAAAGGATCTATTGACAAATTTTACATTTGCCTGTAAATACTGGCCCTTTTCATGATTTTTTTTAAAGTCAAGGTATACATGTTCACAAAGGAAGCAGCTGAAAACCAGCAGTTCCTCTTACCCACACTAGTCCAAAAAGTAAATTAAATACTGAATCTTCCCATTTCTGTCAGAGAGCCTATGTAAAATATCCCAATCTTGTGCTCTTCCTCTTGTATGAAGTCTGGAGGTTTTTCTTGCTGAAATGAGTTACAAGGCAAGAAGGGCTTTAGTTCATTGGACTCACTGGACAAACAGCTTGGCACATCTATCTGTGTGATCAGCTGCAGAAGATACCCTTAAATACAAGAGGTGTAAGCCGATCTGTTTGCTGGGCTCAGAGGTGTGGGAGAGCAAAAAATAGTATTATTTGGCCTAATTCACAATTTACAGGCAACGGAATTGCAATCGATCTAAGTTACTCAAGCTATCAAAGCAATTGCACTCAGGCACATCTTCAATAAAGAAATATTAAAAATTAGAGAAAAAGCAATCTTTTTTTGTGCTTCTCAATTAAGTTGGTATTTGAATATTGGCCTTTATTACATCCTGTTTCCATTATTTCTGAGTGTTAAAAAGGTCTTTGTTGGCATTGGGACTGTGATATATGAACCTCAGCTGCTATTCACTCTTGGTATCCTGTATATGTCATTCTAACTATTACGGGAAGCATGAAAATCAATGTCTCAACTAAGAACTAAAACTATCTAAATTGACCTATGACATGCAGCAAAATAAACATTTTTCATTGTTTTCTAAAATGGATTCTGCATTTTTCAGCTCCACAGTAGTTTGCACACTGAAAATATCTAGTATTTAGCCATTACATTTGTACTGAATGGTAGAATAAATGAACTATGTCCACTTTAGGACATTTTAACATTAGAGATAAATTTATATTTTCCAGAAAAACTGAGAAATAATGCTACCAGGAAGTTAATTTTGCATGTTTCACATACTTAAAAAAATTTGGACCTCTGGAATCTCACATTTCATAGTCAAAGCCAATGAGCCATCACACAAAGACAGCAGACACTTCTGAAGTTATGTGCTGCTAGCTATAAATTGCTAAATTATATTATAACTTATGAATTCTTTTCTAGTTATACAACAAGACAAAGGTCTTTCTAGCATAATAATCTAATAATAATAATAAAGTACTTTCTGTATATTTGTCCTTCAATGGCTAAACTCAGTCCATGTCTGCTCACATTCAGAAGACTTGGCCTTGTCTTGAATTTCGGAGTCTGCTGCATTCCTCAGTCTCATGAAAACTTAAAAATTTTAGAAGCTTATAATGCAGAAATTTGCCAACCAGTAGTTACATACTATCCAAGGATGTCCACCTGTGGGGGACGAGGGACATGGGCACCCTCTAGCCGCCCGCAACCCTCCACCTCCCAACCCCACTGAAATACTCCTTTCTCTCAACAAGACAGACCTGTGGTTTCTTGCTGATGAACAGCAAACCTCTGAATCTGTTTGCCAAGCAAATTCCACACACTTCATGCCCTTTCTAACATATCATCTGAAGACTATTCCAGATGGCATCTACTGAATGTTTTTGAAGGCTTTGTAGAAAGAAATACTTGCTTCTCATCTGGTTTCTTTTGGAGTGACTTTATGGTGTATCCCATATCGTCTGCTCTATGCCCCGAAAATGAATTTTATGCCTTTCTGTGCTTTTAAACTGAGCCTGAGAGGAGAGAGAAGAAAAAAAAACAGCCAGATGAACTCTTTTTTCCAAAACAGTTCTCTGTTTCAAGGTCGCTACTCCTCTCTTGTTCTGCTTCTGTTGGGGAGAGCTGCTGCAGCAGAGAGCAGGAGGAAGCACTTTCCTTGCTTTTCAGCAGGCTCTGTTTTCTTCCAAAGAAGAGAGACAGAGGTTTTGTTTTTCCTGGGACTTTGGTTTCTTCTTTTTTTATTTTCTTCTGGACTCGTTCAGAACATGAGAACATTGAAACTTCACTGAGAGGTTTTCCACCGGCCTGCACGGGGGGGTCCCAAACATCGACCCAGCTCCAGGGAGGAGACCACACCCAGAAGGACTCTAAACTTTTCCAGGCTTCTCTCCACAGCGAGAGATTTTATTATTTAGCATTATTATTATTTTCCTGTGTGTTTTGTTAAATAAATAGGTTTTTTTTTCTCTTCATTTTCCTCCAAGGAAATATTCCTTTTCCCAAACCTGGTGGGGGAGGGGTAACTACAACCTGCTTTCCATCAGGGGATATTCTCCTCTGAATTTGTCTCAAACCAGGACTTGTGGTTTCCTTGAATTCTAGGTTAAAGTGTTTGGCAGCAATTTGCAAGTCCAGCCAGTCCACTACTTGTTAATTGACCCAGATTCATATCAAGGTACTTTGTGCATAACCCCTTCACTAGGGTAGAGTTCACAATAGATGTTAGAATAAAGTTTCTCACTTGCTGAAAGAGTGGTCAGTCATCAGAATCAGTGTGCCAGGGAGTGGTGAAGTTACTGTCTCTGGAAGTGTTCAAGAGGTGTCTGGATGTGACAATTGGGGATATGGTTTAGGGGTGATTATTGGGGTGCTGGTGCTGGGTTCACAGTGGACTGGATGATCTTGAAGGTGTCTTCCAACCTTGATGTTTCTGTGATTACAAGCTAGACACCTACATCCAGAAAACATCTTCCCAGGAACAACTCTGGACTATTAAGAAAAAAAAATGTTAAAAAAAAAAGTTGCAAAAAATGAACAGGCCAAAGTTAAGAAATTTTTCCTTTCATCCATGTCTTAATGAAAAAATTCCAGTAGTTCATAATTCTGCAGAGATAACAAGCTAGAAGAGGAGTTCAGATGCACAGAAATCAAATCATACTGAATATACATAGGAAGTAGACAATTTTCCAGGTTCTACATTTCAGTACAAAAGAAGAAATGAAAAACCATTTGCCAACAATTTGTATGCCAAAAATGAGAAGCCATAATTATAGGATTGCAAAGTTATACATTTGTATTAAAGGGAAAAAGAAAAAGGTAAATCTTCAGCTTGCCTAATATATTAGTTCTTCAATAAATGTACCTATTTAAAGAACATCATTGTTCAGTTTTGCAGAGGAAAAGCAGTTAGCTGCTTTCTAAAATTACAACCAAAGAAAAATTTTATATCCTATTTCAGAAGCAAAGCTATATGAAGAGCAATAAGTCCCTGAAAGAAATCTTTCCTGTGAGTTCTTCCAAGGGCATAGGCTAAAGATTAGCATTTGTGTGAAGATACACAGGCATTTTCAACTGAGTACTGCAGGTCAAATTCTTGCTAATAAACAGGCACCTGACACACTCTGTCTCTTGTAATCTTCCTTCCAACCCACTCTGCAGCCCTCATTTTACATTTCTGTTGATTCATATAGACTGGAAGGAAATTGAAATCCTTTGATTCATTCTTAAAAAGCTTCTAATTCCATATTTCAGCCAAAATCCTTTCTGCTATATGTGCCTCTTTAATAAATGTTGCTCCTCCACACTTCACCTCACATCTCTGACTCCTCCATTTGTGACAATCCTATGCTGGAACTAAATTAAGAACTTGGAAAATGTAAATGAAGTAGGCAGAAAATGATTTATTGCAGCACCAAGAATTAAAACTAATAGAACGATACAGCCCTTTTTGATCAATCTACAATGCCCCACAGGCAGTTTTATTTAAGTCGAAGTGTTATCTAAAATAAGATGAAGAAAAAGCAATTCAAAAGTATATTCTAGAATATCTTAAACTGGCTTTGTAGAGACACAAGGGTACTTGCTTTCTGCTGCATTAACACTGATGTGCTGATATGGTATCTGCAGAAACCAGGCAATTAGAGCTCTATGGGAGAGTGCTCACAGCACTCATTGAACTGCAGCATAGTTAAAAATACAATATAAAATAGATGAGAGAAATTGAAATAGTCAAGATACATGCAGAATGATTGTTGACAGTTGTAATCATGATTTCTAAAGACTTAACTTTAATAATTACATGCTTTAAGTCTAAATAACTGAATACATGCTGCCACGTCTCTTCTAAAATAGGCAGAGGATTTTCTGTTGGATTCAATGAAATCTGTACCCTGCTTTAACCTGGCTCCCAGTAGCTCATTCAAAATGCAGTAAGATAAAAAAACCCCTCAGAACACATATCAACCAGTCTGTAACTGCATAACAGACCTGCATCTGCACCAACACACAGAAAAGTTTTTAGGGCTTTCAGGACAATATTCAGTAGTTTTGCAACAATGGACTTTTTAAGGAGGTGTTGGGGTTCTCTTATGTGGATGCTCTCTTTTCCCTAGGAACATTACTTATTAGGAAAAACCTAACATTGCTGCTGCAGCTTTAGTCCATCTCTAAATCCACATGCAGATTATTCCACATGAAAGTACGAGGATAGTCCTTGTTTTAAATGTGAACAGACTCTTCACTCCTAAAAGAGTAGACCCCTGGCAGGTACTTTGTCTTATTTAGTGCTTCACTGAAATAAAATTCTCGCCACAGATATACTGCATTAAGAGGAATTTGCAGTGATGCTCAGAGAAATGAAATTTGAAAAATTAGTTACTTGTTTCTGGGTGCACCACAGCTCTTAATAGACTCAGTTTTGCCTGGGGCAAACAAGTATCCTGACTGCTTCAGTTGTCTACATCTGGGATCATCTCCCTACTTTGCTGCATCAGCTCCTCCTTATGCAGCAAGGCCTGAGTAGAGCTGACCTCCCTGTCACCTTCCTGGGGCTCAAGGCCAGAGAAAGCAGCATAAGCCAGCCCATCCCTGCATGGAGCAGAGGGCTGCAGGGCAAATACGCCAGTGATGACCTCCCTGTCCTCTGAGAAATAAAAACCCAGCCATGCCTTCAGGATACACTGGGGACAGAATTACTGTACTCCCACTAACTTTTTATAGATTTATTTAAACCTCTCAGCTCGGAGCTGAGCCTTGCACTAAGACACCATGAGGCTATTTTGCAGCTTGTTACACTGTTGGACCATCAGCAAACATTAAAATTTCCATTCAGCACAAGAGAGGCTGCCAAGAGCCACAAACGGTGCTGTAGGTGCTTCCCTACTGAGCACCATGTGAAGGGAAGGGGAGGGCAGTTCTTGGGATGTTCTTAGTTTCTCAACAGGCATCACCAGGCTTAGTGAACCTATGTAAAGTATCACCTTTAGAAATGCTTTAGAGAAGCACAGCCAAGGAATTATAGCTATTTCTGTTCTGTATGAAAAGGATGGATGACAAAACACTGCAAAGTCTGTACTGAAGATGGTGTTCAAACTTGTTCACTTGCAAAATACACAGCTTCTCTTCAAAATATGTGTTAATGTGGAAGTGGTGAAGACTTGCTCATTCTCATTTGCCCCAGAGAATTAACTTAAAAAAAATTAAAAAGACTGCTTTTTCTAGGAATAAGGCTTTTTTAGCCTCTACTTCTTTCCCAGATGCCTTAATATTGTTCAAAAATAGCCAGAAATCAAAAGATATTTGGTCTGTTACTGTGATAACTTATTAATACTGAAAGATGAAGAAGCTTGGAAGAGAGACATTTGACAGATGACAACCTACATTTATACGTACTTTATCCTATTATTAGCACACTTTAGACCTTAAAACACCCATGAAGAAACCTTAAATCAGGACTGTAAATTTAAACACCTGCAGAGGTGAGTTCTGCTGTACAAATTTGTTCTCTGGCTCTTCCTTATTCTCCTGAGTCAAAGGCAGACTTTCACGGGGAAGGGAAAACACCCTTTTCTCTCCTCACGCCAAAAAACACAGGTTAAGTCCAGGAAGTTCTGGTGCAGAATTTCAGGGAGTCAGATAACAACACTCTTACTCAGCTCCCTCTTACCAGGACTTTTCTAAAGGTGCTATGGTGGTGCTTACAGCACACCCTTTTGGATAATGACCTACTCCACATGAGAACTAAATGTTAATGTGACAACAAAAACTACAGGTGATGGAATTTTGTTTCAACTTACTGCCAAAGAGCCAAGTTCATCACCTTATCCTTCTGGTGTAAGCAGAGATGAGAGGAGGACAGATAAAGGCTGGTCAACCCCTCGATTTTTTATGTCCTCTTATCCAGCTTCTTTAAAGAACTCTTTATTTGAACCTATAATGAAACACAACTAAACAGCTCAAATCAGACAATATGGTTAAAAGCATTGATAAAAGACACATAGATAAAATGAAACAACTCCATAGCAGGGGAAGGAGCTCTCTGTCTCTCTATCTGGCCACTGCAAGGTAGCAGAATGGATTTCAGCCATCAGCAACCCTGGTCTGCCTAAGAAAAGGCCCAAGACAGGGCTTCAGAAATCATCTCACAGATAAAACCCTTTCCCCAGCCCCGAGTGCCTTCCAGGCATTCTTGGATATGAAACACGTTTGCTGTAGCTCACATGTGAAACTACACCCAAACCATTGCAATCCAAAGGCCTAAACAGGATAGCTGTGACTGAGACCAGACAACAACAGAGGAGCAATGAGTTTGGCATGAATGATCCCCAGCTTTCCTTCCTAACATCTGATAACTTACTCTTTAATCAAATTATTCTCTGCTGGCTAGCAATTGCAGAGTAATGTGTGTATTTATCAGCCATCACATGTCAAATATGTGTCATGAAGATACTGCTGCCACTTACTGTTTCCCTAAAATGCAACATCAGTTAAATATTTATGAATCGTCTTTCTTTGAAACTCGGTTTGTAATTGCATAGTAGTTTTCAAAATAATGCATCCCCTCATGGAATACAGTCAATTGTATCGTGGGACATGAGGTCATTAATATATAAAATCCTACATTTTGTGTTAAGCTTTTATTCTCATATTAAATGAATTGGAACCGTCTTTATGCCAGATATTACTAAAGTGATAATTTGGTAACTCTTCACTTCTCTGAAACAAAGCAGTAGCTTAAAGTATTGTTCTCCATGGACAAGAGTTTATCTCATAGAATTTAGCATCACACCTAACATCACCTAGGGAGATTGATCTGGAGAGGCAAAGACTGAAAAACTTTTACTGCCTGGTAGAAATCATTCTTCCTAAAAAAGAACATGAGATTTTATCAGGAACATAGGCAAGATACAGGGAAGTCTGACACTATTCATTATATATTTGTTCTGTTTTTCTTCCAAAAGCACCATATTAATTGAAAAAGTCAGCTCCTTTCCAGATACCTGATAACACATTCACCACTAAATTCTAAATTTTATTTTAAAAAATGAAACCCTTAAAACCTGTTTCCCAAAACAGGAAACTTCCACAATAAGGTAAAACAACCTTCAGTCAACTGAAATTAACTTAGCTTCAAAGGAGAACTTGGCAATTTTTCCTTGCCTTCCTGATTTCCAAGAAAATATTTACCCTTATAATCAAAATTCAAATATTCTCATGAAAAGAAATGCAGGTGATTTCTAAAACAAACAGATGGTACACAAACTTCTGAGGAAATTTATTTTCATAACATATGATAGAAATTATCTGGCTATATAATTGAGTATGTAACATGCATGCAAGGAAGCACTAAATTTATGCACTGGTCTTTTTTCCAATACTTTTTTTTTCCCTGGAGAAAGCATAGTTTGCTCTTTTAAATATCCTTTGTTTTATCAATTGTCTTCCCATAGGCTTAATTCCCTCTCAGGGCTGTAATGTCAGTAAGTTATCTAGATGCTGAAAGTGCAAGAAAACTTTGACATTTAGAAGGAAGCTAATTAATTTGCTTTAGAAATGCTCTAAAAGGCTGCAGAAATTAGCATCTTTCAGTACAACGAAGCCAATGGTTTGGACAAGGAATAGAAACATAATAACCTACAAACAAAGGCAAATATTTTACTTAGCAATTTAAAAAAAAATTTAAGGTCTTTCATCACGCTAATTTTAAAAAATTTGTCTACTTTATTTTCAAAAATTTCCTAAATAGGAAAAGAAATATTCCATTACTTCATTTTTATGGAAGAGTATTGTGGTCTAAGCCCCGTTCTCCTGATAACTGGCACACACAAACTTTTGACTCTTCTTGGTTCAGAAAGAGCGTGGGAGTCACTTCTCCAGGTAATTATTGAGTCCTGTGTTTCTTGTCACTGCTTTATCCAGCTCTGCTGTTCCATCTGACACCTTTCTTGTGCCTGTGCTGAAAGCAGCAGAATTTGGGATTTATGAAGAGCAGCTACTCACCAACCAATGACATGGAGCCTGAACAGATTATCCAAAGCACACTTTCTATTCATACTGAAACCACCCCTGAGAAAAAGGCACACCAATCTCTTCTTCCAGTGTTCCCTGTCCATCATTAGTGCCTATCTTTAGCACTTTTCCTTCCAGAGTTACTGACACACCTATGATACATCTTCCTAGTCACATAGATCATAAAAATACATTAATGAACATAAGCAACATTTTTTTATCTAAAGCAGCACAGAAAACCTCGTTAGATTCTGTGCAGTAACATCACTGCATTAAATTAGAGAGCCACCAACTCAAGCTTGGTTTTTCTCCACAAATTAATGTAGCAAGCTGATTCCAACATTTTAATCCATTCCACCGTCCAAATGCCCCTTCAGTTGTTTTGACATTGTGGAACAAGTTGTTGATCTGACAATTTGATTGCCAAGGAATTTCATGTAATGAGGTTCACCAACCTATTTTAATGTTAGGAAATAACTTCCAGCCTGAAACCTGCAATATTTAAAATGGTAGTATTTTATATCACTACAATATCAGTAAGAAACTGCAATGTGGCCACTGAGGCAGCTACTGCTACATATAAAAGTTATATAATTCTAACCTAAATCAGAGTGGTATATCTGATTGTACTATTATCACAAAACCACATTAGGCCAAACTAAACTGATTTCATACATAGGGAAATCCATACATTAGCATGGGATTTTAAGATTACACTTTTTTTGATTTTTATTTTCAAGTAGTATTGTTCCAATCGTTGTGAGATTGTTTCCAGAGAAGTTGACTTTCTTCTTCGTGTTAAAATTTATTTGAATCAGGCAGATCCTAGAAGTTTACATTTTACTTTTACAGGCTTGATGCTGCAATATACAAAGTGATTGATTCAGTGGATTTCTGTGCCTTAAAATCTTACAAATTGCTGGATTAAGCTAATATTCATGTCAGCTCCAGCAAGAAAAAGTGAAATAAAGGCATACACTGTAAGCTACCGAGGCTGCTGAAACAGAACAGAATAAATGGAGGAGACCAATACAAATGTCTCCTCACAGGAACAATGCATATCAAAACCTCAAAGCAAGAAAGAAATATCCCTCAATATAACTTTACACATTTGTCAGAAGTTTTCTAATTGTTTACAAAGCAATTGGATCTGTAGGCATCTTTTGCCAAATTCCCTTTCCCAGCCAGCACTTGTCAGCCTCTGTTTCAGCTTTCAAGTCAAGAGTATTCTCTAAATAGAAGAAGCACAAGCATTCCCAAATCATAATGGTAAAGCAAATTCTCTGTTTCAGGAGAGACTCCAGTCTACATTTTTAAAGCAAATGTTAAAGCCCCTAAAGAAGATGGGTTTATTAGTATGATTTATAAGTTAGATCATTTATAAACTCATATTTGTAGGACCCTGATTTTTGTTTGTCTAATCATGACAGTCTTTATAATCACAAAGACACATGCAAAGCAAACTGGTCAAAAAAAAACCCCTTGGGTCTGAAGAAATAAACAGCTCTAACTTCTCCACTGGGTAATTTATATCAGTGAAAGAAAAAAATAAAAATAACAAAAGCACCCCCATGACTCCACAGACTTTGACCCATAGTTAGGTTACAACCAGCAATCACTGTCACACACTGCTGCTGAACTAAGAAATAGTTCTAGTTCTCTTCATTTGCTTCCACCAGAACAAGTATCAAAAGTCTGGTTGGTGACAGTACAAATCTAATTTAATGAATGAAAAGTTCAGCTGGTCATGCCCAGTCAGTGGACACAGATGCCAAAGACAGATGCAGTGAGTTACCCCTGAGCACACAGGGAGCCTGGACAGCTGCCCAGACGCTGAAATTCCATGTGGAAATCAGGACAGTACCATACAAAGGAAGTACCAGAGGCAACATGTACAACACATGTAACTGGATCTCTTCTGGAAGCAAAGGCATGGCTGACCTTCAAGTTCACCTTCTCTGCTCTAATATAACCTGAACTCATCAGAGCTCACGCACCCACTGCAGCCAAAACCTTGCTAAGAATTCTAAATTCAAGTGTGGGCAGTACTTCATTTACAAATTGGTCCTTTGTGGTGAAACATTCTAGACTGTAAGCATTTTAGGAAGTAATAGGGGCCAAGTGACAAGGTACTGAGCATTCTCTAACTGACGTGGGTAACAGCTGAAGCAGAACAATTTTGAACTACTTTGAAATATTTTGAACTATTCCCTGTGGAGGCAGATAAACTCACCAGGCCCCTGCCATGGAGGGAGGCATGCTAGAGATAAGGAGAATTGCATAACTTCCCTACAAGATCCCTTGGAGAAAGCAGCATTTCTTGGTGAGGGTGAGAGAAAACAGAACCACGATCCTCTGGGAGATTTATGTAGATCCTTTGTAAACCATTGGCCCCTACCCACTCACACTCACCCTTGTATTCCTATAAGAACCCCTGTATCTTCCTCAGACACCACAGAGCTCCGTCCCTGTACCCCTTTGTGAGGTGCTGGACAACAAAGCTACCCTTGTGGAACCACCATACAGACTCCTCGTCTCTCTTCCTCGGTCCGGCCTGGGGCAGCCTCACAGGAACAAGAGCTGAAATCACTAAGAGCTGACAGCCTGCTAAGCCAGACACCCTGCTGTGGCTCCCTGGTACCTGAGGGAATGCTGCTGACCTCCTGGAAGATTGTCTCCTGCAAGATTCTCTCTCTGGGTCAGTCCCGGCTTCCTGGGTCTGAGCAACAGACCCCAGACCAGCTCCAGAATTCCCTACTGACTTCCCTTTCTAAAGCTGAGACTTTAATCAAGATCGCAGTAATTCACATAGAAAGAATTTAGATATTGCTTATCTGACTTTTACCTTGGCCAAAAAAACCAAAACCACAAAAATCCCCAAACTCTGAGGGACTGAACTGACTTCTGCCATCTGCATCAATTCAAGGGCAAAGCTGCCTTTCTGGAATTGTAATCATTGTATCAAGGTAGGGCTAAGATTTATCTACTTCACAGAGCATGTTAAAGAGCAGATTTTATCTGAGTTTTAACAGCAATCACTAACTCTTACCCCACAAGGTAAAAGATGTCTCCTGAAAGAAAGGGCCTGCTTTCAGGAAAAAATGAGACCTTAGCTAACAAAGTGCATGAAGAGGAATATTACCAATGACATTTTTGTTTCTGTTTTGCCTCTCTAAGAGTTGTAATCCTTACTTCAATGCTCTATACTCAACCTTACTCAAATCATACCCCAAATTACACAGTGTTACGAAGCTGTAAATTCAGTGCCTCTGGTTCTGAATGAAGAAAATCTCTAATCTCTACACATATTCAAGACCCTGTTTCCAGGTGTCTGCAGGTGACTCCACGTGAAGCTTAGATATGCAGACCCTGTACCTGTACCAGCATGTTCTGAGTAAGATTTTCACACGACCGCTTGGACTGGGTAAAGATTAAAAAGGTTTAGTCTTCAATCACTCTAATTAGACAATGGAAATGAAGCCTGAAATTCTCCAATGGAAATGCCAGGAATAGAGTTCTATTAGATGTAAAGTATAGAAGAATCTATTATAGACTCTGCTGTTGATTTATAATTTGGGGGGTTAGCAGCAGATAAGCACTCAGTCACCCCAGAGCATAGCTGTCTTTTTTAGAAAGCCTTTGTTCTAGAATTCCAGTGGGAGATTTTTGCTGAGATGAGGCTTTTAGGTATGACAAGCAGTGCTTCCTACTTTCACTTGAGTCAGGAAAGCTAATATGCAAATAGTCAGAAATTAAATCCAAATCATTGACAAATGACTGTTTCTAAGAGACTTGAAGTGAGTTCATTTTCCAAAAAATAAGCTGCCAAGTGCTAATCTAATGCTTTAAAAGACCGGCCTACCCAGGCAACGTAGGAGGATGTCATTAATAAAACACTAGCATTTTGATTTTTCTTTAAAGAACATGCTCAGAGCTGAAGAACGTCTTTAAATCTCTATAGCAGAGGTGGGTCATAAAATCCCACTTGCCTGGAAACAACACAAGTTTCCTACTTTCTTAACTCAGGGAAGAAAGAAGCTAGAGGAGAACAGCATAACAGAATGCAGAAATCTCCCCCAAAACCTAACCAATACAAAGGTACACAAGAGTAAAAAAAAAAAAGAAATAAATAAATAAGCAATGCTCTAATCCATGTTTGTTCGCATTTAGGATACATTTAAAAAAATGCATTTCTAGGTGTTCATAAAAATAAATACCTTCAGGAAAAGCTTATCTGACACATATGAGAAATAAACTGTAGAGTAGGTCCAGCTAAGTGTTATATAGATGTAAGACTGCATTTGACAAACCACTAAAAGCATGGAATCCAGGGTTATTAACTTCATAGTCTTATGGATGTGCTACACTCTGGTACACAAGGTCTTTGAGTCAGCCTCAAAAATGAAAAAGATGAAAACATCTTATTTACTTGTCTTTAAGTTTGCAGTGAAAATGAGGGCTGCCTGAAGAGCTACATTAAGGCCACATTCAAATGGCAAGGGAAGAAATGCAGAAAAACACAGCAAGACATACGCAGGAAAACAGGCCAAAGATCATGTATAGAATGAGGACTGCAGAGTTAAACATGCCCACTCAGAAACTGGGTCTGGAGGTTAAAATGAAAAATTACATGACAAAATTATATAATATTGTGTGCAACTCTGATCCCCTCTCACTCCAATACCATTTCAAAAATTATATAGAAGATCTAGAAGCAGCTCAGGAAAGTATGACAGCAATGGGCGAAGTTCAGAACAGCTGCTAAATCTGTCAGAGAGGAAGGGACAGAGAAAGTTGAGAAGGAAGTCTGCAAGATCATTGATGTAGAGAAGATTTTGATTGTCCAAAAGTTTAGGAACATCAGACAAAAATCAACAGGAACACGCAAACACAATGTTCATATGGGATTTGATTTTGCAAACCTTACTGCAGAAGATAAAGATGCTGATCTGGGCTCAAGGAAATTGGGACAAGCTCATGAAAGAGCAGGCTTCTAGAGCTGTTGAGTACAGTATCACTACCCTCTTGCTTAGAAGATTCTTTCACTGAAAAGTGTTGGAAGCTGAGAATATATTTAGGGAGACATCACAGTATGTTTGATCTGTTGGGTACTTTTCTCCTAGACATTCACTCTGGCTACTGCCAGAAACAGGACACTGGGCAAGATAGATACCTGGTGAAACTATGCATTAGCTTTGTCCTGCTGAAAAAACAATACAGCTGGTGGATATTGCCATCATGACTATTTTGTGGTAAGTTTGGAGTAGCCAAGTCCTTTGGGCACTGTTCCTAGTTTTCTTTCACCTCAGAATACTTGGCACAACATTCTTGACTCCTTTTAGCCAGCACATTTCAACTGTGTACTGGATTATTCCATTTCAACTGGAGCCTGGCTGCTGAGTCATAAAGACCAAAGATTTTGTAAAAAATTGTGAAAAATGAATAGTCCTCTCCCAACAAACTTCTAACAGGTGCTTTGAGCAAGAACTTTTCATTAAAGTCAGGACTCTAAAGCTGGCACTCAGTTAAGTATTTCCAATGAGCAAAAGCAGAAGTATAACTAGCAAAGTATTGTCAAGTGCTTTTTCATTCGATCAGGACTGGCTGTGAGTCAAGTAAAAAGACAGACAGGAATATTCAACATCTTTCCACAAATGGCAATGCAAAATTGGAGGTTATATTTAGTCTTCTCCAGAGCAGGTGCTGCTATTCACACACACCAAGTACATCGAGCAATGGGCCATTACCACCCCTCAGTTTCCATAAAACAAAACAGTTAACCTTGAACAGAAAATAACTTGGGTAAAAATAAGTTCTGAACTGTGAAGATAGTGTAAATAACCAAAACATTTCAGTACAGTCCCCATGTAAGAGAAGTCTCAGAACTCTAAACTTTTGTGAGATCCCATGTATCACTAGGACACACATGTATAAGAAATTAACTCAACAGAGGGTGAATACTTTTTGCCTTTATTTCAAAGCCAGTTTCCTGTGCTGAGCAGTGTTCATGTGTGTGCTTATCAGTTTACTTTCCTAACAACTGGGAGATTACAGAAATAATTTCTGTGTTATGTATGCAATGGTCTAAAATTTAGACAGGATCTGTATAAATATTTGTAAATAAATAGTCTCTTGGAAAACAGGAAACTTCAGAGACTTCAGAAAATTTGAATAATTTTTGCTGTCAGTCAAGCTGCTAGTTTTAACTTCTTTGCTGGTCCAGTTTTCCCATTATAAAATACACAGTGAAAAATCCAAAGCAGCTGTAAATTCATATTAATTACAAAACTAATCCTACAAACCATTTTTTTTGCAACTTGAAAAATTTGCAAATCCCATCTGAAAAGTAATTTCTAAAAAGAAATAATTTTCTATTATTTCTATTTTTATTCTTTAAATTTTCTATTATTTTATACCCATCCTTGCATTTCTTTTCTTATAAAACCAAAATTTACTGCAATTGAGTATTTTAATTAAAACTTCATTGGTTTTTTTCCCAAACTTTTTCAAAATTTTCTTCAGCTGTTTAAAAATTAATTGTTGCTTGTTTTGATGTCTACCCCCACAATAAAGATATGGAATCTTTCACAAAGGAAAAGTTCTGAGGTTTGAGCAGCCAGAGTTTAAACCTGTATGCAGCATAAATAGTGGAAGAGTATAGAAGAATAAAAATTCAACATCTTTATTCTAATCTGCAGGAATCAAAAGAAAAAACAAATGTTCCCAGAAACTTCTGTGAAAATCTCTCTCTCTTTTCAATAGAGTCCTTCATCAAGGGTTTAAACCCATATGAAGCACTGATCCCATATCTCTGCTGTTAGCACCTGGTCCTGGCAGCTTTGAGAGGTTCAAAACTTGAGCATGTGAATTTACCTACACCTAACATTAAACGAAGGGGTCTGAAAACCCCTGCATGTCACCAAGAAGTGATTTTGTGTTACATCTTGCAGCACCACACTATGTTTAACACCTTGGCAATGTGTAAGGCGAGAGGTTAGTGAGGATTAAATGATGCTGCTATTAGAAATCTGTCATTCAACTAAAAGGCTTTATGAGAATGTTTTTATTTAAGTTAAATGACAGTTGCAAAACTTCCTCTGGTTCAAACATTTGGGCACAGAGAGAGCAGGAGTAAACTGCTCCCAAGTTACCAACTTAGGCCTCTGGCTCCAGTTTGCTCTGCTTCTCATACTCCAGTTGGTTCCCAGGCACATGGCTAGCAGACTATTGTGGGTAGCCTTTCACAATCTCTCCTACTGGAAATGAAACATTTGAAGAGTAATTATTGATGAGAGCAGGGAATCCAGTCCAAGTCTTTTCTGTATTTGAGTGCAAAATAGTGAGGTTATTTTGAGTTGTCAGATATCCTTCTGTCCCACCTAGAACTACAACTGAGTAATCAACAGGGGAATGTCAGTCCAGAAGAGAGTTGCTTTCATGGGAAGCATAGACCAGCAAAATGCTTCCAGTGTTAAAAACAAAATCCATGACAAACGAGTCTGACACCTACATAAAGCTGAAATCCTCATGCACAGTTACTGAATGTTCTATTTACAACATGTACAGAATCCTAACTAGAAAAGTAAATCATTGTGTGGGATGAAACTTAGGAAGGATTTTTGTCTAGCAGGTAAACCATGTCAAGGCAAGATTGCTAGCACATTTTCAGTTGTCTTGCTTCAGAGTTTGATGTTATGTATGTTAGTCAGTCTTTAATTTACCTAAGTAGCACAGTTGGCTAAGTGTGGGAGGTTTTTACATGCTCATAAAATAGTAGAAGAAAAGAAAATTTTAATATTTCTGCTGCACAACAATACTAATAATAATAATTTAGCATTTCACCAAGGAAATTTATGGTGCATACACAATTCATCATTTTCAAAAGCAATAAAATAACACTCTAAGTAACAAAACAACTATTCCTATACTTTCCAATTAATGTTAATTTATGAATTTTTGAATAACATAGCCAAACATATTTTATTTAGCTATTTATTTTCATCCAAACATCACAGAAGATCATCTCAGCTTCTAGGTGCCCTAATACAACAACAAAAAATCATTACCCTAAACCCCGCATGATAGCCAAATAAAATAAAACTACCAGATAACAACTCTGACCAAACAATCTTATGCCTTCTGGCAGCTCCAGCACTCTGCATATTCTGAGTTCTTTTCAAAACCTTGGACTTGGCACTTTATTTTGAAGCCTAGTCTCACCAAGCTCAATTTGAAGGGTGAAGGACATCCCAAACTATGAAGCCACTTCTGAGCAAGGAGAAATTGGTGTAAGCATTCTGGTAATGAAACTGTAACCATGCAAGAGGCTGTATCTAAGTAATAATTTCAAGAAATACGCATCTTTTTACCAAACCCTTACATTTCTACCAGCAAATATCTCAGAGCACTCCTGTGACCTTCTCACAGAGAATAATTCCACCAATTGAACAGTTCACCCTTTTGTTTTAGTGCCTGTTTGCACATGGATCTTTGAGACACATTTCACAGCACATACCTCTACTTTTAGGCAACAAAAATAAGATCAGAAGCAATGAAATGTAGCAGGAAATGGTTCAGCCTCTCAAGAGACTGGCATGTGTCTGCACAACCAGAAAAGGAAGTGCTGTCCATTCACAGATGCACATTCTAGAATAAATAGGAAACTCAGGTACCAGTGGCATAATCCTGGCAGCAAGGATTACAGCAAGGGGTGGAAGGAAGATCTTCAGACCATTCCTTACCTACTTCTGTCACCATTAACTTCACTCTGTCATACTGAAGCCAGCCAGACTATCCCTACATCTGTGATGTCAATGCAGATCTATTTAGACAAGAAAATGAAATAAAAAGGCCCCACAATTAGTAATTTGCTCTGTTTAAGAACCTACAGGAGGCTAAGAACTGGTAGGCATCTCATTTACTAGCTGTGCAACTGCAGCTGTCACTTGTTCAAATTCTCTGGCAGCTCTTCCAGCCCACCAGTTTAATTGAGCAAAGATCAGACTGCTGAGATGCCTTCCTCAGCACAGCAGCCTTCCTCAGCACAAACTGACCAAGTCAGGGACATCAGCACACCTTGCACAGGCAAGGAGCAAACATTTGGGGGAATGAGTGGTTTATCTCATCTTCTCACTCTAATCCTTTGCACCCTTGTTAAGAACAACAACAGTACTGGGACTCTGGAGTACTCTAGTCACAGATTTGTTCCTGTGATCACTGAGAAGCAACTTCACCACCAGAGAGCATCAAAAATGCACTTCAAACATGCAGACAACATCTAAACACAATCTGTGCCAGTGACTAGCAGATGGCCATTGATTAAAGATGAGTGCCATAGCTAATGACAAAAACTAAAGAAAAAGGTAAAAGAAATACAAGTAAACTGAGAATCACATAAACACGATAGCTACCTATTCTCCAACTCAACATGGGACATTAACCTCACAGTAGATCACTAAGAAGATTGCCAGTGCTGCAGAGGACACTTTAAAGCAGAAGCTAAATGTTACATCACATGCACTTCTGCTTGTGTGCAAAAAAAAAGGCAATTTCCCCTTGCAAAGGACTCTTGGGATTTCTCCAGCCAAAACAGATGAGGCTTTAAAGAGCAACCCATGCCTCCAGAAAGGAGGAGAAAGTACCTCTTATATATGAAAATAAAAAAGCCGTGTGTAAACAGTGGCTATTCCAGAGTATAGACAGATAGGATCACTGTCCTTTTCCACACATAAGCCTCCAAACATTCATACTTTATACTTGCATTATATAAGAAGGAAAGAAAATCTTGGTGCAGCAGTTTGGATAATCCTCTCTTCTCTTTAGGTAAATCTGGGCACAGTACTTTGGTGGGCTTTCAAACTCTTCCAAAAGATGTGGGAAGGTTTGAGAAAATGTCAAGTTTTTTATCCAGAGATGACTCAAAAGATTTTCAAAAAAGTCTCCAGCTATAGAATATGTGTGTGTGCTCACTGTGCACAGAGTTGTTGACTGACCTTCAAGATAGAAATGTCAGATATTTGTAATCACTAAAATAAAAAAGCAAAAAATAATTTTCTGGGTTAAGAATCATTAAATTTTAATAAAAAGATTATCATAGCTAGGATAGTCTCTCTTTAAAGTAAAGGAAATTGTTATTTTGCTATCACTAAATGGGAAAAAAAAGTATTTTCAATATTAAAAGAGTAAATAATGTTGTGTAAGAGCATCATTTTATTTCCAAAGGGCATTTTAAAACTAAAGCTTGGCATATAATGTTGAAGCTACCCATGAATGCTGCATTTTGTTAATTTCAGACACTAATGTTCAATGGTTTGAAAATTTTTAATGAGAATAGCCATCTCTGTCAATTGAAGACCCTGGAAAACAGAATTAAAAGCTGAAGTCTTGCTTAGCATTTGAAAAAGTAACTCTGCCTTTAAACATTTTTAAATTCTCCTATAAACCTAATTTCTGTTCATTTGGCTGCTGTACATTCCCAGAACCTGTCCTGCCTAAAATCAAGTAGTACTGTGCAGACATGGAGGGTTGCCATCCTGTATGGAACAAAAGATTTGTTAGATCTCTTAGAGAAAAATATGCCTTAAATTTCAGAATGAAGGTGAAGCCCTTGTCTGCCATCAAATGCATCTTCCCTCATGATCAACAGAACCAGCAACACTGACTGAAAATCAAGTTCTTGTCATTAATTCTCAGGTAACTGCAAGGAACACTCTTCCTGTATTACAAAAAACTACATGATTCCCACATTCCCTCACAGAAGAAATGTGTCATTAGAGAGGTTGAAGAGAGTGTTTAAGGGATAACAAAAGAGCCTTTAAATTTTATCACATGTCAAATTTGAGCTGATTTTTCACAGCTAATTCCACACTTCAAGTGTTGGCAAGAAGCTTGTGGTACAGGAGCTGAATGTTCATTCAAGCATTATTTTCTCCCACCATTAGCAATGAAGGTTCCTGTGAGGTTTAGTGGATGATTGCTAGACTGAAAAAAAATTGTACTGGCCATGAAAAATCATCCCATACATGCATATGTTCTTAAATGAAGTTTATGTTCGTAAACAGATTTCTAAAAATAGGAATTCAGTTTTGTTCTCATGTCTCTATTCCTAATAGAATCCTGATATTGTAAATTGTAAGCCCAGAGAGTCCACATCTGAATCTGGTCTGAATCATCTTCATTTCTATAAAATAGAATTTTAAAACCTTAGAGAGTCATGAAAACAAAAATAACAATTTCTAAATGCACTCATAGAAGTTGTAATAAAAACACACATTCCAACAGTTTGTCAGGCCGTCTTGCTACCTATAATCACAGTGATTGAAGTTTCTGTATTCCAAAGGTAATAACAGCAGTGGTATAATAAGGAAAACCTATTGCAGTTCATTAGTCGTGGTATATTAGAAGAAGAGATTCTTTGGCAATTTTATGGCCATTTTAAAAATGGTGCCTTCCCAAAAGGGAAGGTCTTAAGAGATTCATACTTTACTTGTTTTTCAGAGGCTGGGAAAACCACATCTAGAAAAACAGTGAATTCAAGCAGGCCATGCAGAGGGAAGGAAGAAGTGCTTGGGAGCTGCAGAACCACTGCACAGATTCGGCATCTTGTTTATTTGTAGTGCCTGACCTACATCTGACTACCCAAACACAGAGGAGAGGATAGTTCAAAAACTTGTTCTGCATTTGAAAGATGTGATATAGCCCTCCCTGGAGAACAGTAAACAAGCAAGACAGGGTAGAAAAGCTGCAGACATTTTTTCCCCAACAAAGCAGCTTTACATCCTGTAGGAAGCCTTTGCAACTTACACTGACAATTTTATCCCATAATAAAAACAGGGTCTATGGCTGAATTAAAGTCATGAGTAAAATGATAAACACTGCATTCTTAAACAACAGAATCTCTGTGTAGTAAAACAAAAATGTGATTAACCTGATTCTTTGTGATTTTCCTCAATGAAATCATTGTGGAAAGAAGCGAGCAAGGGGAGACTGTGAGAATGAGAAGGGACAGTTCTCTGATGTGGACAGCAGTTAAATACTGATGTACATGCATCCAGTCATTAAGAGAACATGTGGATTACAGACAAGTATATTAAGCTGTATAATATTCCTCATAGGCAGCTTTTACAGTCATGTAAAGTGATGCACATGGAGGGGGGGGGAACAACACTGAGCTCCAATCCAATTTTCCATATAAAATTATCCTTACTTGGAAACAACTCCTCAGTGTTAGAAAAGATAATTTTATGAAAACCTCAACTCAGTTTACAAAAGGTAGCTTAAATAAGGAAACAAATATTAGGAATTATTAGGACAGAAGTAAAAAGTAAAACAGAACCAAGATGCAGTTTTATGAATCTACAATGTGACCATATCTCAGCTGCTCTAAACACTTTCAGTTGCCCTACTTAAAAATTAATGGAGCAGAAATAGGAAACATGCAGAGAAGGAAAGATACAATCATCAAAAATATGTTATCCTTTTCATATTGAATACTATTTAATCATCCTGCAAAATGAAAAGAGTTGGGATGTGGCACAGATCTATAAAATCATGAGTAAATACCATAAACAGGGACAGAGAATGGCTGTTGAGCATTGTTTCCAATCTGACAGAAGAATTAGCTAGGCTACCTTTTGCCACTAACTTCAAAATACAGCTATTAAAAAACTACAATGATAATTTATTATATTCAATTTAAGCATTGCAACTTAAAGCATTAAAATTGAAAGGCTGAATAAACTGAGCTGAACACCAATGTAAGTACATGCCTTTGGAGAACAATCAGGCTTAGTTTTCTTTTCAACTGGTTTGTGATACAAGATAAAGCAAAATAATTCTCACTAAGCTTTAAATTATAAATGATACAGTGAATTATTAATGTTAAAGGTACATTAGTGTTTACTCTTAGCTTCTACTGCTTCTTTTCTCTGTTTAACTATTCTTAGGTAACACAGACAGCTTTATTGAAGGCAAGAAATAATAAGCTCCTTTTACGCTGTAATACAATGTACAGACATCTAACCTGGGAGCTGGACTGAAAAACCTTTTTTCAGTCTCTAGGGGAGACTATACATGATGACCAGCTCTAGAAACAAATATTTCATCCAGATTCAGTGATTTCACTGATGCCACTGTCCAAGATCTATACAAGCTACAGTGAATCACACTGAAGGCAAAGGGAATATACAAATAAAGGGCCTGGTCTTGCAAACACCAAACATTTGTGCTAAAACTCCTTTCTGTCCTCAGTTTCTCTGGAAGCAATGAGGTGGGCATCATTACAATGCCTCACCTTCTTTGCCAGGTTTCCCCTTCCAGCAGTGGCTCCCCAGTAAACATCCCACTCTGTGTTATCCCCTCCTGCTCGCTGCAGGGAACAGCTTGCTTTTGTGAGTAAAACCAGTTTGTACCATACTTTGGATTGCTGAGTACATTTTCTCGTGATAGAGATATTCCATCTGGGGAAACTGTAGACTCAAAGAGTCTTGGGTGAGAGAGAATAGAAGAATTGGAAAAGAATAGGAATTAGGTCCTTTTTAACCTGCACAGTTCCATTGTCACTAGCAACCACCTCAAAATGAAGCATTTAATTTTGCCTGGTGCATGAGCTCTTTCTGCTGGTAAACAGCTCTTCAGAAGCAGAGAGCTAAGAAATCATGGACCATGAAGAATCCAGCCTCTTTTCACTAAAGTTAATCAAAGCTGTGGCACTAAAGTTAATGTGAGCAGAATGAAATAAAATCTAGATATTTTTCTATTCCTCTATTATGCAAATTAACTGTGACATGCACTTCTCTACTGCTTATTTCAACAACAGCAGGAAACCCAGGTAAGCCAACGCATTTTTCTTTTACAATTTACACTGCAAATTATGTGATCTTCCCCCCAGCATGCTGCAGTGCAAACTACTGCAGGCTGACAAAATGCAAGATGAGGATTTCATTGCTTGCAACAAGCATTTCAGGACTGGGAAGAAAATGACTGGCAATGTTTCTAAATCAAAAATACTGTCACATTATGGTAAATAGTCATTGGGTTTTCTTCTTGGGGATAGCTTTAAAATGTCTCCAACACTCAGTAAAACATTTTTTTATATGTCATTATGAACTGCATACAATAACCTACTTCTGAAAGGTTTAGAGACACATTTAAGCTTTTGTAATCAAACACAGAAATGAAATAACCTTTTGGCATTTACAATCTTGATTAAATGAAACTTCTCTCTTCTAATAGTCACTCAGAACTGCATCATACCCTGCTTTCAGACTGACTGTTTAAGCAGCTTTACCATCACTGCTCAGACTCTGCAGAGAGCACACTCCACTCTTCATTCAGCATTTCCTCCATAGGCAGCTCCAGCCTGAAAGGACAGTACCACTGCAATTTATGCATTTACATTTCCCAGGACTTCCTTCATTTATCATATGGCAGAGGGAAAACAATAGCAGAAGGCTAAGAATTGGCACCTAAATTGCCAACGTCAGTCAGAGGGAAAAATCAGGACTAGAGGCATTCATTTACATCCTTAAATGCACATGCAGTCCCTTTAATGCACATGGCCCTTCTGTTTCCCAAACTCATTACAGCACAAGAGAGCAAAACACCAGTTTTTGAACAAGAGCAAGAGGGGTTTCCCATGAAGAATAATGTAAAAGAATCACAGCAGAAGATTAGACATTTCTTAGTGATAATGCTGCAAGTCTGGGGTTTTTTTTATGTCAAAGATTTATTAACAAAACTGAAAATATTTCAGTAGGAGATTAGATCCTATCACAATTAGACCTGATCTAAAAGTATTAATTTTCAGTGCTTTCATACACTGTAATCCCCTGTGTCATATGCAATACATCCCTTTTGATTCAGGTGCATAGAAAAGTATAGAAGTTTGCAGCAATTTCCAGAGAGAGGAAAACTTAGTTCTAGCTATAAATTTGAAGAGATGAAATAGAGAGGCTTTTTCCTGAAAACTCCTCATGCACAGTCACTATTGCTGATCGAAGACTGTTGTTACATTTAGATTCTGAAAATTTAATACAGAGAGGTTTGTTCACTTGAGCTAGTGAGTAAGCTCATGTTGCATCAAAGAATGACAACCTGTTGCTTTGAATCCACTTGTCCAGCAATTACAATTTAGAGTACATTAAATAAACCACACTACAAGTGACAACTGGAGGTGGTCCATCCTCCCTACCTCTGAAACCTGAAGTAATAATTTAGGAAAATTTTCCTCTATTTTACTTATGATATCACTTCTGCAAAATAAAGTATCCCCAGACTTAGTTTGCTTCAAGCAAACACATGACAAACAGAGCCTATCTTTGATATTTCTGAATGCAGAAAAGCTCTGACACTTTGAAATATTTTTTTATTTATTGACCCTTGCCTACTTCTATGTGATTTCACAGAAAGGATTAAGGGACCATTGTACATGTTTCACATGCAACCAACCCTCCCTAGACCACAATTTATTTTTAAATGCATGGCCAGCTAAACTGTTTATACTTGTAGATTAGCACTTTCCTTTTGAAAAGCAGCTTTTTAGGATTTTTGTTTAGTCCTGTTTCCTAACATGTTGAAAACTTATCACTATCATTACATTGTAACAATAAACTGTAATAGTTTCTGCTGCCAGGGATCTCCCATTATTCTGCAACAATCATAGTGTAGGTACTAAAACAAGAAAATGGACAAAGTTTTGTATTAATTATTTCTTTGTAAATGATCAAAGTCTGTCATATATCTCTACCAAGGTTCCTCTTTATGCTTACAGATTCTAGGTCATCTGACATTTTCTAGATATCTGAAACACCACCAAGTACATGCAAGTCTTGAGAAACTTCTAGTTTTCTACAGCCTGAGGAGATGTGGCTTTGGAATGATGTAACAGCAGCCTCTGGCCCCTGTGAGGGGCATCAGGGAGATGTGGCCAAGCTCTTCACAGAGGTGGTGTGGTGGGAGAACAGGAGTGGAATAAATTGGAAGGGGAAAAGAAGGAGGGGGGACAAGGTCACAAAAGATTTAAGGAAAGAGTTTCCCTGTGAGGAGAGTCAAGCTGTGGAACAGAGCCTGGGGAGGCTGTGCTGCCTCTCTCTGTGCTTTTAAGACCCAGCTGGATGAAGCCCTGAATAACCCAGGCTGTTCTTATGCCTGACCTTGCTTTCTTCAGGAGGTTGGACTAGAGACCAACTACATCAAAATCCACCAGAAAACCTCCAAGCTCTTCTTCCTTTTCACAAGTATGAAAAAAAGCACCTGACTTTTATTAAGAATGAGAGATTGACAAATATCCTTGCCCTAATTTCATCGTCCTGTTTTTTATCAGACAAAACATTCCACCAGTGTCCTTCATTTTAAGATGATTTTCAGATATGTAAGGAAATGCTATTTAAATAACAGCCATCTTGTATGTTACATTACATATCTGACAAGCATTGCACTCTGCTGGCTCTACTGATAAAATAAACTGGTTGAGTATACATTCTTCTTGAAGATAGCATGCATGTATAAACATGAAACAGTCATGATGTTGGCAGTTAAAAAAACCTACAGAAGAATCAACACATTACTATATGATGATTTTTTCAAGGATTTTCCTTTCGTTTTTCACTGGTTTTAAGTTTTTTGTTGACACTGGACTTCTAAGACAAGGACATGACTGAAAATGAAGAAACACCGCTCAGCTGTATGCAACACCATCAAATATAAATTCCTCTGCCAGAATGCAGAGCAAGAGGAGGACTGTGATGAATGTGTAGTGCTCCTCTTAAGCCTCACAAAATGATTGCAGATTTTATTTATAAAATAGGCTTCTGAATGTCTCAGGAAGTCTCACTGAGCCACTCTGGTTGGTAAAGAAAAGGTCACTGACTGAAGATGGAAAACAAAGCCCTAGACTGCTACAGATTCATTTTTCTAATGATGTAACAGACACTGACCACAGAGTAACTTTTGTTATCTATGCTATCCACATTTGGAATCTATTTGTATTTCTTCAATCAAAAAGAATCAAGCCAATCTTGATTCTTTTAACCTCCTTACTGCTATCCCCTGCTTCCCTGAAAAGATAGCAGTTTGGAAAAAGAGCTTCATATGCACTGAGAATAGAGGCAAGTGCTTAAGACTTTAAATTTTAGTAGTGGGGTTTTATCCAGAAAATGATACCTGCACTACTAAATTTAGGTATTTATCTCCTTCTGGATATGTCAGAGTATCTCAGGTAGACTTAGTTCATAGTCCAGGGTTGCTTAAAATCAGAAATGGAAGAAAATAGCTCATTTATCAACCAGGACTGATAATAATAGTACACAGTATGTTCATATGTCACAGAATTAATATAAAATGAAATTAAGCAAATTATAACTTTAAATTATTAGGGACATTTTTTTCTCCACCAGGGAAAAGGAGAACAGGAACTTTTTGTCTATTTTATTGAAATAAAGAAATATTGTCGAAACACTCTCATAAATGTCTAGAACATCATCAGTAACGCCTTCCAAATACCATCCATACGCAGTTCTATTTTTAATGTTGGACTGTTCTTGAAAGCTGCTAAGAAAAAAATTTATTCATAACACATAAAGCTATCTCCTGACTATGCATTCCCCTCCATTTGGGAGAGAATCCCAAATGTTGGCAAAATTTTAGAACTATTTTCAAAATTTTAACAGAACCCAAGTCCTATGTTTTCTTTTTCTTCCAAAACTAACATTTAAGGATCAGATCCTGTAAACTTCATCTCACAAATAATTTATCAGAATGCAAATAAATCCTTCCAATTCTGCAAATAGACTCAATAAATTCATACCCTCGAGTGATTAAAGGTTGCCCATTCAAACATCACGTTTTATTTTAGTGTACAAAGTTACCAGGAACTGTTTTGAATCAGCCATTTTCCTTAGGAAGTCTATTTTCAGTAATGCAGAAAAGTCCTTTCCTGAAAATATGGACGAATATATAATGTATTTATATATTCAACAAAAATTTTATTAGCTCTTAGAAGCAGAATTACTGACTATGGAGAATCTTCTGTTGCAGAATACTTGTATCTGGTAATCCACCATTTCCAAACCAGAACATGTGCTGTGCTGCCTCACAAGTTATCCAGGGCTCCTACGGCTTTGTTTTCTCAGATTATGCATATATTTTTTGTCTGTAGGAAAAAACTCCATGGAACTGCCTTTCTAAAGCCTGGCACAGCTGTAAAATTCTGGTCTTGTAAAGTTATTTTACCTGTTGCATGGACCTTGCTCAGCATATAGAACCCTGGAGAGCTGTGCCACTGAAAACAGCCACTTGTGTCTCACTTAGGGAAAATATTTGTGTGACTTTCTTTTTCTCTTCAGTCAAATTCATTAAACACATTTTTGATTGCTTCTTTATGTACTCTGGTCTTCTGCTGATTCCTCAAAGTTTTCCATTGTTTTAGTTATTAAACTTATATCATCAATTGGGAATTCTGTACTTACCCAGAACAGCACTGACAATCTGCTTCACTAACTCAGCTCCCCAATCTCCACAGATGCAATAAATAGTGCTATAAAAATCAGCTCTGTGGTAACTTTTATAAAAGACCATCACACATACGCAAAAATAGAACAAGCCCAGGAGCTGCAGTCTTGTGTCAGAAGAAATTCCTGCTAACTATCAACACCTTTAAGTTTAAGAAAAATGGCACTATTTTTTTTTTCTGACTGTTCACCTCTATATCATTGCAAACTTGAGGTTACAGTGTATATTTTTCTGTATCCTGTAGTGATAACACACTTGCAGGATGCATTATCATGAAGTGACTGTTTGTTACAGCTCTGTTTCAAGGCTGAGAGAAAAACTTGGATTGGTGCTGACATGGCACCCCAGCCAAGCAGTTACAAGAAGTAATTGGGCAGCAAGCCTGAATGGTATTTTCATTGCTTTTATTTAAAATTATATCAGTGAGGGATTATTTCCCTCCTGTTTTAACTTGGTACACAATTTTATGTGACACATCTCATCAGCAAGTAGTAACAAAATGCTGTGTTTCCAAGGGAACCAAGAGGGAGCATTGCCATGGGGCCTGAGGCAAGGTGAGCCTGCTGTGGCTGCAGTGGCCAACACCACTGCCAAGGGCTGTTGATGTTGAAACACTATCTCAGCTCCAAAGAGGCACAAGGGAGAGAAAAAAGCAGAGGATACCATTACTGAGACTCCTGCTCCAAGAGACACCTCAGAGCAGGTCGAGGAGCCCCAGGAGAAGCAGCAAGGGCAGATTTCAGATAATTTGACCTCACTCTGCACCATCCTCATTCCCAGCCTGAGACCTTCCCAAGATCCTGCAAGGACACAGCCAGGGTGAGCTGAGCATAGATCAAAACTTTTCTCTATTAGAGGAATATACCTTTTTGTGTTTAAGGTAATACCTTGAAAAATGTAAGTTTTGCCAGCCTACTCTTTCCCTCTTCCTCCATCTATACATTCATAAGTGATACTTTATATTTTGGTCATCAGTGCCAAAGTATGTTTTAGCTAATATTTGTAAAAGCCCTCATGATTATCACTGTAAAGACAAGAGATACCCAGTCATCAATTAAAAAAACTTGACACACTGTTTAAAAAAACCCCAACCAAAACCAAAACAAATAAACAGAACTCCCCCAAAACCACACAAGAAACCGAATGTTAGCAGGAAAAGGAAACCCAGTTGAGCTGGGTTTCACTCAAACTTAAATCCTCATCAATTTTGAACTAACATCTTTATTCTACTGCTCAAAGAATGCATTTCTCCCATGCTTGCCAACCCTTTTCTGTTCAAAAGATTAAGCTTCACCATCAGTGAGATGTTCAAGTAGCCTTCTACTTCATTTGAACAAGTGTGTATTGCATCAGTCTGTTAAACCTCAAATCTTATGAAATACAGAGAATCAGGGCTTTAATGCCAATCCAGCTCATAGGAGATACTGCTACTCAACAGCACATGCACAAGGAATTTCTCTTCTACAAAGTAAAATACATTTTATCCTTAACCTGCTAAAGAAAATTAATGTAAATCTGTGGAAATAAGTTTTTCAAATAAAATTGCATTCATAAAAATAGAAATAATAAAAATAGAATCTGGATGACACTTTTGGTAGGTGGATCTCCAATTCAATAGCTGTCTATGACATTGCTGGTTTAAAAAAAAAAACACTGATTTTTTTTCCCTCACAAAGAAGATGCATCTATTCACAAAACTGTTCCTCAGCTAATTAATTCCTGTATATCAATTTCAATTCCACATGGATACAGAAGTGTAGCAAGTCCCATATCAGTAAAGCATAAGAAGAAGCTTAACTTTAAGCACATGAGGAATCCATTTTAAACTCCGTGTTTAATTGGTTTTCTTTAACAGAGCTATAATTCACTGAAATCAATAGATTTACTGCAGACATACTGGAGACTGAGAGCAGAGATTAACCAAAATATATAGGTTATTTCTAAAGGCTAAGCATACATTCTGCATGTGCATACATCAAGAGATAAAATCCTGAACAAATGCTGTCCACTGAGGGAAAAAAGCAAGGCTGAAGCTTTCTTGAACCTCCCCACCAAATTCCCACCTACAATCAAGGTTTAATGTCTGATCTGCTCTTCCAATTTCAAAGCAATCCTATAAGAGCCTTCCTTCTAATTTATTACCGCAGTTTCCTTTGAGAAGCTGTGTGTTAAGCCATTTTTACACCATTTTCAAATGCACAATTTCCATCCAAACAATCCCAGGTTCTGGAAGTGTCCTCACTCTCTGCTTGACAGACTATAAAAAACCAACACAATAAACCCAATTAAAAAACCTCCCAACAACACAAACCAAAACCAAACAAAAAACCCCAACCAACCAGGTCCTGCTTTTACTGTTGTAAAAGTCACCTTCTCTCCTAGCCTTCGTCCCTCTTCATATAGAATTTAAGATTGTTTTTATGAGGGACAGGATTCCATTTCACTCCAAACGCTGGTCAAAGATGCAGCTTTTGGGAAGAACATGACAAATAGGAAAAGCACATCTCAAATTCAAATCTTCACCAAACGTCCCAAAAGGACATCACTCACAAAGCTTTGCTTAATAATCCTACCACTCTTAGCTTCTCTACTTGTCTCTAATCCTCCAAAATTCACCATGCTTGTGGATGTAAAGCACTGCAAGGAGCACCATTTCTTTTAGGAGGATGCTGTACTGTAACATGGAGACATGTCTTGAAATTTACTTTCACCCACATACTGTATTCACAGCCTTTTTAGAATTTTATACATAGAATGTATGAAATACAGGTACACCTGTAAGAACATATTCATGGAATGTGGTCTGAATAAAATTGAATAAAATTCAGTGCAAGATATAAATATGCAAGTAGTACAAGCTGCAATTCCTTGCTTTTCTAGTTAAACTCATTTTTCTTCAGATCCCCACTCAAATATCACTTTCATCATCAGGCATTCAGGACTTGATGAGAAGATCAGGGAACATAAATCTTTAACTGACTTTCTTCACTGATTTGGTAGAATAAGCTCATGCAAATTACTGGTCTCTGTAACAACTGTTTTCACCAGTACTTGCAGGTGTGTTAAATGCTCTTTTTGTATAAAGATTATGCCTTCCCAGCCTGCATGGAAAGGAGTCCCTGAATGGACCTTCCAACACCAAA
Source organism: Vireo altiloquus (assembly GCA_013396875.1). Taxonomy (NCBI): domain Eukaryota; kingdom Metazoa; phylum Chordata; class Aves; order Passeriformes; family Vireonidae; genus Vireo; species Vireo altiloquus. The sequence continues at coordinate 1,031,424 of VZRF01004128.1, forward strand.
TCAGTTTTTAAAATATCAGTATAGGTGAAATTTTTCATTATCTGTAAAAACTAACTTAGCATTTGTTTCTTGACCACACTTCAAAAGATTTCTGCTATCACACCTTATATAGTGTAATACTTTTGACAAGAGCACTACTACATTTTAATATGACCTAGAAGTTAAACAAAGCTTTCTGACAAATCATTTTTAAAAGAGAATAATTTGTTCAAATGAATTAGTTGCAGAAGAATTTCTTTGATAAAAAGCTTGCTGGTAAAGAACAAAATTCTCACCGTTTGAGGTAACCTGGAATAGCAGGCAGTTTGGAGAGATAGATCTTCACTTAAGTCAAAGACTTTGTCTCAATTCTCTTCTGTTTCAAAACAGAGATGAGAGTGCCTTAGACACATCCCCTGTTCAATTCACAGGCATTGTCCAGAAGGAAACATTCTATAAGTAATTGTTTTATTTTGTTCCTAAAGTCTCATATTTACCCTGACGTAGAAAGGGAGCTGTTTGAAATTCTTAAACATTTTCCAAGACAGAATTATTTTCCCATCTTCACCTAGTTCTAATTAAATCAGATCCCGGGGACTAACAGAACTATTTTGCAAATGTATACTTTTATTTTAGAAGCATGCTTCGCTGATGCATACTACAGTGTTAATTCTTTTGTATAAATTAGACTGTGCCCACTAAAACCTCATTTAAGTAATTTAGTGCCCTCTTGGCTTTTATTTGAAGTAGTTGAATGAAGAAAATGGTAGTGGCCCAGCAGTCAGTGACCTGTAGGCTTTGAATTAGGATAAGCAGCTCAACCTGGAACACTGTTAACAATTGTCAGAAATGTACCCAAAGGTCTTCCCTGAAAGCATGAGTGGTTCAGGAAGTAAGTGGTTCAAGAAGTAGCAAAACTGATAAGCCTGTAGGGCATGCAGAGTTATCTGCATCCAAAAAGAATGTAAACTGTCAAATTCTGACACTTCCAATGCAGAGTATAAGAAACAGTTTCAGTCTGTAAGTTTGCTTGACCATACCGTACAGAATGCTGTAACGACGACTGTGTGCCTGTTTTAATAGCCCCTGCCATTGCAGAGAAAAACACAGAAATGCTCAAGAGACAAAGTAAGGAAGTACATATATTTTTAATCTTTAGATATTCAAGGTCTGATTCGTGAAATATAACATATAAAATTAGGCACATCTCAACTGTGTCATAAGCCTGAACTGTTTAGGCTGAATGGGCTGCTGATGCAGCTTAAAAAAATCACAACAGATTCTGACTTCTTATCTGAAAAATGAATTCTAAATGTTCACTTGCTGCAGATGACCCTATTTTGGCCAGTCAGATGAATCCAAATGCTAACATTATATAGTATCCTTAGGATACAAGAGTTTAAACTGTCTTTTCATCACCACCAAGAATGAAAACATAGCCCATGCAACCTCAGCATCTGCAATTTATATTCTCCGTAAAGACAGTGTAATCCCCATGTAACTGCTAAGTTTAACACAGCATTTGACAGTAAACCTGAAACCCATTACTGGGAGCCCTGGGAGAGAAACCATTAGTTGGACCAGGGTTTTCATACTCACTATTTACTCACTTGAGTAAAATGTACCCTGAGGAACTCTTAGATATAGCCTATTTTTTCCCAGGAATGGTACCTGAACAGAGATAGGAAGAAAGTAGATTGGGAGGAAGATGAACACCAGCTAAAATTCCTCAAGCTTTTGAAATTTTTACTTCTTCCAGAAAGAAGTTGCTGTAGCTTTTGAGCTCACCAGTTCAGTACAGAAACATCATCAGGAACTCTGAACCAGTTCTACTAAATACTTCTGCTCAGGGCCTAAGTGCCGTTTGATCAGTTCTTGCAATGAGGCTGAACTCTGCAAGCACAGCGCTGGGTACCTGTCATTTCTTCTGATCAATTATACATTTAGAGAACTGCAAAGACAAGATTAATGTAAGTGTAAAATAACAAAAGGATAAGGGGGCTTTAACCCCAAACCCACCACCTCCAACTCAGAGGCACCATTTCCACACTTTTGATGTTTTATCTGCAAGAAAACCTGCCTTTAACTGAACTGGATGTTGCACAATCTTGAAGTACTTGCAGGTGTGTTAAATGCTTCTCATAAAGGGTTTCAGGCTCTTAATTTTCTCAGAATATAAATGTCTATTTTTCTTTTTTTGTTACCATTTCCCTCTACACATTGCTGTGTCATGCATGTGGCTCCCCTTCCCAAACACAGTAAGATACCACAGGATAAATGTGCAAGTCAGATTCTTCTACTTAGATATTCATTAATGTTTTAAGGACAAAGATGCTCTGAACCCTGACTAGGCAATAGCTATATTGTCAGATCTTGGACCTTTTTATAAAGCAAGTGTTCAAGGCCAGTCTGTATGGGACTTGAAGCAACCTGGCCTAGTGGATGGTGTCCCTGCCCATGCCAGAGGAGTTGGAACCAGATGGTCTTTAAAGTCCCTTTCAACCCAAACAGTTCTGTGATTCTATGATTCCTAGAAGGAGAAAATAAATAAAGAGGTGACACTGCACATATTAATGACTTAGAAATTAGAGAAGCTCTAATGTCACACTTTGGAAAAAGACTTAAAGAATATGGTAAACAGAATCTGTTTAACCTTAGAAGTACAAACATTATACAATGAATTTAGTTTTAATTAGTATCTGACTTTCAGTATTACAGTAGTAGTATCAAGGGAGAACTCTGCAATGAGATTAGCCTGTTAGAGGATCCTAAAATTGAATATGTATCCACTTAACCTGCATTGTAATGTGTGATTTATTGTATAACAGGCAAAGAATAAGATTAATGAGAACTTTTCAATACTGATAAAATCTCAATACAGGCAGGAAGAACTGAATTGATGGTTATATACAGACCTCAAAACCCCCAAAGTAACTATGTTAGGTTATAAATTCAAATGACATAGATAATTTCAAGGATTTCCTGATATTTATTTTAAAAACAACAGCAAAAACCCCAAACAAAAAAAGAAAATAAATCCCCACCAATTATTTGTTTGAATTTTTTTTATTAATCCCAGCCTAATATATATGTATTTCTGCCTGCAAAACTAGAGGCAAAAATCCAGAAAAATCACAAATATCACCAAAAGAAAAAAGATGGACTTTCTAAGAAAGCTATCACTTCGATTTTAGCCACAAAAAAGACGCCTCCTAAAAATATGTTCATTGAACTATGTTGCCTAAAAAAAAAGAAATCATAAATGCTCTGTGTCTAAAGCTGGTGATTACCTTTTAAACTTTTGCATTTTACACAGATTAGAAATTAAAATCTCCTTGCCCAGAAGGGGCAGGCTTGAGAGAAACAATGCTTTAACCTACCATAAATTATCAAAATCCAGTTAACAAATTGTATCCAAAAGTATTGTAAAAGATATCACACTGCTTAAAATTCAGATATGAATCCACATTCTGAAATGAGTTGTGCAAGCAAAAACATCACCAGGGAGTTCACGGAGAGCGCACACATTGATGATGCAAACGTGGTCAGGGAGAGCTCTATGTAGATTCCACTGTATCTTCAGAAAAGGGAACCATGGGTGGTGTCTCAGTGTGAAATGGGACTGTCCACCAGAAGCCTGCACAACACCAGCTTAATTTGATAGCTCTCCTGGAACACACTTCAAATTGAGTTCCAGTGATTTAAACTCTGGAAATAAAAGACTAAGCTCTCAACTCAAAACATGTGTACACTCATAAATACTCATATATTCAAAGCCCCACAGGATGCTGGTCTCCATTTTCCAACAAAAATTTTCTTTTGGCAGAAAATACTAATTCACTGGAACTCAGTTTACTTCCTATACTTTTTTGTTTTTCTCCTGAAAAACACATATTCATTGATAATGTTGGCAAAGTTTTTTCCCAGCTCCATTAAAGATTTTTACTCAAAATTATTCAAAAGGAAGGAGACTCAATTCCTTATATCCAGCACAGATGATGGCCCAATAGTTACAGTGGACACAGGGGAGGGGAAAGACCCAGCATTAAGTCACTGCTCTACTGATTCAACAGCATTTGTCTTCCAGTGGAGAGAGCACTTATATTTTAACTCTGCAGCAAAAAATGTTCTTCTGGCATATTGACAGCAAAAGCAAGGTGAAGGATGGGGATTCATACAATCTGATCCCAAGTGTTGTATATCCCTGGGCAGAGAAGAGGCCTGGAGTAAGAGAAGGGACTGGATGTCCCCCTTTCTCCGCTCAGGAACTGGGGCTGCCATAGGTAAGCTATCTTCCACAGGCAGTTGAAGATAAATATTTGTACCAACAGTGGCTATGTTCAGCAGCATTTAAGTATTAAAAATGGCCTGAAGTCCCTTCAAGTTGATTAAAAACTGTGGAACATTTCTGATCAATTGAGTGCTTACACAAGCTTATTGTATGGCAAATCTGACACCCACCCAAACTGTCCTTAAACGAACCAGGACACTTCATCAAGAACCCTTCTTAGCTGCTTTCTGGTCTTATTCCCACAGAAAGTAATATCATTTGTAGAGAAAGTCATCATGTATAATTTTGTGCAATTGCAGCTTATAAAAGTTAATTATAAGAGTTTCTTCTATCCCTGGCACAACGAGTGCCTTTTAATAAGCAACACTGTAACTGAGCGCAATTGTCCACCACAAACCCATTCCATGCACCCAGAGACAATTATATTAATATTTGAAATACAGAAGGAAGCTCAATTATCACATAAATTAAGCTTTAGGACAAAAAGGCCTTTTACAGACTACGAGTGCTACAAAATATCAGTAAACATGAAGGTGTTCCCTTCAGAAGCTCACTGTAAGCGCAGATGAGTTACTCACATTTAGAATTTCTTTACTGCTCACTGCTGTAGCCTTTAAATTTTCACACGTTAATAAAAACACCATATGCATCAAGGATGAGTCGGAGGCCATTTTATGAACATTAAATTGTTTCCTGTCATTTCTTTCCCTCCATTCTAAATGGCAAACATCTCATCTGCTATTACAAGACCAGAGCAGCACTAGGAAATACAGGTTCTTTGGGAACCAATATAAAGACCACATTCAGATACCACCCACTGTCCTCAAAGCACAATTGCATCATATTTGAGATGCAATTATTGATCAAATATTATTTGCATATGTGAGAATATCTGCCTCAGCATTTCTCTACAGTTTTGAATGAAACCAGGCAATCTCTACTGAGAGGTAGAATGGCATCCAGCCAGCTTTAGAGTTTCCACTCCAGAAAATGTTCCTTCATCTCCAAGACCACCTCAGCAAGCACACAGAAAAGCTATGTTTGTGGAGCTGGATGTGTAAAGAATATACACCATATGTATCCTCCTTATATGATAAGACATAATTAGTGTACAGGCCTGATGAAAACAGATGACATGAGATTAACTTGTTTTGCCTTGCGAGGAGACCTTAATTTTCCTGCTGTTTGACATTTTGACGAAAGTTCACATAAACAGCACAATTGTTCAATAGTCCAGATACCAAAGACAGAGGAAAAGATGGTTGTGTGATCTTCTGGTTTCAAGTAAAATGACTTGGAACCGTATTTACAACTTTCCACCAGAAAACAAGTGAGGTATCATACACAGCAACTGGAACAAATGTGGCACATATCAAGAGCTTATCTCCACCATAATTAAACAAAAGGTAGTTTAAAGGCATACATTTAGAAACTGAGATGGTCCACAGAATTTTGTTACTACTTCACAGGAGCAAAATGGGAAAAAGAAAAACCAACCCTCCCCCTGTCCCCCCAAACCCAGTCTCACATTAAAACACTCTGGGTTTGTTAGGATGACCATTGTGACTGGTCATATTTTAATACCTCAGACTTAGTCAAGCAATTCTATAAATAAAAGTTTAGAAAAAATAAAAATATCCACACTGATTTTTCAATTCAATACATCATAGGGCCCAACTTCAAAAACTGCAATCATTTGCAAGAATGGCCATGTCAAGAGGATTTTAAAGCACCTAATGCTGCTGAAGAATCTTCTAAGGAAGGCCCATAGAATGCAATAGATTGCAATGCCAAGTGATGCCATAGCTAAGGTAAGAAATCTTATGGATTAGGGGGATGTGCTTTGAAGAAAACCCAGGAAACCTGCATGACAATACCTGATCTACAGAACTACAAGTTAAATGCTTCATGTTCCCCCAGCATCCCTTCAGAACATTAATACAGTCAGTGAAATGCAGCTTTATACCATGCTTTGACCTTTGCAGTGTTTTATATTTTGAGCAAATGGGCACTCCATCCCTTCCCAGAGGCAAGTGAGACTGTAAACAGGAAGAAACGAGGAATTGCAGCCAATCTAATTACAGAATATTGAAAAGGTCAAAGAAGTGCACCAAGATAGTTTAATTTTAAAAATGAAAGTTATTAAGAGCCCTTTGATACGAAAAGAAAAAAGGTAATAGAAATAAAGCGTGCGATCAGGACTGACCCAGTTGTCCAGAAGGACAGAGGGAAACCCACAAAACGTGTATCAGGAACTGGAAAATGCAAACCTGTTTCAATGTTGCGTGCTTCAAAGTGCCAAGCAACCTTCTGTTTTTTCTAAATTTCCTTTAAGTTGGTTGAAAACTGTTTTCAGTGAAGGCCAATAAAAGTGGGGACAAGAAGATATTATGATTCCCAAAGGGTTTCCTCAGACCTTAACTTTACTTCTTGAATATGAATTTGGGATGCTGCTTTGCTGCTTAACAGCCTCTCTTGGCCTTGCCTTTGCCTGTCAAGCCAAGTGACTCCTCAAAGTAACATCAATGACTTTTTTGGTTCCACACAAGCCTCCTGCATTTGTTGGATGAGCAGAGCTTAGAGCTCTGAGCGGAGCTACTTTACCAACCCACAAAATGCTCCAGTGCATAACCATGGGTGATGAGCTATGAACAACAGTCTCAAGAAATTTACATTTATATCTTGAGACTAGTCCAATTGCTGCTTTTTTTTTTTAATAACTTATATGATTTTAAAGAAAATCACATAGGAGAAAAATTATGAAAAGGGTCTTAAACACTGAGGAAATGAGTAATGCTGAAGCAGGAACCAACCCAAATTGTAAAGCATTAACAACAGGAAAAAGAAAAATCTTCAATCACCCCAAAAACCCCAGATTTTCGGAGTCAAAGGTCATTTCATTTCATGACTAATATGCAACAAGAGGAACAAAGAGGCCTTTTCGTCAGTACTGATGTTCCCTCTTTACACAAATTCAATGTCCCAATTTATTTCTTAAGATAATTCTTTGGGCATGGGGACAATTTTTTCTTGCTCTCGCTGGCCAGGATAGTCCCACTCTAAATACATTAAGTGACCTGTCAGAAGCACAGCAGCAATCATCAATACCCCAAAAGATCAACCAGACTAACTTAATGAAGAGGAAGAAATACATTTGCATGTCCTCTCTCAAGTTTTATTAACATTTCCTTGTTTATCACATCACAGAGCTCATTACTGATGTAATTTAAGAGCTCTCTGTCATTAAGGAACCACAGGGAAACTATTTACTGGTCATATAGGTAAGTTATGTAAGGAAAGAGTAGGATAATTGTACCAGTGAAACCACTTCCAAATAAATTCCTTTTAAAGGAAAACCAGAACAAAATTGAACAAATGTATGAGGAAGAATAAAGCTTCACAAACTAATACTAATCTATAAAATAATGGAACACAAATATGTTGCATGTATGTTTGTGTAATGTATTTAAGCTAATGAAAATAAAGAAATAGAAGCTATGAAAGGAGGAAATGGAAGGAGAATGAGAGCAAGGAAAGTAAAAGAACAAGGTCTGTATTTCCTTTTGAATAGGACTGTTCTAGAAAGGCTCTTGAAAGCATGGACCAACTCAAAAAGGTTCAGGGCAGACAGATATGATTTTGAAACATGGCAAGAGACAATTTTACTGGCCAAACTATTGTCCAAGAAGGAAGATGGGGAAGAAGAGACACATGCCTGGTATGATGCACTCTGCTGCTATTCCAGCCCTGTCCTTCATCACGGTTTTGGGGAAGGCAGTGGGAATGGGCCTTGCCAGAGCAGGAGTGTGAGCCATGCAAAGCTCTGAGTTAACAATAACTCAGCCAGTGTTTTGCATGGTCCCACAGAGGATGGTACATTTTAAGAAATATTCAGCTGCTCTAGAACATAACCTGGTCAATTTCTATGAAATAAAGAGATGTCAACTTCAAGGCAGCATTTTACTCCTTTTTGTTCCGAGAAGCACAACAGGTTTTTGACAGTGCACGTGCTATTTCCAGCTGAGCTTCACAAATATGCAAAGAGAACCCCCAAGATTCTGGCAGTGACGGGGAAAGACATGAAAAAGGCCATTTAGTCTCCAAAGCAAAATGTTGCTAGCTCCTGTGCCTCACCTCACTTGGTCACTGTCATTGGCCAGTATAAGCATGACAGTTTCAATTCACTGAAAATTACAAAAATGTCAGATCTTACTCTGAGTTCATCCAGACCATTGGGGAATGTGTCCAAGTTATTCCTACTATAGTCATTGCTGATTTGCTGTAACTTGCAAACAGGAGGAATTCTTTAGTAAATGTTGCCTAAGATCAGGATCGATCCATGCCACACACTCTGAAAATTTCAGTGAAAACATATATACTATGAGTTATCACTAACTGCAGCCCTGTACTCTGCTATTTGTCAGTTCTCAAAACATTTTTCATTCAGATCCCAGTAGTCATAAGGAGAAAACTCATCCATCTTTATTACTTCAAAGGGAATATATTACCATTTAAAGTGTCACTTAATTTTCAACACCAATTATGTATTTTCTGGTGAACATTTTACATGGAAACCACTTCCACATCACACAGACATGACAATTAATTTCCAATCAAACATAACAGAGTTTCATCCTAACAAATATTTTGTTATCACCAGTCACTATGATTTATTGAGATTTATAAAGGTTGTGCTCTCTCCCTCTTTCAAAAGAGGGAAGTACTGAAGTTCCCTCCTTACACAAATTCAATGCCACAACTTATTGCTTTGGGGATGGGGACAAATTGCTCTTGCTCTCTTTTTAAAAATAAGTAAATAAACAAGAAAAAGAAAAAAACAAAGATAGTATCTTTATAAAATGAATCTGTGTTCCCCAAAGAAAAATTCAATTTTTGATAATTTTCAAAATAGATGAAAATAGTATTATGAAATGTCACAAATCATGCCTTCCTAATAGAAATCCTGGTCTGCAGCAGGCTCTGATATGGCCCACGTGAAATGGCTCACAGTTATGTTTCCCATTCATCTTTCTTTGGTTGTTCAGTTCAGTTGCAAAGGGAAATTCTGCTGCAATTACAAATCCCGGCCAAACTCTCAGAAGTGCAAAGCAGCACAGCTCCATTAGCTGGCCCTGTTCTCTCTCACAGCATTTCTCTGGGCAGCATTCAGGACATAGAATAGTGGAAGAGCTCCCACACAAAAGCACTGGGCTCAAGCCGCTTGGTCTGCCCCACTCACAACAGCCCCCAGAACCCAACGAGGGAATCCTTGGGGCCAGGGATCACAGGAAAAAAGGGCAACAACACTAACAGTCCCTGCCATGTAAATAAGGTTACACACTTTAAAATCCTGCAGTGTAAATAATGTTACACACTTCAAAATCCTGCCACTCACCCCGCAGCCCCCCATTCCCCAGGCAATGTTTAGGAATGATCCGTGTCTCAAGTTAAATCACACGACACAGTTTAAGTGCAGCTCCCTGTTTTGGTGGGTGTGAGAGCTTATTTACATGGACATGGCCATTGCACACCAGATGCTGCAGGACTGGGAATGGTCCTGGGCATGTCCAAGTAACAGGTTCTCTGCCCTGGCAGTTCAGTCCTGTATTTTTTAGCTTTTCCCCTTGTAAGAAAAGAAAGGCGAATTTTTTTCTACTTTATTAAAATGGTTTGAGACCCTTAAGTGAAAATTGCTGTACAATGGTAAAGCTCTATTAATAAATAAAAGGGTAACATTTTTGCAGTACATCACCAACAAATTTTGATTTCGAAAGGAACAGCTGACTACTGAATTATTGATGGAGATTTATCAGCTGATAAAGTAGCATAAATTGCTCTAGAATCAATGAGAATGCATGGAACACTGGTTCTTCTCAAAGAAAATGAAATCTAATTTTACTGTCTCTGATTTATTTTAAAATGCAGCAAAAATAAGGGGTATATCTACTAAACAGTGTTTCAAAACTAAACATAGAAGAAACCCCAAATTTCAAGAGTCATTCTGTCTCTGCCCAATAGATACATATATTTTTTCTTTATACAAAAACAAACAAAAATCACTAGTAATGATCATGTTTTTAAATAAGAATTTTAACATATAGTGCCTATGACTTTTTCAAGTTAATGCAGCACACACAATACTATAAGACAAAGCAACTATCCTGAAAACTTTCTTTCTTGGCCTTAAAAATGCACTCTCTGCAGGAATACTAGATTTATAAACAAAAACTTCCATAAATAAAAATAATTTACATTATCTGGCAAGAAGGGCTGGAGATTAAAGAGCCAAGACTATATAAAAGAATAATTATGGTGAAGAGGAGACTAAACACTTTCCATATGGCAAATGAAAACAAAAGCTACTCCCAATGAAAGGGAAGCCAGCAATACCACATTTCTTCACTGCAGAGTTTTTTGAAGGCAGTATCAAGCTCTTAGAGCAGGCTGTGACACATTCACCTGCTGAACAGCTGTGGTGGCTCAAAGCACTGCCAGCCTCCCGCTGCCATCTGCCAGCTCCGCCAGCCCTTCCCAGCCCACGGCTCGCTCTGAGAGGGACACACCAGTGCACTCCACACACCAAGGGCAAAGCTGGGCTCAGCTGCCACCCCTCAGGGGCAGAGTTTAACCAGCAGGCTCCACTTTCCCTGGAGCAAGGAGTGGGCACTTGCTTTTTTGTCTCACCTGTTCCAAGGTAGCCTGGGAACTTCTGGCAGCAAGGTGGCATAGAAAGTTAGAGTGAGCTGTACTGACACATTAAGGCACCACAGCAAGACTGATGAGGGTGTGAAAACTCTCATCTTTTAGCAAGGCCATCTTACTTGTAGTAATCTCCACTTTCTTCTCCAAAAAATGGTTCTACTTGTAAAGACCAGGTTCTACTTGTAGCTGCTGTTTTGAAAGTCTCTTTTTATCAAAACACCCCAAGACACTGATAATTTGGAGGTACAGGTTTGCAGAACTAGCATGAAGGGAAAAGAAGCAACTTTATTCCTACTTTTTGAAGCTGTTAGACTTTTCTGCACACATCCTGAAATCTACAACTAATGCTCCACCTTACCAAATAGTACTTCTAAGAGTGGAGTTAAAATAAACATTTACTTAATTACATGATTCCCAGAAAAAGACCTTCTGCAGTAAGTATCTCTAGGAATTAATAGCAAAAAAAGCTTTCCTCAGGATAACTAGGACCAGACTGAAAACCATTTCTTCCCAGCTGCTGAGATGGCTAGTCAAAGGAAGGACAAGCACCAGTGCAGTTCTGCACGAGGCAGTTGATATTCCAGTTAATGGAGATGTATGCAATAGCAGAACACTTTTGCTTTCCTCAGTTATCATATTTCCCACATTTTGAATCAAAACTTTATCACAGTATCATTTTTTAATACAAAACCTCACAGAATTTGCACCTTGATCATCGGCAGGGTCTTTGTTCTACCTTCCCTCTTCCCTTCCCAGCTCAGTGGCTGACCCTGCCAGGCACTTCCCCCACCTGGTGCTGGCAGAACCCCACAAAAGTCAGTGGAGGATGCCGAGTTAAGTTGGCCCAGGAACTCATCACCCGTTCTTGCTGAAATTTGTCTGGAAATCAAAAAGCATTTAAAATAAAAATGAGATAAAATCAGCACAGCTGGAATACCTCCACTGAAAAAATCTATTTAAATACAGGCAGAAAGCTTATTTTAACTTGGGATACAGAAAGAAAAAGGAATCTGTCTTACAAGCAAGCACCAAGACGGGGAGTTGAAGAAGCTGCTGAGTTGATACTCTACAGATGCAGATCTGCTGTCAGCACTGCAGCTCCACAGGCAAACCAGGCACCATCTTCCTTTCTCTGAGATTTGTAATATGTGAGGCAAGGCAGGTGCTATCAAGTCATTCATTAACTCAGAACTTGTCTTCAAAAAAAGTATCTCAAAAGTCAAAGCTAAAGTTCACAGCCCTGAAGGCACAAACAGCAGCAAAAATAAGCAATGCTACAAAAGATGCTGTTATGCAAAAGGGTCTCTTGAAAATTGTTGGACTGTATTTTCTCTTTATCATTGGCAGATTCAACTTTACCACTACTTCGTCTCTGTTAAACATACAATAACAAATGCCCAGAGATTCGTGCAACCATGACCATAGGTCTTCAATCAAAGAGTCTGTTTCTAGTGAAATTAAAATTCTATCATCCCTGTAGTTTCTGTTTTCTGACCTAGGCTTTCAGGCAGCAGAGGTCCCATGGATGTTATCTGAGTTATTTTTATTTGCACAGGATAGATCTTGAATTCTAAATGCATTACACAATTTATCCTTAAAGTGATTCACCTTCATTGTAGTCTTTCTGGCTCTCTTCACTTTCAAAAGCAGTTATTTTGCTGACATGTTAAATTCTCCCTTACCTTACAAGAAATCATCTTGTCTACTGTAGTGACTAATTCCACCAATACAAGTACAAAATGACCGAAGTGAGATGATCTGTAAAGCTAGTTATTTTGTGATTTCTATTTAATTTAATCCGATAAAAGTGTGTTAGAGCAGAGTGCCTTGAATGCTTAGTTAATGATCCATGTATGAGCAGTACCCTCTCCAAGAACATTTCTGGACAGAGTGTGCTACAGAGAAAGAAACAAGCAATTTATATTACAGAATTGTATTTTTCATTTCAGACTATCCAATTATGATAAATTACAGAGACATCTTAAAAATCCTCTTCTGAGAAAGAAAAAAAATAGTGATTCAAAGTTTTTCCTTCAGAAAGTACTTCTCTCTCCAGAGGAACTACAGTTATTCTGAAAGTGCCAAATTAAAAATCCAGTTTAGGTGCAGTCAATGACTTGGCCAACTTGCCAGAGCATCCCCACTTGTAAAACAGTTTCCCTAGTTCTTTTTCATCACTCATGTTTCTCTTGGCTTTTTAAATTTTTATTGAGTCTGCACTGCAGCTACACTAGAAAAGCTCTGATCTCTGCTGCACCTCCAAGCACTATTCTATCACATATAAGATGATTCTGAAACAACTCTCCTGTAATTAAAGCATCTCTCTGAAGCACCTGTAAGCTTTACAACCAGGCAGGCATTTCAGTTCCATGATGCTACAGTTGTATTTACAGCTATTATCTGCCTTCTGCTTTATTTAAGGTCACAAGCCTGATACAAACTTCCAAAGGCAAAGATGTGTCTTACTCCACATGACATTCTACTACAGTAGATACACAGGTCTTGAAAGATCACTTTATACACTAGGAAAATACATTCCAACACAGCAAGAAAGGCTGAAGTACCACCTAACTAACATCAGGTCACAAAGGTCCGTTAGAAGAAAGATGTAATAAAGTGATAAAGACAGTAAATTACTGTATCTCTGGAAGTTTTCTCCTGAATAGAGTAACAGTCATGCTCCTAGTGATAACTGCATACTAAAAAGATATTTTCCATATTTAAAGTTCATTGAAGGACACTTATTTTTTTAAAGTACATTAAATTGTCATGTATTACAGACCAAGTTGCTCTAAAGGAACTGAGCTCTGCAAGTAAATTAGTTATATTTCTGCTAAGACTATATTAAATAAGGCCAAATTCCTTTGTGACTGGCAATGTATCTTTCATAAGGCTCTATTCTGCTGAAATACACTGCTTTCTAGGCAATGAGCCGAGAAAGGCCAGAGCCTGTAAGACAGTCTACTCCAGAAGAATGCAGCCCAAATCATTTAGCCAGTAGCCCTGCCACCACACATATTGAAGTCACCTGATAAGTGAAGAGCTCATACAAATAATCTTTGCTTTTCTGTTATGCAACATGCATTTCCATTGTTTCCTTCAGTATCCACAACTGTGCAGCCAATGCAGGGCACTTAATTTTTCAGAAGACAACAGTAGTGACAGAGGCAGTATCACCAGGCAGCCTTTTCCATCTGTTAAATACATGCCTCTCTCTTCCCCCAGCTTTCTTCTTCCTTCTGCAGGGAGGAGCACAAGTAGTTTTATGCTAAATATTTTGGCCATGTATACAATTTTTGCCTTATTCTTCTCTAACTGGCAAGTCAAATTCCCCATGTCAGACCAGCACATTTATGCCACTCATTGCTCACCAAAATATCTACTGTGAATATAATACAGTATTGTCAGATCAGAATGACAGCTGATGATAATGCAAGTTCCTCTGGATTCTGGTTACCAATATTATAGCCTAAGTCTTACTAAGGCTTAATACTCAAGGGAAAAAGAGAGGACAGCTCTTACTTCAGACTTCAACTAGTTCCAGTTTAGGAAGAGCATAGCTCAATGACAGTAAGTTAAATAAATTTAAAAAAAACAAAGTTTGGAAGAAATTATGAAACAAAAAGAATTATAACACATTCTGACGATCAATGACTGAAAGTCTCAATATGCAAAGCATCTCCTTCTCAATCTATTATTATACTGGTACTGGTTCACAGGAAGAAAAACAAATTGGTTCTTGGTGCCATTTCAGAAACCTCATTCAGTCTACAAATGTAGCTCAGATTTGTGGCTGGTGCCACCATAAGGTAAAAAAGAATGAGATTTATCATTCAACATAGAATAGATTGAGATCAGAATATGATCCCTTCTTGGAAGTATATTCTCGGATTTTTGTGGGGGACTAGAACCTTCTCAGCCCTTGACTTTACTGCCAGTTGCTTTGTAGGAAAAAAAAGAAATTGCAGTAAGTAAAACCAAGACGGTTGGCCTCTGCAGTGGCCCAGCTGTCCCAAAGCGTTTGCTCAAAGCTTTCTCTCCCCTTCTGTTCACAGCCTGCCCTTACTCCTCTGGCAACTACAACAAAAGCCAGTTCTCTCACAAACTGAAAACATTTAAAGGGAACAAAGTAGGAAGTGAGTAACAAGCATATGGGTAGACTATAAACACTTCTAAAAGCAAGAAGTGTCAACAGTTTCTCCTCCTTCTTTCCACTCTCTGGTTAAAGCCTTTTAACTATGAATGCCCAATCATTCAAAATTTTGGAAGGATGAGCCTCAGAAAACCAACTCCCTAAGGACTTCTTCCCAGATTAAAAAAAACTGTTTGATTCTTTAATAGCAGACAAAAGCAGACTGGGAGAGATTACCATCTGCAGATTAAGGGATTCCAGGAATCCTTACAGTAAACCAGAGGAAGAAATACTGGGATTGGAAAAAAGCTCATAAAATGTGATATTAAGAATTAAGAATAATTCAGAGAATCACAGAATTGCTTTGATTGGATGGGACTTTTAAAATCTGGTCCCAACCCCCCTGCCATGAGCAGGAACCTTCCACTAGATCAGTTTGCTCAGGGCCCCATCCAGCCTGGCCTTGAACATTTCCAGGGATGGGGCATCTACAGCTTCTCTGGGCAACTGTGCCAGGGCCTCACCACCCTCAGAGTAAGAAATTTCATCTAATCTAATCTAATCTAATCTAATCTAATCTAATCTAATCTAATCTAATCTGCCAGTTTAAAGACATTATCCCTTGTCCTATTACTACATGTCCCTGTAAGAAATTCCTCCACATTCCTAGTAGCTCCTTTAGGTACTGGAAGGTGCTCTAAAGTTTCTCTGGAGCCTTCTCTTCACCAGGCTGAACAATCCCAACCCTTCCAGCCTGTCTTCACTGGATAAGTGCTCCAGCCCCATGAAAACTACAACATTAAGAACATTATCATCACATTATTTCAGTGTGTTCTGAGATATTCTGGAGTATTTAGAAGGGGATCCATCTGCTGGTAAGCAAAAGAATAAAAATAAAATTATATATGTAATATCAATTTCAATTTCATGGGCCATATTCAGTAGGGTGTTTACTTATTCCATTTTTTCCATAGGAAATTTCTATCTTTATCTCCTTACTAACACAACAAACACCAAGAATTCTAAAACATAACTCAAAGGTAAAGTTTAAAGCATGCAAAATTTTCTCCCTCTCTCTCTCTGTCTTCTGAGGAAGGCTACTCAGAGAAGTCAGTCCCTGATACAAAGCGATTAGCTTGGGCAAAGTGCATGGTTATAATGGAAATTTTCTAGTTGTTTTGCATGGTAGGGGGAAAACAGCTTACTCCAAGGAAAATTTTCAGAGGTCGTCCCACTTTGCTGCAATTTTATGCTAACATTTCTTGCTATCAGAAGAGATTCAACACCCACAGGATTAGTTCCCCTTCTCTATTAGCCCATCTTAAAGATTTGTACAATAAATAAGCAATAAACTGTGGCATATTATAGCCAAGCCTCTCCGTCCCCTTGGTTCATTTTTGGGTTTCTCTGTTGCAGCTCCTGGAAGTGCAGTGACTTTCTGGCTGCAGGACCTCTCTGCTGGGAGAGCAGCAGCTCCAAAAGCTCACAACAACATCTGGGCAGCAGCCAAAATGGACCCTGTGATTTCCCAGTTCCCCTTCCATGCATTCCATACCACAAGGGTGACTGAAAATGGAAAATATCAAAACCCAGTTGAATCAGCTCTATGACAAAAAGGTTGTCATTTAGGGAGCTCTATGACAAAAAGGTTGAGTTTTGTAAGCAGGTATAAACCAGGAAATACTCTCTGAATACAAGTTTCTGTACTTTGTCTGAGAGATGGAAGGTGGTTAATTTTTCTCCTGGGGGCGGAGAAAGCATGGAGGACAAATCTTAGAACTAACCCATAACAATTATTTATGTCCACCAACACATTTTAAGCACCAGGAATACCACAAGGCTGCAGTCATCCCTCCCTCAATTTAGCGCTTCAAACATGCAATACTCTTAAACATGCACACACATACTTCTTTGAAAATTAAATAATCCTATCAACACATATGGTTTCACAGGTTGCCTCAGAAGCTTGGTTCCAGACAACTTGGCACAGGCTTCATGCAGTACTTTCCCACTGTCTCAGTAAGTTACAGACCATCATCAGGACATGATGCTCCTAGTTACATGCTTTCCCTCCAGAAATGACAGTGCTAAAAAATGTTCTCTAATACTACCATGAGCGTGGCTAACATCAGGCTTTTGATAAGCTATGAAGCACATGTTGCAAAATTGTTGTCTACAGAAACTGAAGCCATGAATGATTTTGTGATTAATAGAAAGCTGATGTGTTAATAGAAACCTTTAGCCAGAATCTAAATATGAGGAATGCAAGAATATGTTGCAAAGAGTTTAATCAATCCTTTTTTTTGTTAGCACAAACATTAATAATAATACGTGATATTACTAACTTCCAGCTGTGGGTAATTTTTATGCCCTAAGCATTCAGCTTTAAGCAGTTCTTTGAGTGAATTGTTCAGCTTGACCACTTATAAAATAGAGGAAATGTGTATATGCAGGCCTGATTTAGCATGGAATTAATTTCTTTTGCACTATCAGGTCTGAATTTTCCTCTGAACATACAAACACAGGAAGGTCTGAAGGAAAAGACAGATTTCAGAAACTTGATTTCTTTTTAATATAATTAAAGCCTGTGGGACACAGCTAGTCATACTCTCATCCATGGACCCCTTCTCATTTACAGTCCCACCAAACTTAATGAGAGCTTTTATGTACCCAAGAACCATCAGAGGATAAAGCTTCAGGAAGTTTTCATCATTACTGGATATAGTCACAGTTTCCCATCCCTTGTGAAGCCCCCAATATTTGTGTCTTGATTCGTATTTTACGTCCCTTTGTGGCAACACCCAGCTGTTGGTGGCTGCATGGACACCCTTTCACAGCCTCTTCAGAAGCACAGGGAGGAAAGGAGCACAGGACTGATAACCTCTCATCCCTCAGCACCAGCCAGGCAGAACCTGTGCTGGGCTGTGTGCTGACCATAACGGCCCATTGCACTCATACATCATCTACCAGCCTATAAACTGCTTCCAGTTAATGGTGCTTATGACATTTTTCATCTACAACCTTACTGTCTGAGAAGTTCAACATGATAAAAATTTCCCCAAGCAGTTTTTCAGAAAATGGAAGTACCTTTCCCAGCATGAATTAAAATGGTCAATGCATATTTTTTTTGTTAAATAGCTTTGATTGATAAAGCTTTACATGTCTTAGCACGCTTGTTTTCTTCAGTCTAGGGTGATCACTTGATTCTTCTCTGTCATATCCAGAAAGATCTCCTAAAGCATAAGACTTCCAGTGTGCTCTGAATCTCACACAAAATTGATTTCAGCACATACAGTACTACTGGTGTCTGATGCTGATGAATTACCCTGCTAGTGAAACACAATTTTCTACTAAATCAACAAACAGTTTGCTATAAAGGCCATAAGATTCACTTAGTTTCTACAACAAAAGCTCCCATTTCCTCTTCATTAATCCTTGTAAGTAAGATTCAATAGACAAGAGAAAATTCCTGCTAGCTAGCCTTATGGTATTCTTAACCATTTTGAAGATTAAAGAAAACCCAGCTATCAAACAACAGAAGTTAATTTAAGATTTGAGTGACCCGGGGGACTCTGAGGCCACTATTCAAAACTCTTGTCTCTTATGATTATGGAAAATTATGTGTTCACTGACTAATCTCCTAACATAGATTACTGAAAAGCAATTTTTTAAGATCTGAAAAGACTGCAGAGTTCCTAAAAATATCCTCCAGAACAAAACAGAAGTACAAATTTGAAGATAACATTTTAACTGAGTTTCAAACAGTTTTTATATTATATACTATTTTCTCATATTTTAAAACCTACAATAGCCCAGTTTGTAAATATTATTACTCTGCTTTCATTAAAAAAGCCAAAGCAAACAAACATTGAGATTCAGGATTAGGAAATTCTTTTTGAGGCATCCATTTTTCTTTGGAGTGAAATGCAAAAGGGAAACCTGTTCCTGTGGTATGGTAGTCAATATGGAAAAGCAGTTCTGTATTCTCTCACTGTTTCTGCTAAGAAAACTTTCATTCCTCTGAAAGACTAGGTAAACATTATTGCAAATCTTAATTTATGGCTGTTAGATGAAGCAGAGATACTACACAGGATTTATCAAAATAAGACAGAAAAAATGCAGACAGCCACAGTTTAGGACATTCTGTCAAATTACTCCTCCATTACTAAGTTTAAATTCTTTATCTAATGCTGTATTATACATGGGCATATTTGGTGTAGTAGAAGGATGTCTAACTAGTATATTCTGTCTGAACTTTATTCAGCTTCTCTGCACCTCCACACTCATCCCCAGCCACCAGGAGTTACTTGTCCAAAATGGATCAAGCCAGTGGTAAAGTGTGAACACAACACAGACACATGTGCATTGTGCCAGTATGGGCAAGTCCACTAGAGCTCCATACCTCAGTGCACAGAGGTGTTAGAAATCCCATTTCCATAGACTGGAGCCCGGCTCAATTCATCCTAAAATCCCTACCTTGCTGCAGTCATAGAGGATGTACACAGTGACAGTGCAAACTAAAAATCAGCCATTGATTTTTACCATCTAATATGGTATCCTGTCCCAACCAAAACAATCTCCAATCCCTATAAGAGGATTCTCCCATTTGCTGTATTTTCCCTCATAACAGATGGTTTCATATTCAACAGAACATCAGTCCAGACAGACTTTATTTAGGCTATGTCATTCAGAACCTTGCATCGATTTGCTTAGGAGCTCTCTGATAGTTAGTGACATATACTGCAGTATCAAGTCATCTGGAAAACTACTTTCTCCTCTCAAGTTTTCATAATCTGCTCAGTGAACATTTCCTCCTCTATCTCCACATATTGTTGTACTTGAATCGGTAAGAAGCAGCATTTAAGTCAATATGAACACAGCAGTACAAACAGTATTAGAAACACACTCTATTATCTTCAAGAAAAGTCAGAAGTATAGATGCACACAGAATGGTTAGTAGAAGCCAGTGAACTCCACATTTGTAACATCTGGATCAATAAAGTAATCTTCCAAATATTAACAAAGACTCATCTATGTCATGTGAAACATCAGATTCTGGCATATCATAAAATAAGGATCCAAACTCAAAGAACAAAAAAACCCAACAAAACACTTACTTCCATGTTTGACCAGTGGCTTTACAGTGCAGGAAAAAACAAAGCACCACCCTGACTGCACACCATTGACCATGTCTTTTTATAAACCAGAACCAAGAAAATTCAGTTCATCTACCATGAGCTGCAGAGATATTGCACTTTCCAACCCAATGCCATGTTGTGCTTCCTATGTCACTCTTGGGTTTTTCCTGTGAAGAAAGAAGTTACGTAAGTTTACTGAGTGCCAGTTTTATAAAATAAAGAAAGCAATCACTCATCATGTAGCTGGACTTGATTTTAGTTTGAGCCAAGTTCATGAGCCATTCCCAACAGCAAGGCCACAGCGAGTCTGACTCCATGAAAAGCCATCAGCAGCCTCCAGCACTGTTCATTCCCCTTCTCAACTCATAGTTATGTAGATAAGGTCAGCCAGCAGACACGCATGCTGTAAGCAATATTGTTAGACATAGGCTAACAAATGACACAAAGCAATTCTAGTTTCTTAATTAACAAAGGGGTCTTGAAAAAAGGGCATGCAGTCCCACCAAGTTCCTAAAAATGGTTAAACTACTGGTTCCATGGAGCAGGTTCACAGAGCATCTGAAGAGCAGAGACATGTAAACTCTTCTGCCACACTGTATTAGCCTGAAATAATTTCTTCACACAAGCTTCTGTTGTGGCTAATTATAATTTCTATTAGAGTTGCAGAGATTTGTTATCATCCTGGAAAAAGGATAGCTATTAAACAAAATAGTGCAGATATCGCATGCTCCAGAGAAACCATAATCTACATTCTTCAGATATAAGGTCAATAGTACTTACCCCAGCTACTGCCCCCATTTACTATCAGCCTTTATGTCATTTCTCTTTGATCTCCTCTGTTGCTGCTGCTTTTTCAGCTGCTGTTAAATGCCTATGAATATTTTCCTCTTAGAGGAGTAATTACAACATCATCACGAAAGCTGCTCCCGAAAGAGGAGGGCCACATTCCATTATGCACTTATAGTCCCTGGCCCCACTCACATTTGAACACCTTTTGCTTCTCATCTCTTAGAGGAGCAAAGTTTCACACTACCCTTAAGAGGGAACAGCTTTCATACTGTTTGATGCAAGTCATTCTCAACAGGGTACAACAGGGGGAAGTCTCATTTCAGTATGAACACAGCTCCCATGCTAACAGGTGTTGGGGTTTAGGATTTTTCCTTTTGTTTCTTTCTCTTAGGGAATTTGCTCCCATTTTTATTGCTAAGAAACAATAATGACTGGTACTTAAGAGAGACAAAAGAAGTAACCACAGAGAAGGGAGAGGAGTGCAGCTGGCTTCACTATCGTAGCTGAGGGCATTCTCCTGGGAAGGGCAGAGGTACCACGAGATTTGGGCTGGGGGATGGGGTTTGGCACAGCTTCTCATATCTCTTGCTCTCTCCGCTTCAGAGGAGGATGGTGGAATTGCTGCTTACTGGGAGGAGGGGATGGAATTTGCTGCTGCCGCTGGAGCCCAGCCCAGCCCTGCTTCTTCTGCCACAGGTGAGCCTTGGCTTGTGAGAGCATCCACTGAACTGGGATCTTAGTAACACTCCACCTCACTAAAAAAGGACTTTTACCATCTGCTCAGGTGCCTCTGAGGAAACCCTGGGATCCCCAGCCCATTCCTCCTCTTTCTCCCTGCCGTGTTTCAGAGAGGGGCTGCTGCTGCCCAGCCCCGCCACTTCTCTGCCACTGCTCAGGGGTTTCACTACATCGTAACCCCACAGCATTGGAGAAATTCATTAGAAGAAACAGGTGCACATCAAAGAGACTGATGTGCACAGTTGGGCTGGCGACAGAAACTGCTAACATTAATGGAGAAGGAATTAATGGAGTAAATCCAACATTTGAGCAAGAAGGAGAAGGCAGCAGGAGTAGGCCTGTGATAAGGGCACTGTGCCCCGTAAGATCCTAAGTCATCCACTTCACAAGCACCATCTTAGACCAAAGGTCCCTCTACAGTCACCTCCTCTAAACAGATGGGCCCCTCCATCCTTAGGATTCCACAGAAACTTGCAAGTAGGATACATTTAAGTAGGATACATTGGATCATCATCCTCTGAACTACAGGGATCATCGTCTTAGCCTCTAATCAACATATCTCCCAACCAGGCTCTTGAAGGTGAAATTCCTTCTATCTCCCCCACTAAGAGGGGAGTTGAGTCTGTCTTTGCCAAAGTTGCTGCACCATGAGATGATTTTGGCCAGTTTTCCCAAGGTAATGAGCCTCAGAATTCATAATGATAATTTTTGCAGAACTTGTAAGAATTTAATTCACCAGAGTGGAGAGTGGCCCAGGTCAATGACACACCAATGACCAAACCAGTGGCTGAACTAAACTGTTACACACTCTCCCTGCTCTCAGCCTGGCTCTGTACTTCCCAGTGAGCACTGAGCATTGTCAGAGCTCCTATTAAATATGGAAATGGAGAAAGCTATGGGACAGAAAAGAAAGCTGAAGAAACACACAGCTCAATTTCATTTGTAATGGAACATGCACTGCTAAAGCAGCATCTATTTCAGTGTATTCACACAGGAAAGTTGTTAATGTAGCAATTTTTGTGGATACAGAATTTCACAATCAGGACATTTCGTGGATACAGAATTTCACAATCAGGACATTCGAGTCCCTTTTTAAAATTAGGAGTATGTAAATCCCTTGGAGAAGATAATACAGAGACCAGATTTCATTTATAGGAAAAATTTTAGTTTACTCCTGTGGTGATTTGGACGAGTCAAAAGTATCTTTAAATGCTTCTGAAACTCCATTTGCAAACCTCACAGAGTTCAAACCACTTCCCTTTAATACACTGGTCATTGCTCTTCTTTAAATGTCATTATATTTAACATTTTTGCTTTGTTTCCTGTAGAATTAATCTCAGTTATTGACAGTCAGCAGCCAAACTCAAGATGAAAGGAATTTTCTTGCCATGAGTTAATGCATTTCACATGCTGATAATTCTTTATTCATTCCTGCTGTTTTAAACAAAACTAGCTAGAAGCACGATTTTTGCCTTTTACTTATAACTCCTGGCTGATAAAACAGAAACACATCCTAGGGGTACTTCATTATGTTATCTGCCCCCAGTTGTTTTTAAGACGATTAATGATTTGTTCACCAAAGCTATATAATAACTACAAAAGTTCTTTGATATTCCTAAACAACAATCTCCCTGATTTCTAAAAGCCTACTGTATAGACATGACTATGCAGACTGCTGTAAAATTGCTTACAGACAAATCCTTTATAAAGGACTACTGAAGAACCACTGATTTATATTTTATCTTACTTGCATTTGGCTATATTACTTCTTGTTTGTTTAAAAGAAACATTTTTAAATGATGGCTGCAACCCCTAAAGCTCTGTTTAATGAATCTTAATTTAATATATTCAAAGGCACTTAAGTACAACATTTGCTAGTATTGGCTGTTTGAGCCTCCAGTTTCCTTCCTTTGCTCCTTCTATCATCTCAGATCATGGTAAATCAGTAGACAGCAGCATTTTAAGAAGTATCTTAGAATTTCTTAAAATACAGCTACATTTCCATATTTACTGTGCACAAGCTTCCCATCACTCCCCACTTCATAATCTGGCAGCAGCGCAGATTATACTGAAGAGGAGAGACTAGACCTCATTTTTCCCTACAAGATCCATAGCCTCTGATCTTCCACACCTTCTTTCACCTTCTCAATACTCCCTCAGCTTCAACCTCAGATTTTAAGCAAGTTGCCAGTCATTGCTATGAATGGCTGGTCTGAGATGCAGGGTGCAGACAGGTAAGCATGCCCCTTGCTTGCACAGTCGTGTGCTGCAGCAGGCAGCCTGCTGGCTCCAGGAACTGGCTTGGCTGAGATGGTGTAGCAGCAACCAGCAGAGGCTAAATCATACTGCAGAGAAGTTGTGCACCAGGGAGCTTTGCACCAAGCAAAAAGAGAAAAACCAGTTCTCACCCCAGCAGTTTATTTCTGTAACACAAGAGGTGGATACAAACAGATGGGGAAGGAGGAGGGAATGAGAAGACACTCCGATCAGATCATCAGCACCCAAAGTGCTGTCAAGACTCTGGGAGGCAACCTGCCAAAAACAAACTTTAATGAGATTTTTAAGGAGGTGGATGCTCATTAATTTTAGACAAAAAATGTAAATATTAAGGGCTCACAAATCCAGTTCAGTTCGGAGAAGAAAATGCCATGCTACTGACTAGGAGGAACAGGACTGCCTCTCTGAAGTGGGCACCAAGCAGCATCTGTTGGCTT
This sequence comes from Vireo altiloquus, assembly GCA_013396875.1. Taxonomy (NCBI): domain Eukaryota; kingdom Metazoa; phylum Chordata; class Aves; order Passeriformes; family Vireonidae; genus Vireo; species Vireo altiloquus. Next base: position 1,055,907 of record VZRF01004128.1, read on the forward strand.
AATGGTGCAGAAAGTTATCATGACAATGCAACCTGCAAACCCAATGCCCACATGCCTGTGCGGGCCTTCTCCAAAGGATGCTGATACCTCCTCATCCTCCCATCCACATCTCCTCTGGAAACAAAACAACTACGCAGGCCAAGGGGACATTGCAGAGCTACCTGATTTCCTAAGTGTACCACAGACAGCTCCCTTTATCACTGTCCTTTATTCCTGATGCTGTTCTATAGGCCAGTTCAAACAGCTCCAGGGTGGAGACTGGGATTTTGTCACATGATTTTGGGAGTCAAATTTTCTGCAAATATATCACTGCACTGGGTGCCAACTCCCAGTTTGAAAAGTGATGCTTTCAAACTTGAGTCCTTTCAAAGACTGCAGGCATAATAGATGCCTAAATCTCTCTCAGAAAATGAGATCTGGACTTTATTTTATTTTTAAAGAAAGGTTTCCACTAGCCTTTCAAAAGATTAGGACTTTATAGAATCTGGGGTCCTTCAAAAATAGAACTTGTTGATTTAAATTATGAATAAATGTTAAGATTCTTTTTCAACTGCAATTTTCAAATATAATTAAGAGAATTTTTATTATAAATCGAGAGAGATAGCTAACTTATTTTTTTTTCTGTTCAACACAAGGTCATCGCTACACACAAAGAAGCAAGATAGATTTGGGGCACTGTTTGCTTAAGGGCTAATTCTCATTCCAAATAATGATTAACAGGAGATCAAAAAAGGGTGAGGTTGAATGGAGTAAAGCAATTAAAAGATAAAATACAAATGGAAAATGAAAAGCATTTGTAGCCAAATGAACATACACCAAGTGACCAATGGTTTAAGGGGATTAGACTCTCATGGTAATAATTACATATTAGTAATCAGTAACGGCATATATTCATTATTCAGATGAAATTAAATAAGAGAACACACAACTCTCCTACAATGGACATTCAGTTTAGAGAAATTGCACTATGCAGAAAGTTGGTACCAATGAATACCCATTTGCAAGGTGGTTTTGCTACCTTTACTAGCCTGAACGTTATTTTCAAGCACAGTTAGGATGAAGCATGGTTTGACCTGAGTATTTTGCAGCTCTGAAAATTCTTGGGAAAAAAGATATTTATTAGATGTGGACACAGATACCCTTTTTTTCATGCAAATTAATTCCTTTTCAAGCCTAGCACACATGCTCAGTTTTACACAGTGCAGGTCAGAGCAATGAGCTCTGTCTTAGGTTCCTAAGTCTCTCATTTTAACGGAAGTGCCCCGGAATTTGCTTTAGAAGCTGTTCCACAGCATGACTAATCAGAAGGTGCTGCAGTTGTGCAACCATAGAGTAACATGGTGTACTCTGTGACTGACACTTTCAATTCCAGATTGACCACAAACAGAGGGCTGTTTTCTCCCTTAAACTAAAGATATACTGCATCCTTACTGTACTACTCATTCATCCTCTTGACAGCTATGCTCTAGAAAGAAGTGCTGCAGTCAGCTCAGCTGTATCTATTTCACTGGCAACTCCTTCAGGGAAACACCTACACACAGAGCTCCAGGCTTCACTGGACCTCACAGACTAAATAAATAAATAAAATTGGATGTTAGATGTTTAAAGAAAATAAAAGTGCTACAGAAAGTGGTTTAAGTGGTTCATCAGACAAACTCACTCCTCTTGTGTCAGAAAAGAATGGGAGGCATCTTTACCCTTGTGTTTGGGAGGAGGCTAAACTACCTGCCAAGACTGTTTGTCACTGAACACCAGAAATACTCCAATTCTACCTGGACAGAAGACTCTGTTGAATACGGCATTAGTACATCCTGCTTAGAGCAGGAACTAGAAGCAATGGTCCATACTTGGGATGAGACTTGAGATACATCAACATGAGAGATAAAATTGGAAATTTCAAAAATAACTCTCAATGCATCTCACTTCCTATTGACAGATGTTTCTTGATACAACTCCAGCTCACTGGGTACCTTGTGGTGCACAGCAAAGAACCAAACACCACAGAGAACTCAGGCTAGGGGAGAATGAGGGCATCAGGCAGGTACAAACTCTGAACCCTCATACTGACTTTTTTCTTAATATATAATTCCTTTAAGGAAAAAATGTATTAACCTAAAAGTCAAAGCTTTTTATCAAAATGCTACTTTCTTAGAAACTTTTCAATCACTTTCAAGGGTGGGAAAAGACAGTAAGAGCCTATTCACACCATGATTTGCAATGTGGTGCCCTTCAGCCTATGGCTTAGGCACTCTCAGCCGAGGGAAGGCTATAATTAGTCTGTACTGCAGCTAAGCAGGAGAGTCCACAAAGCTACTAAATACTTCTCATCTGAGGGAAAGTAACAACCAAATCCCCACAGAATCACCAACTGAATTTTATGAGCAAACACTGAGAGCCTACAGATGGTTTATGGTACAACAGAGTAAGCAACTCATACTGGAACCAGACCCAACCCCCTGCTCATTTGCTCTAGTAGAAAACAGAAAACATATTTACTGGTGGAAGGTAGAAACAGAAGCAGGAACCTACTGCCACTATCTGCTGTCAGCAGCAGGAAGAGGCTGGAGCAGGAGTTTGGCAATGAATGCTGCAGGCAGGAGAAATGGCAGCAGGGAAAGGAGGCAGAGCTGTCAGTAGCAGACACAGGTATAAGAAAGGCTGTCTTAATCAAACCCAAAAGATTCCCTTACTTTCTATGTAAGAACGCCATCAAATATAAAATAAAAAAATGCATAATTTTCATTCTTCTGATACCTTATGACATCCTGCCCTCTTCCTGGCACTTGTTTGCATATGCCTCATCAGAGCAGACTGGGGCATGACACTCTGATGCATCATTAGAAAGGACAAAGTCTACCGAGTACAAAAATGTCACCAGCACAAGGCATGTCCCCTCCTCTCTCTTCTTGATCAGATGACAGCAAAACTGGAGCTTTGTTTTTTCATCAAATTGGGCCAAGAGAAGGAAAAACCATAGAGACAATCCATTACATCATGAAAAGTAATTTTATAGCAACATAATATAACACAGAAAGTGTTACAAAAGAGCACAGATTTGGGGAAAGACTAAGGAGCAGGTTAGGGGAGTATAAGACAGATGTATATGTGTCAGCCATTCAGGTAAGTTACCTGTGGTGCCATTTCTTCACAAAGAATCTCCCACCTTTTCCCTCCATGTCAAACTATATACTTGCCATCTCACCTATGAGCTTGCCCCTTCTCTTCCCCTCAGTCCTATTCAGAGCCCTCTTCAGAGAGGGGCTCGTGGTGCTTACTAAGCCCATAGCAACTTCTATTTTCTATCTCTTCTTTGCTCTTTCCTTGAAGTTCCTTTCAGCTCTTTTTGGCATTTTCTAGTCTCTCCTCTTAGAACACTAGCATGATTCAGTCGTTCCCATTTTAAAGCGCCTAACCTTCAACTATAATTGGGTCTCCCACTTCATTTCCTAATACACTTCTTGCCTATTTCTATCCCTCACTGGCATTTCTCTAAATTTATTCTAATGAAGATGAATGACAGTCTTACTCACGTCTCAGAAACACCACTCTGCTCCCAGTGCTCTGTCCAATACCTGCATCATACATGACCATGCTGATACTCTTGAAGTTCCATCTTTTAGCAATACTCTCACTTTTTGAGGTAAATCTCCGACATTATCTTAGGTCGATTAGCCTCACAAATTCTGGCAAGGGTCCACAGACACAATGACTTTGACTTTTGTTTTTCCCTCCCATAACACTTTCCCAGCTGCAAGCTCACAGTTTGTCAGCAGAGAGGGGATCTGAGTAAGAGATCCATTCCTCTGATGTTTGGTTCAACAAAAGAGATTTATCTGCATTCAGAAGTCTTTGGCCAGCTTTGACTCTTGTCTGAATACTCTAGCATAATTTATTCAAATCAGCACAGGGTGACTATATTCAGAAATACAAAACAGGGCTCCTAACTACAGATAAATAGTATAATGGTAACTTTACAAGTTTACAAAAATACCAATAAAAATTTGTTGATGGAATAAGCAGTAGTGTGAATCAGCACCTTAGTGATAGCAAGTTTTCAAAAAATCTTGAGTGCTGCTTCCTGCTATGAATATCAGCTAGTAGGAGGGTGCAAGGAAGGACTATTCTCATCATCTGAATTCCAGCCTTAGCAGCAGACAAAATTATCCAGTGTCTCAATGTACAATTTCCTGTGCATCATAATATAAAATCATTGAACAAAATCTTCCCTACTTGACTGTCACTTTAATAAAAAGTACAACTTCAGAAAAACCCATCATCTTAATTTGTGCAGAAAACAAGTCTTAAAACATGTTTCAGTGGATTTAACTGAAAGAGCAAAAACAAAACAAAAAGCATCATTACAGAGTTAAAAACTGCTCAGGCTATGAAGTCTCCTACAATGAGTGTCTCAACCTCATCTAGAGCAGATGTTGTCCGTTCTGGGGGATGAGCCACAAAATCATTGACAACACATCCCTAATCATAGAATGATAGAAACATAATTTAAGACACAGCTTTTCTGACTCTACAAAGTAAAGGAAGTTCTCTTTGTTAAAGTTAGAAGAAAATACAGATACCTGTACTTTTGTTAAGCACGCCTATATCAAAACCAAGATGAAATATATTTTGTGAAGATCTACAGTGATGGAAAACCCTTGTAATCCATTTACTGGTGTTATCAGAGAAAATGGATAACTGAAACTGCATCTCTAGATATTCTAGAAAGCACCAAGAACAACTACAAAGTCTGGAAGCGTAGAGTAATGTTCTCAAAAAATCAGGTTGTAACTCCAAATTAAGGTACTGGCAAGGTACTGGCCAGCTCTTACTGGGAAGTTGTTCTTCAAAGGGCCTTCCAAAATCCAGTGCATAGGAGAAAAACAACTCATCTGCATCTTTTGTACAACAAAATGAAATGGCCATCCCAATTCCTCCAAGAGACAGAATGTGACATGAGTACAAGACTGCAAAATAGGCACCTTCAAACTCTGATGCATGAGCAGATAGTCCTTTGCAGTTTTACCTGGGAATGTACTGTGTGCTTTGGGGATGACACAGTCAGAACCAGCCTTTCCCACACTGGCACACTTCCTGTAGCTAAATTTGAGCTCAGAGAGGCTGCACTTCAGTTACTTGAAAGCTCAAAACAAAGCAATGTCAATGATAAATAAATTATTTGTTGCATTTTCTTTTCACTTGCTAGTGCTACAACTGGCAATCACTCCAAACTTGGTAACATTCCTCACTGGCAATAAATTGCAATTTCAGACCAGCTCCACCACTGACACAACAGAGCACTGCTTGCATTTTGGTCTTTTTGGTTAACAGCACATCTTCATTTTCCTCTAATATATCCTCAAAATACCTCATGCTTTCTTGACAATGGGATTATTATGAAAAATAAAAATAATTTTTACTTGGGTTCCACAATTCTCCAGATGTGAAATAAGTCAGGAACTTACAGGAGACCAATACAAAATGACTAATTTAATTCAGCCCCACAACAGAATACCTAGGTATCATTTATGACACATTTAATTGGTACTCACATTATATGAGGTATTAAAGATATTTATAACAGTCACTGATTCATTCAATTTCTTTTAGATTCAATGCCAAAGAACATGAGGGTTTGAAAATGATTCTACCATCAAGATTTTAGGCTTATTGAGGAATTTTTTTTTTTCTAGAGAGTATGCTATGTGAGCCTACACATTCAATAGAAACTCCCACAAGTCAGGCTTGCGTGCAGACTCTGAAAATCATGGTTTCGGAGAGCTTGAATAAAGTCTGGAGCAGTCACACAGACTCCCATGCTCCATTCATTACTTCATTTGTATTGTAGCCACAGTCAAAGAATTCATATAAAGAAGCTGTCAAAGGAATTTGTGTCAATTATCTGTTCCTTTATTTTTCCAGCACTAGGACTCCAAGAGAAAGGACCTGAACCATATCTGTGATACTTTTCCTGAGAGCTGATTCCAGTTCCCATTTCAAGAGTAAGGTACTTTTAACTGTCTTCAAGGAAGTTGAGCTAGATTCAGTCCACTCTTATTTTCCTCTTCCTGTTAGTCATTTGGCAGCTCACTTGACCTCTCAGAAGCCGCCAGCACATGCTGCAAGTGAGGGGGCAATGTTGCCTTTCTGAGGAAAGTCTCTCAACATAGCACTCCGATGGACCTGTGAAAACCTCTCTCATCACGAATGGCTCATTCTGTCATGCACCAGGGCAGCATGCTGGGATAGCTGCTAATACGAGTCAGTGGCAAAGAGGCAGGAAGGATCTTTGTTTAGGGTCCAGAGAGATGTTTATTCCACCTGCATGCAGGGATTGTTCAAAGACAAGGCTCATGAGAAGGGTCCAGGGTTAAGTATGGGGGTGGTAGGGGCAGAGAGAGCATCAGGGGCCTTGTTTGGGGGCAGGGGCAGAACACAGGTGGGGTTAGGGTATGGGAGCCAGTGGGGAAATAGGGGGGTTGTGACTGAGGGACAGGGGGGTGTGGACCAACAGGAGAAGCAGAACTGGAGTACATTAGCATAACAGAACAGGGTATCCTGTGAGAGAAGCCTCTTGTGTCTCCCTAACCTGAGGAATGCCTCTCAGGGTCCTTCCCTCCCAGGGGGTCCTCGGGGACCTATGTGTGGCAGGCTCACTGGCCTCCACATACCAGAGTGGCATCTCACGTTTTAGAATAAGAACACACATGCAGATGGAAGAGACCTATGATGATCATCCAGTCTGACCAATTTAGGGTTGACCAAAAGTTAAAACATGGTCCAAATATCTCTTAAATACTGACAGGTTTGAAGAATCAACCACCTCTCTGGGAAACCTCTTTCAGTTCTCGATTGTCCTCTCAGTAAAGAAATGCTTCCTAATCTTGACTGAACTGTTTAAACTTGGTGCTGTCCAGAGATTTAAATGTTCTAATATGCTTACACATCTGCTAGCTTTAAAATATATTTTCAAAGAAATCTCGAAACATCCCTTCAAAATGCAAGAGATTTAAACAGATCATAGCAAATTCAAAAAAATATGAACACAGAAATGCCACAGGGCAGAACACAGCCATGTCCTCAGCTGCTTGTCTAGGACTTCCTAACAGCAGGAGAAACGCAAGCCAGAAGTGTAGCAATGCAACAGTACGTGAAGAACTGAAATGCCTCTCCCTCTGTACCTCAGTTACACTAAGGTAAGGACTGTTTAAACACCAAAGTTGGCTCAGATGCACAACATTCTCAAAAGTGATCTGAGCCCTCTGGTGATGGAGAAAAATAGTGAACTGGCCACTCCTTCGAGTAGGAAAAAGTTTCTTATTAGACTTAAAGCAATGATAACACTTTGCCAGCTCCTTAAGCAAGTTACATCCTATCATTTTCCTTATACTAAAACATAAGGTAACAATATAGCTGAGCCATATATAAATAGTGCAGAATTTATTAAGTATTCTTCATCCATTTTATTTTGACCTTTTGACATTTTTTCCTTTATGGGAAGTGCTCTGACCCTAGTACTACACTAACTATGAAATCCACTAATAGATTATGAATTGTTACCTCTTTTCCAATGACATTCTATGTCATCTCCCATGACTGAGCAGAAGTTTTTTAAAAGGAACAAACTAACTGAAGCTGAGATCTGACCACAAAGACTTAAAAACACTGTTAATACATAGATTAACAACCTGATATTTTCGTCTCACCCCATTTTCCATCTCATATAACTGACCTTACATTCACAGTATTGATCTCAGGCAAAATGAAGCAGTTTGGTTGCATTTTGAATGTTTTGAGCAAAAAACCGTCCCTCCACAAGCTTCTATCAATCACCTCAGATAAAAACATAGGTAAATTCTGCTCTGTAGGAAAGACTGTTGGTTTAGGGTGGCCCAGTCAGCATCCATGGGCCCCAATCAACCTTGGAAGCTCAGCAACTCAGAGAGGCACAGCTGGATACCCAGCCTTGCCACAGCAAGCCATGCCTGCCACAGAGACACCTCTGCAGCATCCCACATTGCAGCTACATTTGCAAGTCTGTGAAGGGTTTCCCCAAGAAGAGGTTCTAATGCTTGTTAAGTGGTGTCATTTCTCATGGTAACCACCACACCAGAGAATGAGAACCGTATTTTAAGTCTGATGTACAACTAAAGGCTGTGATTTTTCCAAAGGTAGGAGAATTCATTTTCTTTTACTGCAGAGAGCCCAGCTCATGAATACTCCCTTTAGAAAACCTCCTTCTCAAACACAAGTTTTTAGGTACAGCTCCTTGGTGAAAAACCCTGCTCCATGCCTGGCAAGAGGATGTTTTGTCTCACACCCAGCCCCCCTCCAAAGTACCTCCAAGATTAGTATTAGCTGAAGGCTTTTTAGCAACTCAGTTTTGGAGTTGAGTACCTGCTGCTGAAGTCTCACTTAAGCATTCCTTTTAATCCATCCCAAAGTGATTAGCAGCACACATTTGAAGAGAAGTCAGGAGACTCCCACTGCAGAGAATTCTGAAAATCCCTGTGTGAGACCTCAAAAAGAGACAAGATAAAAATATTTGAGATAAGGGGGGAAAATTTTTGGACCATCAAACATTGCAAGCAACAACTTAATTAATACAGGAGTAACAATTAAGATTAAATTTAGATACACAGATGTAGAGCTTGTGGTGATATTCTTAGTTAATACACAGAATACAAATACATTAGGTGCGCCCCAGAAATTTTTATGAATACAAGGATACTGACCCTTTGAATTACTTTGCATTATTTGAAGACTAACCTATGTAAAACAGGCTTTGGTAAGACACTCAAAAAAGTAATTTTGCATTCTTTTTAGAGCACCCCAGAGGACAACTTCATGTGTGTAAACAAACACTCCTGGATAGTCCTTGCTGATACTAATAGGAGCCCCCATTAACCACCTGGAAAAATATAATAATTGCCTATTTGGACGAGACCTCATTAATTAGCAGCACTGCTCATATAAACAGCTAAATGCTAAGCACTAAAACCAAAACAAAAATAATAAAATCAAACAAAAAATGAAGAAGGTGACCAGCACATGAGAGGGACTGTAAGCTGTGCCTGTTACCACAAAGAAGTGCTGCAACAAAATAGGAAGTTAAATTAGTTTCAAGAGACTGCAGTGGTGCATGAAATTATTTCTTATGGCATGCTGCATAGATCCATCCCCTGTGGGAATGCAAACCTCAAACAGGGATAGCCAGAGAAAAAGGACTGTTCACAGGGGTTGCTTGAATCAAGATGCCTGAAGACATAGGGCATGTGAATTTCATATTCCTGAAACACCAGTTTAAAATACCAAATAGTGGTCAAGTTTAGATCAGCTTCCATGAATAATTGTCTGGATTTCTTTTCTGCAGAACTGAGTCATGGCTAAATTTTCAATACTTTTAGAACTTTAAATCTTTTTCCATACTGCTATTGCACTGATGGGTCAGGAAAACAGTATTTTCTCCATAGCCATAAAGTAGTAGCAAAATGAAAGCCCATCAAGAAGAAAAGAACATACTAAACCCACCTCCTAGCAAGCATTATGAATGGAGATTTTTATGTTGTCTTAATAGAAGAACACCTGCACCCTTGCTCCTCTCACTCCATAGCCAATGTACTTCGGGGAGAAGTAGGCAGGTGCTTACAGGAACAATCTCTGCTGAGGTTTGGACAGTGATCACCACCAATATCTTTCTGCAACAGCTGAACCCCAGCTTACAGGACCAGGTAAAGCTGCAAGCCCCAGGGGTGACTGCAGGGACAGGCAAAGTGATTCAGGCCAGGGGACACAGGGGTTCCACTCCCCCTGCATCCTCACCCACAAATGTCTGAGGTTTGTTCTTTTCCTTTTAGGATGGTAGCAAGTCCCAAACACTAAGCTGGCAAGAGGTGGGGTTTGCAGGGGGGCAGCACCCCCTCACCTTGAAAAAAGGCAAGAGCAGACCTGTGCAGGTACCTTTGATGGCACAGGGCTACACTCGAGCTTACGCACACCTGGTACAAGCACACCCTTGCCTCTACTGCTGGCCTGAACCCTTGGTGTGCCAACATCTAGTTCTCTACAATTTCCAGTATTGTGATTGCCAGGCAGTCAGTATTATTGATACCATTCTCCTCATTAGAGCCATTTTCAGCAGTGCCATGTACAGTCCTTTTTCACTGCCATTTCCAGATATGAACAAGATCTTTTTGACGCATGTAAATGTAACATCCCAAATAACCAGATATTAATAACTACTATTTCTAGGAATGGTTGTCAACATTTAACAAGAAACGTGACTCATCAAATAAAGCAGGAAGAGAGTTTAAGCTTTTTTACAAACAAAGTGGACTCTGCTGGCAGATAACCCCAGATATCCTCCTCTTTTCCTAATTTTCCAATTCGACAGAAAGTTGAAAGTGCTTGCAGGACAGTTGTTGATCAAATTTAAATCAAAGTGACAAACAAGAGATATAGAGAAGAATGACATCACACAGGCTCATCAGGAGCTCAAACTTCACATTCTTCCTTGAAGCCTCACATAAATTCTGTCCAGTTCATAACTACTGGTGCAGTAATGATCCTTGCCGTCCTGATGTCACTTCTCTGTGTAGAAATTTTATTATCTCAGTGAAGCTAAGGCCACTCCAAGGAGGAAAATATCCAAATGGAACCTATGCAGGTAGAGTAAAAGTTAGATCAAGGGCAGCCCTAAGGCCAAGCCTAAACAGTAAATGTTTTGATGCCTCGTGTTCTTGCATGGCCAAGGAGAAGTAGGGCACAGCAGTAGCCTGAGGGTTGGGTAACTGAAGGGTTCAGTCCAGGTAACCCTTTGGGCAAGAAACTTGTTTGAATAGATTAGGAAACAAGCCAGAAGAACTTTACCATCCTCTCACAGTCAGTCAGAAACTGACCAACAGCAAATAAGGTCTGTGGAAGAAGACTTCACAAATGTGAAACCAACTACAGGAAGAGCAGAAGGTTCTTTGTAGCACCACAGACACACATGGGGTGATCTGAAATGTA
>VZRF01004130.1:3181-18801 GCA_013396875.1 Vireo altiloquus
TCGGCGGGGCCGCGCGGCCAGAACTAGCCCCTTTCCCCAGCCAGTGACCTCCTGTCAATATTGTGATAATTTTTTTCGAAAGGAGCAGGTCCCAGCGGTGGGGGGTGCGCGCAGGTTAAGGGGGAACAGCTCCCGGTGGGATCCCCTCAGCTTGGCGTGGCCCGCAGGTGCGCACCCCGCTCTGCCCGGGTTTGGCTGTTTCAGAGCTGTTCTGCCACTGAACGGCTTCTGAAATCCAGTGCTTTGTTATCCTAGTCGTGCGGTCGGTGGTGGGTGAGCTCAGGGAATCGGTGTGCTTGCACTTGCAGCTGGAGCTGGAAAGTTCCCAGGAATGTGGTGTTCCACCTGCAGGGATCTGTATTTATTTGCATTTATCTTACCCGTTCTCTCTCATCTAGAAAAAAGTGTGAGACAATTCACTTCTACTTGACCCACTTTGGTCTTTGTAGCTTCTCAGAGGTTGATTTTTTCAATTACAAGAGATGCTGAATTTAATTGTTCTGTGCAACCTTAAAGAGAAATAATCCCAAAACACAGTTCAGCTGGAAATCATTAACCAGGCTGAAAAGAATATAGTGCTTCCTTGGGAGACTGAAGAAGTCTCTTCATCTGTCTTTTAGGCAAGAAGGAAAAGACTTTCGAACGGCCCTGTTCAACAATTGCAGAAGAGCCTGCGTCCGAGCCTGTTCCATATGTTCTGCAAGGAGAGGACATCCAGGCACTTAAAATTAGGATGGAGGACCTGGAGAAAGTATGTATGGGTATTTTTACTGGTAGAAACAGCTGCGTTAACTGACACTCTCCTTCTGTGTGTTTAACAGAGGGTGCTGCCCATTTACTTAAGCCAAAAGTCACTCTTGCAGCTGAGTTCTCATTCCATTTTATCTGTCCTGCTTTTTATCGTGATAAAATGTCAGCTCATCAGGTTCAGTTGCTAAAAGTAAAGGATTAGAAGTCCCTACAGGGTCCTTTCAAATGCAAGGATAAGGCATCTGCTTCTTCAAAATTCCATCTTCAGCTTTCTAATCTAATAAAACCTGTAAGTTGTTTAGTAGCTCTCTTGGCTTTCCTCCTAAAACTCGGGTCACAGTGTGCGAGTGGAAGCATTTCAGTGACACAGCAGCAGAAATCTCTTGAGTAAGTGATTAAAAACTCTCCTTTTATGCCCCTTTTATAAACCAGGATCCAGAGGAGTAAGACAGTAACTGAGTTGGTATCTGCAGAGCTGTGTACGGTGTTTTGTAGGGGAAGAATCACAGAAGATTTGGCTTGGAAAGGACCTTAAAACTCATCTATTCCCACCCCCCTGCCATGGGCAGGGACACCTTCCACTATCCCAGGTTGTTCCAAGCCCCATCCAACCTGGCCTTGGACACTTCCAGGGATGGGGCAGCCACAGCTGCTCTGGGCAGCCTGTGCCAGGGCCTCACTACCATCACAGGGAGGAATTTTTCCTAATATCTAATCTAAACCTACTCTTCTAGTTTGAATCCATTCCTCTCTTGTCCTGTCATTACATATCCATGTGAAAAGCCCCTATCCAGGACTTGCAGGACCCTTACAGGAACTGTGCTGATACGACTACTGTGCATATCCTGAAAGGATCAGATGGAATGAAGGTAAGTCAGTGTGTACCTAACTGTACTGTGACCCTTTATTTCCTGAAGCTCCATGCTCCACGCCTTGCCCGTGATGCTGGGAGAATTCCAGTAACGAAGAATTACCTCATCCGAAAATACCAACCCAAGGAGGTGGCACATCTCATAGCACGTCCTGTTCCCCCCAAGGCACGCAGGGGACCACTGACTTTTCCTGGTAGGGTTCAACTTCACATCTTACCTCTGGGTTTTGGTTTTGCTAAACCAAACTTAAGTGACCTGGCTCTGGGGTTGGGTATTTTTGTATGTGTGTTGTAGGACCAGGACAGTGTGATGATGGCTATGAAAAGATCCTCCCTCATCACGTTTTGGGAAGTCTCCAGGAGTTAAAGACGGAAGCCTTGGCCAGAAAAAACACTGAGGTTGGTTTATAGGTTAGGAAAATGCTGCTGCGTGGCACTTTTCCAGAGGTGGAGTGTGGTGCCTGCAGTACCTTTCGATGCTTTCCAGCACCTATCAGGAGCAGGCCAGGCCTGAGGTGTGGTTTTCCCAGCCTCGTCACACTCTGGGGGAGGGTTTACCTTTGAAGAAACTGCACCAGCAGGTTTTGGAGCCCTGTGTGCAAGACCAGGTCGTGGAGGGAACAATTACACAGGCTTCCTCTTCCCTCTGTGCCCTGCTGATGGTATCAGGGAAGAGCTGGTGTTGTAGCAATGCCATTGCTGGAGTCTCACTACTCAGATAAATACTTCCGTTGCATCTGAGTGTGTCCCTACTGCCCTGGTCTCCTTCCTCTCAGAGTGGTAATGTAAAAGTGCTGTCAATCGGAAGAATTCTCTACTCCCCTGTCCCATTCCTGTTTTGGTGTGCATGGAGAAGTTCATTTAATGTTTAATTTCTCATCAGCTAGCAGATGCTATTAAGGTTCCTTGTCCAGATGTTACTGCAACAGCTTTAGAAGAAGAACATGGAGGAGAAAAGAAAGAAAAGCCACATCAGGCCCAACTAGCAGACCACAAGGCTTTCCAGAACTGGAGCCATCATATGGCAATGAGGAAAAAGCAGGAGAAATACTTAGGAGGTGAGAAAAGCTAAGGAGGTCTCATTCTGTGAAATTCTGTGTGCAGGTTGAAGTTTGATGTCCCCATACCAAACCGCAGTGGTCATTGCCCATCAGAGATAATTCTGGAGCCATTGCAGTCTAATTCCATGTTCTCAGAGCTCCCACACTGCTCATGCTGGTGGCTCTGGATATGGTGGGAAGGTGAGCTGGTGGCTATGGTTGGGGAGAGGACACTGGATTTGGCAGGGAACAACGTAAGTGGGTTACAGGTGAACAGTAGCTGTGGCAAAGGGTGTGCCCAGAAGTGTAGCACCAATAATGTGACGTTTCTTATTTATAGAAATTCTTCACAAACCAGAGAATGAATTGCTGATGAATGTGTCAGACGATTACAGGCAGATCCAGGAAGAACGTGACCTCATTGATCGGAGTCTCCCTGCCCTATATCCTGGAAAGGTGAGAGCCCCACTTCCTGTGTGTCCTGATTGTGCTGCTCTTGCAAAACAGCACACTGTTCTGAGTAACCCTCTGAAGTGCTGTCGGGAAATGTTTGTCAAAGCCACTCTGAGTCCCTCAGCCTGGTGTGTGAGCAGAGCTTTCAGGGACATGAAAAAAAGAAAACCTGAACTGTGCTATCCATACCAGTCAGGGGAAAGTGGTGATGAGCAAGTGGCATTTCTTGATTCTCACCAAAGACTGTTGTGCCTTGGGAAGTGGCCTGGGAACCGGTCAAAATTGCTGTTCCAGGGGCAGAAAGATCTGATAGCTTCAGGCTTGTATTTTAGTGATTGCCATGGAGAAAAGAGCATGGATAAAGGCAGGAGGGTTATGGGAGTATCGTGTTAAAATCCTTTTTTACATTTATAGTGCTATCAAAGAATTTGCATTTGTGTGAGGCTTTATTTTAATATCATTCAACCTTAACGTGCACTAGATAGAAGAAAGTCCTCTTGTCTTTGACAGCAACCTGAGAGAAATTTTGGCTTGCTTTGCAGAAAGGATAATTCCTAGACTTTTGAAATGCTCATATAGGCAGGGTTAGACCTCTTCTTTTTAGCTTCAAGTGCCTGTGAAAATAGCAAGTAGCTGGACAACTCTGTATCAGTGGGAGCCTTGTTTCTCACCCTAGGGATACCGAGTGGGAAGTGAGTTCTGGAGCCTTCCTGAGCAGATTGGGGATGACCTCACTGGGCTGACTCTGACCCTGACACGAACAGAATGTGGGTACCCAGAACCACTCACTCATGTGGGGAAACCCCGCACTGTCCAGAGGGAAACAGGTAAGGGAACACTGCATAGAGGTGATTCCAAAGAAATGGGGCACAAGTGTGAAGGGAGCAGCTCCTCCTCTGTTGAGCCTCCTCTTAAAAACACCTCGAGGCCAAAGTTTGGCAGAAAATGAAATTTGATAGGCATGTGGGCATGTAGAGAGTGAGCTCTTGTATGGGTATTTCCACAGGTCTGAAGCCTCCAAAGAAGATTCCTTGCCACCTAAACTGGGATAAGAGTCTTTTCCTGAAACATCGACGGCAGGAGCTAAAATCTATCCTAGAGGAGCTAGGCTTTCATAAGCCGGTAAGACTAGAGGAGCAAGGACATCTTTGTGTCTCTTGTCAGGTGCTGTAGAGTAACAAAATAGCCAAGAGCTGGATCTGAAAAAAGCATTAGCAAACTAAAACTTGGTCCCACAATGCTTTTCCTGAAAGTTCCCACATTTCCAAAGGGCCACACCTATGAAAGAGTTGTCTGACCTCCTGAAGTGTTGCATGGAGTAGTCTAGGAGCCTCAGAATAGGACCCCAAACCCTGCCAGGACCTAGGCAAAGAAAAACCTGCCAAGTAGTGGTGCAGGACTTTGATTTATTGCCTTGGTGCAGAGAGATCTTCACCCATGTGGAAGACACACTCTGAAATAATCTGAAGGCAGGTGGCCCCTCCTCCTAACAACAGAACAAACCTCACTTTTTTGTCTTTGAAAGCTGTCTTTGAGGATGAGAAACATGTGTGAAGGAGACTTTCTCCATGCCTCATTGGCAGTGGGGAATGCAGTCATCTAGGATTCTTGGGAATCTCAGAATTGGTTCTTTCCCATGTCCCTTGAGAATTCTTCAGAGACCTCTGAAAACCATTGTAGGAGCAAGATAGCACAACTTCACTTTACTTGACTGAGTTGGTGCATTTGTCTGGTGTTTTAATGTCATTGCAATACAAAAGAGCAACTGTGAGTTGGTCATTTTTGTGTATGTCCAGGATCTGGAAGGACTGGAGGTGATTGGGAAAGGGCAGCCTTTCACATCTGTCTCAGCTGAGGCTTTCCGACATACCACCCTTTCTGAAAAGATTGAGACCCTGTAAGTTTTACTTTGTGGCATACTTTGTGGCAAAAAAGAATTTTGGGTGTGCACCACCAGTCTGTGAGGGTATCTTTAGCTGTTACTATCCAGAATGGAGATGAGTCTCCACTGGGACACAATTAAAAGCATATTCTTATATTATGATCACTGGATTTAGGAACCTTTGTGCCTTGAGGTCTTGTGTCTAAGGAGCAAGAATCAGAGAAAAGTTTTGTAGAGGCTCTTCCTCCAGTCTTCACTCTGTGTGGCTCCAGAGCTTACATAAGGCAGGGTGGGATTCTACTCTCAATTACCTCAATTTGGTTGTCTTTTTGTGGCCTTCCATCATTAATTTCCTGGTTTTCCCTGTCCTGTCCATTTGTAACAGGCACAACCTGAGGGCCTCTTGTCCTTTTTCACTCATGTGCCTCAGGCAGTCTCATTCTTTAATGTTCTGGCTGTCCTGTCCTCCTTGCCAGTGACATGTAGCTGAATGGGTTCACCACATCTGCAGGGCTCTGTCCCTAAAGAGATTACTGTGTGAGAAAACATTAATTGGGATTATTTCTTACAGGGTCTTTTAAATAACCCCTGGTTCTCCCCTCTCTGGAAGTGAATTTGACTCCATGAAAATGCTGGCTTTTGTTTTCTTTAGCAGTGACCCCTTAGGTGACTCCTTCACTGTGGTTCCAGAAGCTGAAAAGGTTCCATCTTTAGTTTTCTGTGGCCAACCTGCTCGTTGGATCAAGGGCATCACTGCTTGCAGGGTAATTGTGAGATTTTAATTGTTTAGTCAGGCTAAGCCTATTTGAATTCCCAAGTCATAGTTGTACAGTGAGTGTCACTCCAAAGCCACAGAATGGGGGACTTATTCTGAACATAATAGAGTATCCCTATGTTTGATCCAGAGAGATCTAGGAACAGAAGGGCTCTGGTTGTGGTGTGAGGGTCAGATTCCCAGGCTTTCTCTGTATAATGGCCACTTCTTTGGATCTGCCTTACAAGTTCTCCTACCAAGGCTCAGCCCCTTATTTGAGCTGTGACTTCATGCAAGATAAATCCTGCCAGATAGAACAGAAATTGTTATCTTGTTCCTCTTCCTTGTAGAAGGAAATTGGCATTGCTGCCCGGCTCACCTTTGAGACTCTGGCTAGTGAGAAGGCTGAAAGCTTCCTGACAGTGACCAATGATGGTAGAGCTGTCATTTGGTACAACTGGATGAGGCTTCCCCAGCAGATCCCCTCCAGAGAAACCAAGGGGAGGAGGATACCCTGTTTTTACTTTGATATCAGACCAGGTATGAGACCAGCTGGTCTCCTAGACCTTTGTACTTCAAGCAGAGAGCAGGAATTTGGGAGTTACCTGGGATGTGGAGTCTGACTAATGGCAGAGCACTGCTGGGTGGTTTCTCCTGAGGAAGGCACCCTGGGTGTCAGAGCTGACTCACCCCAAAGGAGCTGTGCAAGGCAGATCCCTCTCCTGGAACTTAAAGGAAAGGAGATTGCTCCTGCTCTGAGTGTAAATGGGTGGAATATTGAGAAGTGAATCATTTTCTGATGGCAAACGGGGCATAATCTTCTGGAGAGAAAACTGAGCTTACTGTAGAAGGGGAGTGCAATGGGAATAACACCAGTTCAGAAACATAGGGACTAGGAGTAAATCTGGAAGGAGAGCTGGATGAAGTGTGATAACTATGGGCAAAGGGTCTC
The DNA here is from genome assembly GCA_013396875.1 of Vireo altiloquus. Lineage (NCBI taxonomy): Eukaryota > Metazoa > Chordata > Aves > Passeriformes > Vireonidae > Vireo > Vireo altiloquus. The sequence continues at coordinate 9,884 of VZRF01004130.1, forward strand.
CTAGAGAGATAAGGACACTCGGGGTGGTGTTGGAAAAGGGTCAGTTTAACCAGGTGGGTTCTTGCAGACCAATGCATTTTTTCTCTTATTTCAGGTGTAATTTTGCCTGGAGAAACTCGGAGGTTTTCCTTTATTTTCAAGTCAGAGAGAGCAGGCATTTTCAGTGAGCCCTGGGAATTTAGGACACATCCTCTGTTATTAGGAGGAGCTCTGCTTCAGGTGACCCTTTGGGGAATTGCTGTGTATGAGGATAAATTGGCTGACTTCAGAGAGAAACTGGAGGTAACCAAGCATGTAACTGGGTAACTGAGCTTTGAACTTCATATGCAAATAAAGGATAAGGGTGGGAGTGGACAACATGGTATTTTTATTGTTGTGCAATTACTGCTGAGAGTGAGATTTACAGAATGTCTGCACATACTTGAACAGGTTTGCTAAATAACATGAGGAACTCTGCAGTCTGCTGTAATGTTGTTACTAAAGACAAGACTGTCTCCTAAAGTGTTCACACTGGTCCTTTAAAGAATTAAATTTCTGTTGGTAATTAATTTCATTAGTTACTTAGTGGGAAGGGGATTGACTGCTGTACATTATGATAGTAGTTAAGGTATAAATTGAAAATTACACAGTGCTTTGAAAAGTATAGTTTGAGGGAGGATTTGTAGGGTTCATTTGAAAAGCTGTTGGAAGTATTCCTCTGCTCAGTGGGATTTGCAGTTGTTCATGTCCTTGTAACTCTGTCTAGTGACCAGTGTGGTTACAAGTGGGACTGAATTTGTGTGTTAGCATATGGAATGGGGATTTGCACATGTTGTTCTTGTTGTGGTGCCTCAGAGTGAGCTGGCTGCTCGAGAACGTGCTGCTATAGTGAAAGACAGCCTGAATGAACTTCTTGACCAAGTTCGGACCCCCGAGCGCACCCCATCTCCTGTGGATGCCTGTGCCACAGAGGAAGAGCTGTTCTACAGGAAAAATCCTGAGGTGATGTTTGCTATTGGATGGGCTGCACAACTGAAAGGAGTGGGGAGGGCAGACCCATGGGGCTGCTGCATCCCTGGGATTCTGGAGCTGGCAGAGTCTGCCATGGCGGCTGTAACAGTTGGGTTTGAAGAGGGAAGGTGCAGCTCATGTTTACCTTTCCTCCTGTTATCACAGTTGCATTATCAGCATCAAGTGGTAAAGCAGCTGCATAAACTATGGAGACAGCACTTCACTGTGCCTTCAGTCCTGGATGAGGAAGTGTCAGACCGGAGGAGCACTACAGAGGGCACAGAGAACCTGGAGAGCACCTCGGAGCCTCCTTCTGCCCTGAGTACCACCACGGAGACTACAAGGGAAAAGAGCGTTGAGGAGGAAGAAGCAAGTCCTTCAGGATGGAACCTTTCCCTAGAGGACTTTAAACAGGTGGTCACCTCTGTTCCCACTGTTGATGTGACAAGCTGATGGTGTGTTAATTCCCCTACAAACAGCCCAGCCTGCCCCAATGTGAGCCCACCCAAGGGGCTGCTGCCAGTATGCTGGGAGTTTGAGGTTTACAATGTGTGTTAGCTCTGCTGACCACACCCTCAGTGCTCTCATAAAGAGATTCTCAAGAGAGACTTTGTGGGCTGTTGTGTGAAGAAGAAAAGAGAACCACACAATATAATAGATATTTTAAGCTCTTCCCCTGTTAGCTTTCTGTCATCCTGGGGCTGAATGTGGTGGGTAGGCTGGGCTTACAGCTTCTTGTGGCTCCCCCAACGGCTCTTCGCCTCGGAGAGTCTTCCTATTCATCAGAGAACTAAGAGGGCAGTAGTGACAGGCTGTGGATAAAGTACAGACCTCCCTAGATTAAAGCAAGAGTGCTTTGGATTCTGTCAGCAGTTTTTCTGTTGTGCTCTCTTTGAAATCTCTCTGCCTTTTTAATAACTAAGCTTTACTAGGGAGCCTTCTAGTTTGATAGAATCCCTGTTCTCCAGCGCACCTGAAGTTGCAAAGGGGCTTAGTATCAGTCTGATGGGGGAATCTGGGATTGTTCCCCAGATCTTGGGTATCTTTGCCATATTCCAGCTGTGTAGGAAGCCACATCTGGGTGTGTAAGTGCCCAGTGCAGCCTGGTTTCAGACTGGTGTCTAGGAAGAGAGCTGTGGGCTGCTCCATTGAGCTCAGGGTCTGGGAATGAAGACTGAGAAGTGCTCCCTAGCCCCTGTGTGTTTTCTGTCACAGGCTATAATGTCAATCCCTGGGGAGGAGCAGCGGGAAGAAGCACTGACCCAGCTCAATAAGGCAGCTCTGGAGCTGTGTGTTGAACAGAAGCCAACTCCGTCAGACCTTTTGTATCCACTCTGGTGGGTTACCTTTGCAAGGAAAAGCTTATGGAAACATTGTGTGATCAACAGCCTCAGCGAGCTCTGTTGCAAGTGTTGTGATTCAGAGTGCACATAATTATAGGAGGTCTAGAAGTCATCTTTACACTCTGGTTTTTTATAGCTTAATTGTAGCAGCTGTCTAGGACCCAAATGCCTTTTTTTTTTTTTTTCTGGAGATAAGTTTAGAATATTAAATGCATGTAATTTTGGAGAGTGTACAAGATTATTTCTGGCAAGATTATTCCAGTCTGTATTTATGAAACCTTTGGGTATTTTCTGTACCCTTTTACTCAGATAACTGTCTCCTCCCTCATACAGTCTCTGTTCCTTGCTCAGGCTTTCAGACTGTAAACATATCAACAGCCTTGAGTTGCTTCTAAATTAGAAGGATGCAGGTTCCTCTTGGTAAACACAGAGCAGGTTGATGCTGATTTACCAACGTGTGTCACGTTGATGAGCAGACCTAGTTTCACAGTAATATTTATGGGTTCCTGGGAGCCTGTTGATTTGCAAACCATTGAGACCTCGGAGTGATCTAACATGAGGAAAGCAATTTAGCATCCCCCTGCACAGATATTTAGACAGTGGGTGATGTTTTATTGGTTTAGTTGCACAGGGCAGCTCTCAGCTATAAGGTGCCTTCACGTCCGGGCACAGGGTCAGACAAGGTGGCAGTTGCTGCACTGTCTCCCTTCTGATCCTGATCCTTTTCTCAGCCTCCAGCTGTGGCGTAGAGCAATTGATGACATGGTGAGTCACTCTCTGAGGCTGAGATCCCTACTTGGTTTGATTAAGAAGGACGCCTATGAGGAAGACACAGGTAAATGGTGGTTTTAGCACAGCAACTGCTTTCTGTGGGCTGTTGGAAATACAGAAAACATGATGAATTTGAACTGAAATGTCAATTTCAGCATGTCTCCCTGAGGAAAAAACATCAGAAAAAGACTGTCAGATTGTGTGAAAGTCACAATACTAATTGGGATCTGCAGTTTGGCATTAGTAAAAAAACACCCTCACAAGAAGCCTTTTAATTCAGCTAGGTGTAGCCATGGTTTTCACAGAGACTGACCCAGCAAACACTGCCCCAATGAGATCTCTTCATTCCTTATTTAAACAAAGAACTCTTCAAGGTATTGTTTTTCAGTGCAGTACAGCTCAGATTAATAAAAAGAAGAAAATACACTGCAAAAGTAACACACTCCCACTGTGCTAGTGCAGTGGGCTGGACTTTCTGGATGTGTGGATGCTTTTGGTTAATTGAAATCCTCTCTTTTGCGGAGGAAGTAAAGCAAGGAGGAGCAAAAAAAAGAGGAAAGGAAGAGAAGAATAAAGAAGGCAAAAGAAGCAGAGGGTCATCAGGGAGATCGGTAGGTGTTGGGATGCTTGGTGAACCCTGAGTGCTGGAGAGAGTGTGATCCATCCTGAGGTTGTGTATCCCGAGTTTAAGCTGATGTCCAACCCAGTGAAAGAGGTGCTGCTGCTGGGAGGTGCATCTTGCAGCAGTCTGAGCAGTGTCCTGACCTATGTCCCTTTTTTCCTTGGTCTGTCCCTGATCAGGATCGTTCGAGCAGCAGAAAGCTGAAAGCAAAAGATGGGAAGCGAGTATCTTCCATTTCAGAGCAGGATGTGAAAGGGAGAGCAGAGTCTGTCAAAGGAAGAGATGAGGGAGCAGCACCTACAGATGGGGCAGAACCTGCTCAGGGGCAGGTGGACTCTATTTCACTTGAAACATACCGGCAAAAGTTCTACATTGAAGTGAGTCTGACCAAAGCTTGTATTGTTGTATTGGTTTTGTTGTTTTCTTGTAAGGCCCACTGAGGCTCAGGGGGAGAGGTAAGCATTTTGTTAAACTCAGAAAACTGGCAAGCATATGTCCCTTGTGCTGCAGCAAGGGAAGTGTGAAATCCAAATTAATTTGTTTCAGCCTGGAATCTGTTAGCAGGAATCCAGCCATCACATAGCCACACGCAGACTTCTGTCTGGGATGTCTTTAGCATTGCTTGCAGACTCTGGAGGGATCAGCTGAATTAATTGTGCCTCGGATAATGTTAAACACACTTCATAGCCAGGGAAGTTATTACTAGGGCTCTATTAGCAGCAGGCTGTCACTTGTGTGTGGTTGCATGTGTGCCCATATGAAAATGTACCTGAGAAACAATCTCTGTCAGTCTCAGCCTCAGGATTTCTTCACTTGTTTTCACTGCAACTGTCTTCTCTGAATTTTTGCAGGTTTACGGTCTGCTGGATTCAATGGTGAGTGAAATGGTGTCTTTATTTGAGGATCTAAAGCAGTAACATGCTCTGAAGTGGGAGAGTGAAGCCCTTTGTATGTAGAAATAGACTTGGTTTAAAAAAAAATAAATAACCATATTTACACAGATGGAGTGGAGATTCTTCTTTCTGAAGTGATTCAGTGATTACAAATACTGAGCTGCCTCTTTTCTGACACACTCTGATGTGAGACTATTGCTAGATCATCTGTTACTGCTACAGATGATGCTTGCCAAGAAGAGACAAGGCAAGAAATATCACCACCTCAGAAAACGTTAAGACTGGAAAATACTGGTATTTCTGCTACAGGAGAATTTAAAAGTGCCAGTCAACGTGAGATATGTTCTTTGTGTCTTGATTGTGCTTGGCTAGCAGGTGAGCAGGGTGTTCCTTGTACTCATGAACACTGGTACTAGGACAGTAGACAAATCCATCCCAGTTTTTATCATATTTTTGGCTGCTTGTCCAGTCTCCCTTTGGGACTTGCTGACAGGAGGCTTCTCTGAGGCATTCTGGATCCCAGTGAAAGCACTGTCCCAAGGGGTGTGTCACTCTGCCTGGTTTTGCACTCACAAATTTCCTTCTTGTGCTGATCTTGCCATCTCTTTCCATTGAGCTCCAGGTACCCATGCTCCATTCTGAGCCAGGTTTTACATGCTTCCTGCCAAGACTAATCACTCTTGAATTAAATGAGTGAAATTTGTGCTATAAAAGTTGTGAGCCATGGTAAGGCCTCGTGTTAAGAGCCAACCCTCCTGTCTGTCCATCCGCCTGTGTGTCTGGGCTCATCACCATTTTCCATCTGTGTGCATCACTGCTGGAATGAGGCTTTTTGTGGAGGCATCCCAGGCCTGAGTGTGGCACGTTGGACTTCACTTGCAGCAGGTTCCCGAGGCAGAGTGAGCTGTGTGTGGGGTCTGTCTTGGCCTGGTGTCAGTAAGTGTCACCTTCCTGCTAAAGCAGCTGGACAGCATTCCCCAGAAAGGCTTTGGCCCTGTAGATCAATGACATCAGGGTGGATCATTAACTGGGGATGGTCATCCCACTGGAGCTCTTAGGCAGCAGATGACTGTCCATGCTGAGCATCACTCAACTAGGAGTTCAGTGGCTCTAGGTGTGTCCCTTGAGCACATGCCCCAGTCCCTGGGCACACGGCTTGGAGCTGCACATGTAGTGTGAAATGACTGCTCCTTCTGCTGAATTGGTGTCTTCTGCTTTCTCATTTTAACTCCTATGCTGTCCCAGGGGAGAGGATCTATTCTTTCCCTTGGCTCCCAGCAGTACCATGGCAAAGAACAGGTTGTTTTTTTCTCTGGCCAGGTGAGGCCCCTCGTGTTTTGAGATGTTTTCTCTTAGTGGGTTGTGGGGAACCAATTTGGCTTCTGTAGCAGCAGGAGCCTCCTCTGTCTTAACGGGCAGACCCACAAAGGGAGTGTCTCTGCTCAGCATTCCTAGAGTGAGAATTTCAGCAACATTTTGAGAATTAGGAAAAAGGCCTGAAGTTGGGGTGTGTCTCACAGGCTCTGACAATAGCTTCTGCCTCCTTGGAGATGATTATCAGCTTGTGAATCTGCCCAACTCAAACTGCTCAAGCCATCTGTTTCTAGGAGAGAGCGAGTCTGCACGTTCTAGAGGCAATGTGATTGTCTCAGAGACAAGAATCCTCTGATTTGGATCCTTTACTTGAAAGGATGGCAAAGCCCATCCATGTCTCCATGGACCCATATCTTCAGCCTATTGAAACCAGGCTCCACGTGTTCATCTGCCCACAGGAAAATCTGTTAATACAGCACCAGGTGGATGAAAGTTTTACGTAAGTCACGTACAATGGAAGAATGTCCTGTGTTTGCATCTTCTCTTCTGAGGGAGGAGCCTGGTGGCAGAGGGCAGGTGGGTGGCATAGGAGTTCTGCAAACGAGAACAAACCTGTGAAACCTGTAAATAATCTAATTTCTTGTCATCATTTTTTGTTATAAATACTGCCAGTGCTACTTCCAGCCTTGGACGAGAGTGTCCTCAGGGGACAAGGTACAAGCAGCATGCAGGAAGGGATGTGCTCAGCCAACAACTGTGATACTCTGCTGTCTGGCTGCTGCAGCTTTTTCTGAGCCAGCTGCTTTTTTTTTTTTTTTTTCCCTTTTGCATTGATTTGTGGAAGTAACACGATGGGAACTGCAGTGGTATTAGAGCTGACTTCCACAGAGCAGCTTTAGAAACATTTACCTCTCATTTACAGGCCCAGGGTGAGATGTCGGCTCTGTCCTTAGCACAGAGACCCTCAGGTCTGTCAGCCCTGCATTCTGCAGGACCCTGTAAGGCTGAGTCCTTGCAGCCAGGCAAGGAAATTATTCCTTCTCCTCTCCCAAAGGTGGGCATTATTTGTGTAAGCGTTAATAATTTGTGTTGTGTTTGCTAAATAACCAAGGTGAGCGACCTTCCTGGCCTTGGGAGTTGCATTCCCAACCCATCATGTGAGAGGGGCCTGAAGACACCATCACCACCAGAGAGAATGGGAAGAGGGGGAATTGCAGGAAGATCCTGTAAGCAGAAGGTTACAGTGCGTTTCCAGAGATTTCTCAATGGCAGAGCAGCCAGGCTCTGCTGAGGGCAAACAGTGCTTTACTGGGTCCCATTCTCACAGCGGGGTTTTGGGCCACCAAGTGAAGAAAACCCACATTTGTACAGTTCCAAAAACACCTCCTGGGGCGTTTTCCCCATGGAGAGGTTCCACTCTGGTTATAAAAAAATCACTGCCTGAAGAAAGGCAAGCTGTCTGCCTCACCATCTGACACAGTGAAGCAGGAGCACTGGGAATGGAGGAAGAGGAAAGCTTGGAGCTTGGGCTGCCATGAAGAACGCCTGCCACTTCCCAAGCTGGGATGTTCTCCGGGCTGACCTGCAGAGGGTTTGGATGCTGGATATGCTCTTTTCCCACACTGCAGCTGGGAGTGGGACTAGATGCTTATTCAGCCTACACGGCCAGAGCCTGTTGGGAATGTCAGGCTGCTGAGATCTGCAAAGCCCCCAGAGGCACATGGCCTCCCCGGAGACCCAAGGCAGGGCCCTGGGGCAAGATGGATCTCAGCTCTGTGTTTTGTGTAGCAAAACTCCGCTTTGTGGAGCAGCGGCAGGAAGGCACGAGCCCCCCCTTCCCCCCCATGGTCTCAGCACCCCCGAGATGCTTTCCATCGTGGAAAATGTCGGTGATATTAAAAAGATTAAATATATCCATAATACTTGAAGGGCTGTCAGTGATTAAAATGGAAGGCAGGGGCCGGGAGAGAGGGGGTGGCATTGAAATGATCGAGAGACATGACTTATTTTGTCATGTCATCTGATGCCTCCCTCTCTCCCCCTAGCCAGGCTCTGGGAGCTGTTCAGAGCAGGGGAAGAACCCGCTCCAAATTTAGATCCTAGGAAAAAAAAAAAAAAAAAAGAATACTAATTTAAAGAACCCAAACTGCAAGCATGGCCTTGGGTAGCAGCGAGGGAGCTCCGTGGTGGGGAGGGTCGACATCCCTCGGAGCTTCTTCCGCGCCCGGGGACATGGATTTCTGTCTAAAAATAATGGGGGGGGGAGAAGGGAAAAAAAAAAGAAAAAAAAAAAAGAGGAATACAGGCGCGCAGGCAGCAGCGAGCAGCGCCTGGCTGGCTGCCAGAGGAGGGGCAGTGACTGAGCATTTACAGCATCCCCGCCTCCCGCATGCGGCGGGGCAGGGGCTCGGCGCCGCATCCCCCGCGGCCGGTACCGCACCGCGCTGCGCCGCACCGCACCGGGGGGGGCTGAACGCCTCTGCCGGTGCCCAGGCAGCCCCGAAGGGGTTAAGCTGGGACCTGCCGCCAGGACCTGCCCAGCCAGCCCGGCAACTCGGCGGCACGCAGCAGGAGCGGGCGGCTGCGGCCGCCTCCAGCCCGCGCTCACCGGCGGCACCGGCGGCAGCACCGCGCAGGTAACTGGGGCTGCGCGCCCCTGGCTCCGGCCTTCGGAGGGGGAGAGGAGGAGGTGGAGGAGGAGGAAGGTTCTGGACGCCGGAGCATCGCGGGCTGCGGGGGATGCCGGGCCCCGGCGGGCAGCTCGGTGCCGTGACGCCTCCCGGGCCGGGCTCGGGCCCCGCGGCGGGAGCGGGAGCCAGGCGGGTGCAGGAGCCGGCGGCGCGGCCGAGAGCGCTGCGGGGGCCATCCCCTGCTGCTCCCCCCATGGCGGGCGCTGCTCCTCTCAGCCCTGCACCTGATTAAGGATAGAGCTGTAATCCCCCTCCCCGGCCCCCCTCCCCTCGCCGGACCCTTTTGCTCCCCCCA
>VZRF01004130.1:28167-54210 GCA_013396875.1 Vireo altiloquus
GGTGGCGCTGGGGGCGTGACCCGGCCCGTAAGGGGGCGGGGCCGGGCCGCCGCGGCCATGTTGGCGGCGCCGCTGCGCTGCGCCAGCAGGTACCGGAGGGGAGGGGGGGGGTCCCGGTTCGGCCCCGGCTGCGCGCCCCGCCAGCCCCGCTGCGNCTGCAACACCCTGTACCCCTCCTGCATCTCCTCTAGATCCTTCCTGCACCCTCCTGTGGCCCTTCTAAGGCCTTTCCGCACCCGTAAACTTTTCCTGCCTTCCCCGACATCCTCCCCATATCCCTCTCCATCCTCCTGTATCTTTCCTAAATCCTCCTCGCACTCCCGCAGCCCCTGCACGATTTTACATACACTGTACCCTCGTTTTGTGCCCCTTTCCCACCTCCTGCATCCCAGCCCTGCATCCCTCCTGCATCCCCATACCCAGGCCCTGCGTCTGCCCGGCAGCAGAGGGATCTCCCTGGTCCCCTCCTGCACCTCACCATAAAGAGCCTGTGCCCCCCCTGCCCGCACCCACCCCACGGGATGGGATTGTTCTCTCTGAGGACACGCAGGTCAAGTGCCACAGATGCTGCTCCTGTACTCACAGCTGTTGAATGTGCCCCCAGAGTGTGCTGGTTGGGGGCAGCCCTGGGAATGGCCTTCAGCCCACCGTGGGTAGGGTGTGCCAAACTGGAGAACAACCTCCTCTGAGCCTGCAGTGAGTGGGAAGGACGTGTAAGCTCCTGGGGGAAATTGGGGTGGACTGAGATCCAGCAGAGCCACCCGGGGTTGGGGCTGAGAATGGTTCCCTTGGTGTGGGGAGCAGCACCCTGTCCTGGGGCACGGCAGGACCTGGGGTGGTGGTGCTGCTGTTTTGGGCTGTCATGGCTCTGTCCGGAGGCTGTGTTTTGTTGTGGTGAGCAGGGAACCCCTGAGCCTGTTTGGTGTTACAGGCGCACATTTCTAACGGGAGTCGCAGCCATGGCCACGGTGGGGACACCGAACCCCCCCAGTGCCCCTCGTCACACCAACCGCCTGATTAACGAAAAGTCCCCGTACCTCCTGCAGCATGCCCACAACCCTGTGGATTGGTAAGAGCAATGGGAACCTTCTCCCCTCCTCCTTCTCCTCTCCCTGTGCCCATGGGGTTGAGGAACTCTTGTCTTCCCCCCACAGGTACCCTTGGGGTCAGGAAGCCTTTGATAAGGCAAAGACAGAAAACAAGCTGATATTCCTGTCAGGTAACCAGAAACAAGATATATTTCATGTTCCCACATGTTGTTGAGTAGATGATCAGATAAGCTGAGCTGCATCCCGAACTGGTGTGTGAGTAGCCATGTAGGTGTGGATGACCACCAAGCAAGAGAGGACCACGTGCTGGAGTAGCTCTCTCTGAAAATGGGCTACATCCAGGACCAGAGTCCTTGGCCAGCTTTTAGGAGCAAGAGCTGGAGAGTCCAGGAGACTTTTCTCCTCCATCTCTTCTCCAGGGAGGCAGCAGCTGTTGCCCATAGCAAGGCTCCCCATCTCTGAGTGTTCTCCCCATCACATGTTTCCTGCTCCCTGCAAAGGACCATTCCTCACTCATCCTGAGCTTGTTTGCAGTTGGCTACTCCACATGCCACTGGTGCCATGTCATGGAGGAGGAGTCATTCAAGAGCAAGGAGATTGGGAAGATCATGAATGAGCACTTTGTGTGCATCAAAGTGGATCGTGAGGAGCGGCCAGATGTGGACAAAGTGTACATGACCTTCGTGCAGGTGAGGGAGGCACTGGCAGGGCCCAGGAGGCTTTGACTGGCTCTGTCGGGGTGTTGTTCGTTGTCATGTTCCTCAGGCAAGAGGAACCAGTACATGGCATGGTCTGGATGGGTCACAAGGGTGGAGAGAAGCACACATCTCTCTTCGAATGAGGCTGCGGGATATGCTGAGAGCACAGAGCAGGTACCTCTTGAGTGACCTTGGTGCACATGCAATTTGTCTTTCAGGCCACCAGTGGTGGAGGTGGTTGGCCCATGAGTGTCTGGCTGACGCCAGACCTCAAGCCCTTTGCTGGGGGGACGTATTTCCCTCCTGAGGATGGAGTTCATCGTGTTGGCTTTCGGACTGTGCTGCTGCGGATCGCAGAGCAGGTGCGGAGCAGGAATGGTGTAGCAGGCAGGGCTAAACCAAAAGGGGCACAGGGAAATTGGTCTGGGCTAGAAAGGTGACTGAGTTAGGAGATCCAGTTGTGAGGACGAGTAGCCCAGAAAACAAGCCAGAGCTTTGGCTGGGTTAAAGGTGGGTTTAAGCTAATTCAGGGAGAGTGATCAAGAACTGGAGGTGTGGTTTGGTGCATGGCAAGAAAAAGAACCATCTTTTTCCCTTTGCATCTTAGTGGAAGGAGAACAAAGATGCCCTGATGGAGAGCAGCCAGAGGATTCTGGAAGCACTGCGACACACATATGAGATCCGTGTGCAGGGCCTGGAGTCGCCCCCGCCACCCAAAGAGGTGATGGACACCTGTTTCCAGCAGCTCTCCAGATCCTATGATGAGGACTATGGTGGTTTTTCCAAATCCCCCAAGTTCCCCACCCCAGGTCAGTCTGGTCTCTGCTGCTGAAACCTGCCGTGGGGCAGACAGCACTGTGGGGGCAGAGCCCACCCCACAGCCTCCCATTTTCTCCCTGTGTTTCAGTGAATTTGAATTTCCTGTTCACATACTGGGCCCTGAACCGAACAACTCCAGAAGGTGCCCGGGCACTGCAGATGGCTCTGCACACCCTCAAGATGATGGCCCATGGGGGCATCCATGACCACATTGGTCAGGTAGGAGTGAATCCTTGGAGGTAAGCCCCTGTCATACCCAGGAGGTGTGGGGTGGAGATGCAGGGTAGAGACATGTCCACATGGTCTCTGCAGGGGTTTCACCGCTACTCCACCGACCAGCACTGGCATGTCCCTCACTTTGAGAAGATGCTCTACGACCAGGGGCAGCTGGCAGTCATGTACAGCAGAGCCTTCCAGGTACAGCTCTGGCATCCTGCTGTGGGGCTCCCACTCCTGCAGGCTGGGGAGGACTGGCCTGGTTTGGGGAGCAGTTTCAAAGCCTGTTCCCTGGGATACTGCCCATCCCATGGGGATGGAGCAATCCAACGCTCCCCTTCATCTCCTGGTGTTTATCCAGAAGTGCTGCACAAACCCGTGACAGTGTAGCCCTGGGGCTTTGAACATAATGGGGGAGGGAACAGCCTTTGGGCTGGCCTTTGCAAGTCAGCAAACAATGCTGCTGACTGACCTCAGCATAACTCCAGCATTGCTCTCCACTGCCCTTCACAGATAAGCAGTTATTCCCTGATAGTAGATTTCTGTTGAAGATCTTACTGTGACTCCATTCCGCTTTTAAAATCCTTGGCCTTTAAAATGCTCCTTTGCCAACTCTTCAAATGGAAATCTCTCACCATACCTTGCTATGTCTCTTGCCTCGCCACTACCCTTGTAACACCAATGTCCACCCCATCCCTCCCACAGATCTCTGGTGATGAATTCTTTGCTGATGTTGTCCGAGACATTCTGCTCTATGTCTCGCGGGACCTGAGTGACCAGGTAGGTTCTTCCGTGAGCTGAGTCAAAGGGAGCCACTTACCCTGCCCTGAGATATGACTCAGGGCTGTTTTTCTCTGCCTTCCCTCCCAGCTGAGCTCAGTCTGGAGCACTGCTGAAGCTCATTAGCCAGACTACCAGCCCTGCAGTGATGGGGAGATGGCTGAAAGTGCTGTTCTGGAGCTGGAGGGTCTCTCTGCTGCTCTTTTCCCAGGCAGGAGGTTTCTATAGTGCAGAAGATGCAGATTCCTACCCAACCTCCACATCCAAGGAGAAGCGAGAAGGAGCTTTCTGTGTGTGGGCAGCTGAGGAGCTCCGGGCTCTCCTCCCTGACCCTGTTGAGGGGGCCACAGAGGGGACAACCTTGGGAGATATCTTCATGCACCACTATGGAGTGGAAGAGGCTGGCAATGTGGACCCCATGAAGGTGAGGGAGAGCAAAGACTTGCCTGGTGTCAGGAGCACTGGTGAGGGACCTGTGTCCGTAGGCATGGAGGGATGGCAGAGCAGCCCCAAAACACTCAGAGTCCACCACCTCCCAAGCCCGATGGCGTTTGTAGAATGTGTCTCCCTCTCCCTTCAGGACCCTCATCAGGAGCTGAAGGGCAAGAACGTCCTCATTGCCCACTGCTCCCCAGAGCTGACAGCAGCCCGGTTTGGGCTGGAGCCAGGCCGGCTGAGTGCCCTGCTGCAGGAATGCCAACAGCGACTGTCCTCAGCCCGGGCACAGCGGCCACGGCCACACCTGGACACCAAGATGCTGGCAGCATGGAATGGTGAGAGGTGGCTCTGCTCTGGGGGCACGTGCTTTGGCTGGGCCCCCACCAGGGCCTGGCAGTAACAGGTCCTGCTGGGACTGGAGAGCTCCCACGGAGACACTGGGTAGGCTGGAATCAGGCGTTGTGATCAGGGGCTGTGTGGAAGCAGTCTCCCACCTGCAAGGCTTGGGAGTGTCAGGATACTTTTCTGGCTTTATTTCCCTCCTCAGCTGCCAGCAGAGAGCAGCAAAACTCTTCCCCTGGCTCAGTCCAGTTGTTCTGGCTGGGCTGTGGGGAAGGGGACTGAGTTGGGGACCCAGGACTCTGGTGGGCACAGAGCCCATCCCTACTGCTGCAGGGGTGGGGTACGACAGCTCTGTGTCTGTCTGGGGGTCCTGCCGCAGGGAATAACTGCAGGACCCCAGGCGCTGTTCCCAGCAGTAAACTCCTGGGTGTTTGGGTCTGAACCTGGCATGGGCTGGAGTTATCCTGCAAACTGGAATAGTCTTGAGCCCTGTATCTGCCCACAAGTGAGGGCTCAGCTCTTGCTGGCCTTACAGTACTCTGCCTGTCTCTTTGGTGACGGCAAGTGACTGCATTAGTGATTTGAACCGAGCAGAAGAGCTGAGACCTGACCTATAGACATCAGGGAGGACGAGCTTCATGTTGACCAAGGACTGACAGTGACCCTCCCACTGGTTCCGTGTGCCCCCCCTGACCTGTCCTGGTGTCTCTGCCTCTGCAGGGCTGATGATCTCAGGCTTTGCCCAGGCTGGGGCTGCCCTGTCTGAGCAGGGATACGTGAGCAGGGCTGCAGAGGCAGCTGCCTTCCTGAGGACACACCTTTTCGACCCTGAGAGCGGGAGGCTGCTGCGGAGCTGCTACCGGGGCAAGGACAACTCAGTGGAGCAGAGGTGAGTGTCAGTGAGTCCACAGACTTGACTGGCCACCTGCAGGTGCTGCCCAGATCCCCAGCAGTGCCTGTCTTCTCTTCCAGGCAGGGCTGAACTGGGAGGGAGATGGGCTGTTTGTTTTGTACAGATCTCTGGTGCAGTTTAGGAAGGATTAGTGTCCCCCAGCCAGTGAGGAGGAATTGAGGTCAAAATCTTTCCTGTTCTTCGTCTTTCATGCTGGCAAGTGTCTTCCTCTGCCTTCTACTCCTGTACAGAACCCTGGGGCTGAGTTGTGTGATGATACAGCCACTGCTTTGCTTGGTGGCATCTCCTTGGGTAGCAGAGACCAGTAAGCAGGGCTTTGCTGGGTTGGAGGATATTTCCAACCTACTCAGTTTTTAGAGATTCTGATTGTCCTTCCTTGTCTGCCACTGCAGTGCTGTGCCCATCCAGGGCTTCCTGGAGGACTATGTCTTTGTCATCCAGGCACTCTTTGACCTGTACGAAGCCTCGCTGGAGCAGGGCTGGCTGGAGTGGGCCCTGCATCTCCAGCACATGCAAGACAAGCTCTTCTGGGACCCTAAAGGCTTTGCTTATTTCTCCACTGAGGCTGGCGATCCCTCCCTGCTCCTGCGTCTCAAGGATGGTGAGCTCAGGGACCTGGGCATGCTTTCCTTGGGTTGTGGTGCAGGAGGACAGGGCTGTGGGCTGGTGAGGCACTGGCCTGATGGCAGCTGTTGTCCCTTGCAGACCAAGATGGAGCAGAGCCCACCCCCAACTCTGTCACTGTCACAAACCTGCTCCGAGCAGCTTGTTACTCCGGTCATATGGACTGGGTGGATAAAGCTGGGAAGATCTTGGCTGCCTTCTCAGAGAGGTTGGAGAAGATCCCAATAACCCTGCCTGAGATGGTCCGGGCCACTGCTGTCTTCCATCACACCCTCAAACAGGTGTGGGCTGGGGCTCAGTGTCCCCTGCAGGACCTGCTGTAGGGAGCGGGGCTGGCAATGGCATGGGTACAGTTGCAGCTCTGTTTTCTCCCTCCTGCCACCCACTGTCCTCCTGGACAGGTCGTCATCTGTGGGGACCCCCAAGGAGAAGACACCAAAGAGATGTTGCGCTGCGTCCACTCTGTCTTCAGCCCAAACAAGGTAGAGGTGCCCCCTGTGTGCCAGCCCTTCCCTTGCCTCTGATGGTGCTTCATCCTTTCTCCCAATGCAGCTGTTGCATCTGTCCTCCTCCTCTGTTCTGCCTCTCTTCTGGGAATCATCCTGTCCTTTTCATATCTAAGCACAGCCAGCAGGGCCACAGCTGAGTCCCTGCACCCCTCTCCCTGCACAGAGCATGGGCAGCTCAGCCCAGAAGTGGCTGCAGCAGTCATTGCTGCTGGGTGTTTATACTGCTCTCAGCCTGAGCCCAGTGCTTTCCCAAGGGGAAACCTTTCATTCCAGTGTGGATGTGTCATGCCCAGTGTGGATGTGTCATGTCTTGTGCAGACCTAGTCTGTGTCTGGGTCACCTGCTGCCTGGAGACACCCTTGTATCCTTGGAAGGGATGAAGCAGTGCCTCATTCCAGTTCTGGGTACTACCAGCTGGGAGAGGCTGGCTTTTCCCAAAGCTTTTCTCCAATTCAGCAGCTGTTTCTATGTATTGAGGTTCCTGTCTGGCTCTACTTGTCCTCATCCCTGCTTTGAGATGTGTCAGTGCATCCCTCAAAGGGGCTGGAGGTGGATCTGGAGCTGGCAGGGAAGGGCAGCGTTGCAGCTGGTGCCCATCAGGTTTTGTGGGCAGTGTCCCTCCCTTGGGAATAATGGCTTTAACCTCAGCAAAGCTGTGGAGCCGAGGGAAATAGGACTGGGCTGCGGGTGAAGGGGCTCAGTGTTTGGACTGGATTCATCCCTGGCCGTTGGGTCCTGGTGCCAGGGAGTGGTGTGTTCAGTCTCAGTATGTGGAGAGCTGAGGCCAAAGCACCACTTTCCCTCTGTAACACCAGCTAGGATGCACTGGGGAGGGCTGAGCCATCAGCATGGGATCCTCTGCTCTGTCCTCACATTAGCTCAGCCCACAGGGGTGTCACCCCTGACGTTCCACCTATGTGCCCAGTGATGTTTAATGCCAGCGCTGGAGGAGGGACACATTCCCAGGGTTATGAGTGGGGCACACAGCTCTCTGTCCTTCCTCTGCCATCACCTGTCCAGCAGTGCCCTCGTTCCTTGCAGGTCCCTATTTTGTGTGCAAGGCCTCTGTTCCCTCACTCTTCCTCTATCCCTTTGAAGGATTACACTGGGTAACCCAGTTTGCAGGAACGGAAGCCCAGCACTGCTGTTAATAACCCTCTGCCCTGGCTGATTCAGCCCTTGTTCCCCTGAGCCCACACTGGCAGCTTTGGGGTCTTGAGTGGGACAAATACATGACCATGTGCTCTCCTTCCCTGCAGTCTGGCTCCCATCTGCCAAGCTGGTACCAAGCTTGGCTATTGGGGATGTTCCTCCCCCAGGGGAGGGTCTTTCACCCCCAAGCCTTTGCATTCCTTGGGGAAGGGAGGAAGATGCAGGCTGGGTATTGTGGATGGATATTTCCATGGGGGAGTGAAGCCATGGTCACGCCTGCCAGGGCTGCTTGCAGGGGAGCTATGCTTGGAGGGACATGCAAGAGGCTGCAGCTGGAGGCTGGCAGCAGGCAGGGTGGGAGTCTAGCTCTGCTTGCCCCTTGTGTGTTCCTCAAGTTGCAATGACGGGATGGAGCTGAAGCTGTTGTTTCCTGGAAGAATTGTGGCAGGAGGGAAAAGCTCTCTCCCAGAAGAGCTGTGGACACATATCTCCCCTTCCCTAAGCATGAGTGTAGGTGCATAATCTCTGACAGTAGCAATGGCTCCTCACCTTGCAGAGGTGATGGGACAAAATGGGGAGAATCCCACTTCTCAGAGGGTTGCACTACTTCTGGGAGCAGCCCACTGCGTCCCAACAGCTGTCCCTCTTTCCATGCTGCATTACACAGACACGAGTGTGCTCCTGTTCCCACCTGCCTACATCCCCCTCCAGCTGCTCCTCAGATGTCCTTCCCTGCTACAGGAAGCTGCCCTAAGCAGAGCAGCCCTGGGGTCACCTGCTCCAGGGACATGGCTGCTTTGGGAATTGCCTTTGCCAAGGAGTTGAGGGAACATCCCAGTGTCCCCTGCGCCTTCCCTCCCGCCATGCCAGCAGGGTGCTGGGGGCCAGGCTTGCATGCAGTAACACAATTAATTAGGTCGTTCTGATAATTAATTCCTTACAAACCTCACCCTGAAATCCTTGCTGTAACGAGATGCTGATGATAAAATGGCATTGAGGTTGTGATTTTAAATGGACCCTGGGTCTGGAGGAGTTGTTTGCTGCAAGTGGCTCTGTGGGGATGCAAGCAGGGGTGATGCTGATAGCTGTTCCCAGGGTGTCCTGGTGCTGGGAGCAGAGAGGCTTGGGTCCCTGCTCTGGGGCTGGATCCCAGCACCTGGTATAGGTCCCTGCTCTGTTAATCGTCTTTAGAGTAATTATGAAGGATCCCATTATCTCCTCGGCTGCAGAGCGCTCTCCTGCTGCTCACCTTCATACTGGCCCCATGAGAGGACCTTGGGGAGCTTGTGAGAAAAATGAATAATGAATTTCAGATTGGACATGAATTGGTAATTAATCACTCCTGGAATTAATTCCAGACAAAGGCAAAGGGGGAGGAGGTTGGGGGGAGCAGGAGGCAGGCGGGGAGACAGGCTGAGCCAGAGCTGGGTCAAGCAGATGTGGGGTGATGGGGGACAGAACAGGACTGCAGCAGCCACTGTCCAGGGCAGGGACTTGGGGATGTGATGCCCCCCTGGGGACACAAGGGTGTGGGCAGCCCCTGCCAAGGCATGAGTGGGGCTGTGTGGATGTCTCTGGATGTCAGTGCTGGGTCTTTGCTGGCCCTGGTGTAGAGGATGCTGTGTGCTGGGTGAGCAGTGCCACAGTGGGAGATGTGTGTGCTGTGAGAGGCAGCATTTGGTGTCAGCATCCCTTGGTGGCATTGGCGTGAGTAGCAGGGACATGTTGCGAGTGTGTCTGTGCTTGGCAGGCACATGCAGGGCTGGGATTGGGGTGGGCAAGGGAGAGCTGTGTGCTCCAGCAGCAGGATGTTCCCTCTGTGCCTTGGGAAGGACCAGGTCCCAAATGCACCCTTCACATCTGTGTCGGCATGAGGTTCGCTGCCAGCTCCTGGCCTTTCTCCTGATTAGCCTGCAAGCCCTGAGGCTTTAACAAACATTTTCCCTTTCTGAAAAGCTAATTATCCTGGCAGCCCGGTCATCACCCCTGGCTGGTGCTGCCGTGTGAGCTGTGAGAGCCCCTGACCCACTGCTCATTGCTGCCTGACTGTTTTTGGGAAGTGTGGGGAGGTCAGGAGGAGCTGGGCTGCAGATGGGATGGGGCAATCCTGCGGTTGTTTCTGGGGCTGTCCCTGGGCTGGGCAGGTGTCCCCAAGGAGCTGGCTGGGCTGGGATGTGCTGATCCCTGTGCTTCATCCTGGCTGCCAAGTGTCCAGTGGTTAAGGGAGGCAAAGCTGCCACATCTCCATCACGCTTCTTCCTGCACTGGCATTATAGGGATGTGACAACTGGGGGACCCTGGCAGAGGGCTGGAGTGGGTCCCTTCAACTCCCTGTCCTCTCCCCATTTTTGGGAGTGTGTGGGGGGACCCTGCCAGCCCTCAGCATGTCAGTGGGGCAGGAAGGACTGGCTGGCTGGCGCTGGCTGTGCTCTCTGGCTCTCACAGCTCCTTCTCTGGGCAGGTGCTGATCGTCGCAGATGGAGACAGCACTGGGTTCCTCTACCGCCAGCTGCCTTTCCTTTCATCCCTGGAGAGGAAGGATGGGAAAGCCACTGCCTACATCTGCAGCAACTTCACCTGCTCCTTGCCTGTCACCTCTGTCCAGGAGCTGCGTGGGATGCTCAGCCCATGAGCCCCTCAGTCCTGCTGCCTGCGGGAAGGGCAAGAGGGGGACAGACTGGCATGGGAACATGGGAGAACCCCACAGTAGAGCCACCCTGAGCACCATCCCAGATGGTTCCTAGCAGTGCAGTGAGGCTGTGCCCTTCCCCACCTGCAGGAAGTCGGTGTCTGCTTGCACTTGTGCTCCAGCAGCATCTCAGCACAGCTAACTGGTCCTGGGTGCTGGTTTTGGCATGGTCAGGAGACACCCACTGAGGAGGAATTCCTGCCCCTGCACGCACACTTGCTTCTTACCTCTTCTTGCTGAGGAGGAGGAAAACAAATTAAATATAAATCCCAGTGTTAATGGAGAAGTCAGATGGGAAAACTATTAGGGTTCCTATAGCAACCCAGGGTAACACTGTCAAAAGCACCTGGATGACTTAGGAGTCAAGTGCTCTTGAAAGTGTTACTGGCTACGACAGCTGTGGTATTTTTCCATTACAGAGGAGATTGTAACATACATTAACTTAATATATAGTGCATGAAAAAAAACTTGCTGATTACAACTGATGAAAACTTTATTCTCCCCTTCCTCCCTGCTTTCCCTCCTTGTCCTCCCTGCTTCAAATGGGTGAGTACCAGGTTTTCAGCATCCCTCTGACACCCTGGGCTCCCCCAGCATGGCCCCCCACGCCCCAGCTGGCTGGCTGCTGTCATCTGGCAGCAAAATGGCACTGCCCACTGGCTTTCCAGTGGGTTGTGCCAGGATTTGGGGGTAACTAGCCAGGAGAAATGCCTTTGAAGTCAGATTGGAATTTTGCACTTCATCTGAATGCTTTCTATGCTTGTGGAAGAGGAGGGGTTTTGTTTTCTCTCCTCTCTTGCTTTTAAAAGCTGAAGTGTTTCTGGAAATCCAGCTGAAAATTGCTGGTTTGGCAGATGGCTGCCTGCTGTCCCCTCTGGGGTTTTTTTGCCTTTTTTTTTTTTTTTTTAACTTGGCATCTCTGCAGCAGCGATTGATTTGACACCTATCCTCAGGAGTGCTCCGAGTGAGTTGGTTTTTTTCTGCCAGGGAGCATCCTTGGAGAGCAGGGCTGGTGCTGAGTGCCTGTGGGGAAGCCCACGTGTCTCAGATGCCACAATGGCAGCTGTCCCTGGGGTGGCACAGGGCTGATGAGCCCATTTCGGTGCCCACCAGCTCCCTGTGGCACAGACACAGGATCCTTTCCTCCCACACTGTGTTGCTTGTTGGCATCTCTGTGAGCAGCCCCCAGGCAGAGCTTTGCTGTGAACCTCTGTCAGGATGAATTGTGTTCACCTCTCAGTAAAAAATAAACACAACAGAAAAGAATGAAAAGTTATTTCTGATGAATAACTGCTGTTGTGGCACCTCTGTCCTCCCAGTTCCTCTGCCTTGCTGCTCTCCCTGGGTGCTGGTGGCCATGTCCTGTGCTTCCCACACTCTCTCTGTCCCCGGAGCCACCCCTGGGCTTTATGACCTTAGCAGGGGGTGACCTTGCTTGAGTTCTACTGCAGCCCCCCTTCTGCACCCCATGGTACCCCTTGGCCAGGCTTGGTACTGGGGCACCCAGGGGTGCTTCTCCTCTTTGGTGACCATGGTTAAACCCTCCCAGTGGTGCTTCCTGTCCTGTCCTGTTATCCCTTTCCTGTCAGCAACCCTCCAATTTCACAGCAAATGCTGTTTTGTTGCAAGGGTTGTTTTCTGGGGCAGTTAACCAGAAGACAGGGCTGGTGGGTGCTGCCCAGCCTGCCCAGGCTCTCAGGAGGATGATGGAATGGGATCTGCGGGCTCAGGGGTCCTGTGCCACTTCAGAGTGTCTATTTTCCTGATCCCATCCTGCATTCCCTTTGGTGGCAGATGCGGGGCCTTTCTCCACCAATGCAGAGGCTCGGGGTGGCTGGAGGCAGCATTCCCCTGCTCCTTTCCAGCTGCAGAGCTGTCAAAAAAGCTCTCCAAAACCACATCACATAATTGATGTGCTGCTTTTCCCCCACAAACACTTGGGTTTGCCATCAGGCTGCTCCAGAGGGCAGTGAGGGGCTTCCTCCTGCCCAGGGCTCTGGGCTCACCTGGGAGCCCCAGCAGCTGTGGATGGGGAGAAACAGGTTTTTCCCTTGGTGTCTTTTTAATTTAATACACCTGCTTTTTAATACACCTGCTTTAACATTTAATGCTTACATTGGGGGATGTGCAGGGCACCCCATTGCTCAGACCACCAAGGCAGATGGGAGGCCTGACACCCACCATGCCCCTTTGGAGGTCTGAGACACGTGGGGTGAGGCAGTGCCAGCAGCCACCCTTGCTGCGCTAATGAGGCTTTCCCTCTAATTAATATTCTCTGGAAAACCCAGCACTGGTTCTGTATCTCTCAGCTTTTATCTCCTGTGGCATTGATACGACATCAGTGGGAGATGGGCTCTGAAGGCTGTTGTGGGGGGATAGAGAATCGTGTCCCAAGCCTGGATCCAGCCATACTCTGATGTCAGTACCCCCATCCAAAACACATGTGGGGGTGCAATTTGGGCATGCCAGCCTTTGAGAAGGTACACTGGGCAAAATAATGAGGTTTCTTAACCTGGGCACATGGTTCATTCACACCCAGGTCTGGCACGGCTGAGCACCCCATTGCCCCACGCTTGGGTGGCCAAATAGTCAACACCTGAGCACTGATCTGCTTATGCCTGAGTGGCTGATTAGCTCCTGCCTGAGGGTTGTTTTGGGCATGAACAGGCAGGTTTTGATAGCTGGGGGGTGCTGTAGGAGGAGGTTGGAAAGTGCTGCTCAGTGGTTGCTCTGAAAGTGATGGAGAGGTTCCATAATGCTCCAGAATATTAGAGGAGCCTATGATAGGCAGGTGCAGGGGGGCAGGAGATGTGGGGCTGGTGTGAGGAGTCCCTCCAAGCCAATCCTGTGCCACTGAGCCCAGTCACTCCAGTGTTCACCCAGAGGGAATGTGAAGCCAGCAAGCTGCCATGGTGAATCCCCTGAGTTCTTGCCTCCTCTCCTGGGTAATTTGGGGTGCTTGCTGGGGTCCCCTTGCAGAAGGAGGCAGGTGGGGGTACGTGTTGGGTTGCAGCAACCCTCCTCTGGCATCCCATGGAGCATCTACAGGCAGTGGAGGGGGGCTGGGGGACTCAGCAGCTCCTGCTACCCCTCCCTGCCCCAGCATTTGCCTTGCACAGATGTTCATGCCACCCAGCTTCAAGTAATTCCAATATTCCTGACAAGTGAATTTGCAGCTGAGGCTGGCTGAGACTTGCTCAAAATGTGCTTCTTCTTAAACTGACTTTCCATGCAGATGGGTGCCAGGAACCAAGGGGACACAGCCAGGCTGTGCTGTGGGGACTCTGGGGGTTTCCCCTGTGGCTCAGCTGCTGGTTTCCCCTCCCACAAAAGTGTGTTCTGGCCATTTCTACCCAAACTCTACACCACCTCTGCATGGCCCTGGAGCATGTGCCCTGCCTGGCCTCTCCCAGAGCCCCTGTGTGCTCCAGAGCTGTGCAGGGGAACTCACAGCTCTCCCCAGGCCTTTTCCAGGTGGATTGGCCTAGGTATTTTGGGGACCATCATCCCCATGCAATGCTCAGCTGCTCCAAACAGGCTCTGCACCCACGGGCCAATGCTTAGGACCAGTTTAACACTTGGAAGTCTCCCATTCCTGCCTGACAGCAGCAGCAACCCATCCATTTCTCAAGGGACTGCTGTGGCTGGGAAGGCAGGGAGGGATGGCTGGAGGCCCTGTGGCACAGCAGGAGGCCATCGGCACCAATTAAGGGTTATGCAATGGACACTTGGCTGTTACGTGGCCATTAATCCTCCTTTAATATAGTTTTGGTATTTACTGACTGTGGTAACTGCTGCATTAAATCAAAATTAAATGTTTATTTTCGAGGCTTTACAGAAGGATGGAGGAGGAGGTTTGGGGAGGAAGGTGCAGGTTTGTGGGTGCCTGGGTGGGAGGAGGGTGTATGGGGTGTACAGAGGAATCAGAACTGCAGTGGAGGGATGGCCTTGCCATCAGCGTGGGGATGACTCCAGGTGCTGTGCCAGGCTGTCAGTGCAGGTGAGGTGACAGTGGCATCTCCACTGC
Organism: Vireo altiloquus; assembly: GCA_013396875.1. Lineage (NCBI taxonomy): Eukaryota > Metazoa > Chordata > Aves > Passeriformes > Vireonidae > Vireo > Vireo altiloquus. The sequence goes on from VZRF01004130.1 coordinate 42,424, forward strand.
CCTCAGGACTTTGTGAGCTGCTAAGTCAGACGCAAGAGATGCTGAGGGCTCCCGGGGAACCTGAGCTGCTAATCAAAGGGGAGCAGGCTCTGCTTTCCATCTGGGGTTTTATCCAAGGCTGCAGGAGGGCTGAGGCTTCTCCTGTCCCCATGGCTGGGAAAAATTTGGAGTTAACTCCTTGTGTGCTGCAGCCTGCAGGAGCAGGTACCAATATTTCATGGTATCACCTGAGACTAAAACCGACATTAGGAATGCTGAGGCTTGGGAGAAGGCAATGCCCAGATTTTGGGGCCAAATCTGCTGGAATAGCAGCTCCCAGCCATAGGAGCCAGGTTTCTGGCTGCAGCATGGATGTTCTGAGGCAACTTCCCTGGTGCCTCTGGGCTGATGCCTGCTGGCTTGTTTGGGGTTTTTACCCACAGAGGAGAAACCTGAATGTCCCTGTGTGACCGAGCACTCTTCCTCTGCGTCCCTGACACCCATGAATCTGGGACAGGCAGGGCTCACTGCAATTATCCATGGATTAATGGCAGCTAATTTAGTTTGAGTCACAGAAGCTAAACTGGATCGATACGGGGTGAAGAGAATAAAGGAGGAATTAATAGGTATTCAGAAATGCAGAAATGGGGTTGCACATCCCCATGGGATGATGCTTTTCGGGCTGGGGCAGCGGTGAATGTGATGTGGGGCTGGGAGGGAGCAGTGGGGACACGGGAGCAGGTGGCAGGCGATCCCCGGGGCGATGCACGCCAGGGCATGGCAGAACTGCGACTCAGCACAAGGCTTTCATCAGGTCTGTGCAGCTCAGCAGACTGGAGGCTGCTGTGACAGGCGAGAGCTGTGGCTCTGCAGGGTCTGAGGCACGGCTTTGACAGGCTGCCCCCGCTGGGGCCAGGGCCAGTGCTGGTGTGCTCATCCCCACTCTCCTGGGGCCACCACGAAACCGATTTGGTGTTCAACCACAATTTGGATATGAGCTGGCTTGGGTCACCTGCAAGGTGTGTGCCCATCGGGCATCCTCACAACGGGATGGAAACTGGGGATGTCCCAGTGACCCCTGGGGCTTCTGTGCTCCTGTGGCACCAGTGAGGGCTTGGTCTGTCTCCCTCGGTTGCCTCCTGGTCTAGCGGTAGGGCGTGAGGCAGGGTCCTTTTTCATAGCTGACAGCCCTTGAATATTTATAGCAGCATATTAAAAATGGCCACTACATCCCAAATTAGTGACGGAGCCCTGGATAGAGGCAGGGCACTGGGTGCAGAGACACTGATGTCACCCCTGGCTCCGTGGTCAGATGGCAGTGGCATGGTGCCTTAGCTAGGATGGGATGGAGCAAGGGATCCCTGTCCCTCTGGGGCTGCATGAGCAACTCTCAGGTCTTGCCTTTGGGCCAGGCCCTGCTCCCATGGGCGACCCTCTTCATCCCTCCTGGGAACCTGCTCAGGGTGCTGACAGATCCAGATTTCTGCACCTCTTGGCTTCTCTTGCTCACCATCTTGTGCTTTAAAACTCATGTTTTAGTGGCTGTGAACGAAGTTTCCAACAGCTGCTGAGGGCTGTGGGAGCTGCTACGCCCACCACATGCTGGGGATGTCCTGCCTCTGGGATGCTACAAGAACAGGTGTGTTTATCTCTAAGAAAAGAAAGGAAATCCATGTTTTGGTGAACAAATAGAAATTAAAAGGGAAAAAGATGGAGATAAAGCTATTTCCCATCTCCTAAAGGTTTGGCAGGGATAATAGGAAAGAATCTAATTTAGAAGGAGTCTATAAAGTCAGAAGTGCTGGAGGGGTTCTGGATGTAGCATGAAGCTGCAGCCTGAGCACTGATTGAGCAAACCCATGGGGATGGGATGTGCCCTGGCAAGAGTAGGTATTTGTCTTGGTTTGAAAGACAAGGCAGGAGCCTCCCTTTGGAATGGAAGATGCAACCCCCTTCCCTCCGAATTATTATAATTTTGAAATCAAGGGGCTTTCAGGCAAAAATATGGGAAACAGAAATAACAGGTCTTTACTAATATATATATATACACATATATATAAAAAAACAAGGCAGGAGAAATACTGGTTTAAACTGACAGAGTTAGATACGACCTGACACCCTGATAGTCAGGGCAGCAGTGGCAGTGTGATAAGATGGTGGCTGCAGTCCTCCTGAAGTGATGGGTGTGGTTCTGTTGGAGCAGTGATCCTGGAGAAAGGTCTGGTCTTCCTCAGAAGATCCAGTGGTAGGTATGTAGCTCTTGTCCTCTGGATATCCAGTGGGAGAAAACTGCTTATGATTTTCAAAATCCTAGTTTATATTCAGGATGGAATGCTTGGTTCCTCCCTCTGGGTGCAGCATCTCACAATGGGATGGTGAGTTCTGAGATAAGGCATTGATGGGCCCATTAACAGGAGATAGTCCCGAGGGAGGAGGCAGAGAGCACTGCCCCACCTGTTTTCAAAGTTCATGAAGATGGTGTTAGAATACCTGCTTTTGGGCACGTTTTACTTTGCAACCCAGGACATAATCCCCCCTGGTGTTTGGAATCCCTTCAGCCCATGGGCAGGCTTGGCCAGGGGCTGAACTCTGGCAGGGGAAAGGTTCTTTCTTTGCTTTCTGTGGCCAGGAGCTCAGGGAGGGCCCAGTCTGGGAGGAGGAAGGAAGGGGAGGAGGAGGACCCTGCGCTGGGAACAGCCAGGCAGAGGCAGTGAGGCAGAGCAAAAGGAGACAGGAGACAAAATCAGGAGGTAATCAGGCTGGAAATACGCCCCGGGGAGGGAAAGCACTGAGCATGGCTGGGTTAATCCAGGTCAATGCAGGGCAGAGGTTCAGTGTCAGCATCCCTGTGACTGTGGTGCTTTGGCAGAGCCCCTGGAGGGGAGGGGAGTGGAGGGGACAGCAAGAGCCTGTTGTCCTTTGAGACTTGCAGACCTGAGAAGCACAGGCAAAAATCCCTCTAGGAAGGTGCTGTTCTCTCTCCACACCACTTCCCCATCCTCCTGTCTGCCCTGCTGCTCTGGGTTCCCTCATCACATGCTAATGATGGTCCTGGATACTGCCACTAATGAAGGGCCTCTGCTTTGATCGCCAGCACAGATCCTGAGCTTGTTTCTGCTGAGATCCTTGTGGCACTAATGAAGTCCCCAAATCCCTTTTATCTCCCAGAACAGCCAAGGGGAAGGGCTGCAGTGCAGTGGGGCTCCTGCAGCCCCCCCAGAGGAGTGTAGCACCCAGGGTCCTCCTGAGCCCTATCTCCATGGAAACACTGGGGGATGCTGCTGTCGGATGCTCCTGCTGGATGCTCTCACAAGGCCACCAAGAGGAATCCCAGCAGCCTGGGAACTTTGGCAGGGTCAGGGAGAAAATGCCTGTCTGGGTTAAGGGCATGCCTGTCTGCCTGTGTGTTCTGTCCACCCACGGCAATATTCCTGTGGATATTGCTCAGGGGCTCTGCTTGATCCCAGCAGCAGCCACTTAAAACTCAGTGCATGCAACCTCTCCAGTGATGATGAACATCTCCCAGAACAAACAATTACAGAACTAACCCCAAAGGCCTTTCAGCCCCTAATTTTCCATCCCTGACCATGTCCTTAGCCTGGCTTTGATGATCCAAGGGATAGAAAATCCCAGCATTTCCATAACATGGCACCAGTGCAGCCTTTGGCCCTTGATGTATATTTCTCCTTAACATGTCTTTCCTTTTTACTGTGTTTTTTATTGCCAGTCACAGTCAGATTTAAGGAAACACAGCCCAGGGACAGGAGGCTCAGGAATTCTTGTGGTGCATTGGGAGGGGGAAGTCTGGGGCTGTTTCAGGTGAGTATATGAGCTGCTTTGCAGGAAAATGGGATCCATCCTGCTTCCATGAGGGTCTCCTTCAGAATGTCTTAGGGCAAAAAGCAGCCCTGCAGAGGAAACACATTGCTGTGTTGTTGCTTGCTGGCTGGGATGGAGGTGTCTTGAGGGGGCTGCCCTCTTCTCTCAAATTTGTCCCCCTTGTTCCCCCAGGCTGTGCACTGGGGAGCCCAGTCTGCTCCCCTTCATTTGTTGTCATTTATCTATAATTTAGAGTGGGATTTAGTTATATTCTAATTGAGTTTCATGTGTCACAGCATGTCTCAAACAGAAAATAAAATATTTAACAACCTCCACTGGTAATAAAGATTCACATTTTCCTCATTCTGGTTCACAGCACATGAATATTCTGCACCGCACTCTGCAGGTATTAACTTCATTCAGATTTCTCTCTGGTTATGAAATATAACAGTAATGACAGATAGAAGCCAGAGCTTAAAAAAATTATAATCAAAACCAACAACAAACCAGTTTGATGTCATTAATTCCCCTCTGTTAGTTAGGGGAGTATTAATATGTTCCTGTTCATTGCTGGCTCCTCTGTGTGTGCAAGTGCTCTGTGTCTGCTCACACGATTATGGGCAGGAACTGGGGCAGGAGAAGGGCAGGGGCAGCTCCAGGGCTGAGAGAGATCTGGTCTTGGAGGACCAGGGCACTGAAATAAAGCCAGGATTGTGTCTCCACTATGCTGCTGCTTGAGTGGGGATGCATATGGGGTTGGATGTGGACTAAAGCATCATTGGTCCATGCTGGGGCCGGGTCGGGGCTGGTGAAATGGGACAGGCCTATGGTGTGAGTAAGCTCTGGATGATTTTGGGGTGGTGGCTTGTCCCCATGAGGGTGAGCTGTGTCTGTCCTAAGCAGGCAGGATCTGGGTACTGTGGGAAGGTGGCCCTTGGGGAAGATTTTGGGACTTGCTGTTCTGAGGGTGACTGAGTGCCATGGCCAGGCCTGGTGTGCGGGGCCTTGCCCAGGGCAGTGCAGGGGGACATGAAGCCACTTGGGACACAGTTGGGTCCTGGCTTTCCACTGAAACAACTCCAAGGGGACAGAGACAGGCTTTGATCCTGTTGATGTCCCTGTGCTTTGCTGTGGGGCTGCTGGGAGGTTGTTGTGGGGCACCTGCCAGTCCTTTGCCCCCTCCTTGGGTGGTCTGAAGACCTGGGCTGTTCCTTGGAGAGCTCCCATGGGAAAGGCTAGGGCTGTGATGCCTTGGAATCTCCAAACCCAGTCATTATCCCAAGAAAAGGGAGGGTAGGGGGACATACAGGGCTGGTACCAGTGTGCAGAGCATGAGGAGTGGCATGGGGCTGGCACTGGGCTGCCCTGGTGCTTTACAGCACCACATTCCTTTATGTTCCCTGCACCTCACAGGGCAGCTGGATCCCCACCAGCCCTGCCCTTCTCCCAGTCTGAGAGCCCTGACCCACCGGACCCCGCACCTCCTGCACATCAGAATCTCATTTTGTCCCAGTTGTCTCTGTCCATGTGCACTCACGAAGGGCTGGGCAGCCCCAAACCGAGCGCTTCCCAAACGCAGATGGGTTAACCCCAGCGGCAAAGCTGCTCGTGCTACCCGTGGGCTCACTAAGGTAATGATGATTCACGCCTCGGAAAGGCCACACACAGGTGGTGTGATCCTGCTGAAACTTGTGGAATTGGCGAAAAGCACCCCGAGTGCCACCAGCACCTCCCTACTGCCACAGCGAGGAGCTGGCACAGTGGAGGGACCTGCAGAGCTGCAGGCACATGGCTCACACCCAGGGCTTACCGGGGTCACCCTGCTGCTCTGCCACCTCTCACACCACATCCCTTGCTTGTTTCTTGCACGTCCCCATGCCTGGCATGGCTTTGGACATTGCCTCTGCTGCCTGGGTTCCCGTGCATCCTGAAGTTGCTGTGAGCTGCTGAAAAATTCAAATTGCTGTTTTAATTATGTGCCATGAGGAAAGCAGCCTTGATCTTGAAAGGAGGCTAATGATGGGATTGCCAGGATATTTTCGGTGGCAGAAGCCCAGAATCCATCTCAATGCATCTTTAAAAGGGAAAAATTTCAGATTTGCCTAAGAAATAATAACTAATAACTTATAAACAATGACATCACTGTACAACTCACTGCTGGGGAAGTGATTTAGAGATGCCTTGCCAATGTGAAGAGAGAACATCTGCTCTCTGCTGGAAGGAGGAGGAAGATCTCCTCATCAGCATTACATTTAAATGAGCCAGTCCTCATTTCCATGCTTCTGCAGCTCTCAGCTCCTGCAGGAGGGTGACTGGGGAGCAGAGGCTTCAGTGGGGGTTCAACAAGCCAGTTCTCCCTGCCTGGCTTTCTAAGAGTGTCAAAATCAGAGTTTTCTATCCAGGAAAGCTCACTGGGTCTGTATGGACCCATTGCAGCGTGGGATTTGGTCTCCCCTTGGGCGAGTGCTTTGTTCGACATCTCGTCCCAGCAGAGCCACCCGTGCCCCATCTCCCACTGGATGGTGATGAGAGGCACCCTAATGTCCCCACAGGTGGGACAGAGCAGTACAAGTGCTCTTGGTGATGTAGAAATTGCTTTAGGGTGAGGCCAGGATGCTGTCCCGGTTTGAGACAAATTCAAAGGAGAAATATCTCCCGATGGAAAGCAGGATGTAATTACCCCTCCCCTACCAGGTTTGGGAAAAAGAAATATTTCCTCGGAGGAAAATGAAGAGGAAAAAGAAACTATTTATTTAACAAAACACACAGGAAACAAAAAAAAGGAGCAATAATGCTAAACAATAAAAATCTCTCTGTGGAGAGAAGACCTGGGAAAAGTTCACAGTCCTTCCGGGTGTGGTCCCTCTCCTCCCCGAAGCTGCAGTCGGTGCGGGGGATTCCCCCTGCAAGCCGGTGAAAAACCTCCCAGTGAGGTTCCGATGTTCTGATGCTCCAAGTCCAGAAGAGGAAAAAGAAGAAACCAAAGTCCAGGAACAGGAAAAAACCCTCCATCTCTCTTCTTTCGAAGAAAACAGAGCTGAGAGCCCGCTGGAAAGCAAGGAAGGTGCTTCCTCCCCTCTCCGTCACCTTTGTGACTTCTGATGGTCAGAGCCAGGATGTGGCCACTAAAACACCACATCTGCCCAGACAGGATAGCCGTGAAAGAGCACTTCCCTCTCCTCTCCATGTTTTCTGGAGGTAATAGAAGTTGTAAAGGGAAATGTAATTTTTTTAAAGATGGCGGGGGCAGAGAGATTTTTATTATAAATTATGTTTTTACTATAAATTATGTTCTGAGCCCCAGAGCTGAAACCTGGGCTCAGCTCAGCTCTTGCCAAGTCAGAATGAGCCACACTGGTGCTACAGCCTCGAGCGGCTCAGCCCTTGCAGATGTAGCAGTTCCTAAAACTCAGGCTGTGCTCGGGCACGGATTGATTGTGTACCAAAAAGTCAAGGTGCAAACATTGATCATGCAAGAAAGTGCTGGTGATCAGCCAACAATAAGCATTCCCCAGCCTAAATTATTCATTCCTTCATGCATGCCAAGTGGATTGCTCTGGTTGTGGATGTCCCCTTGCACAGCGGCTGTGCTTCATGCCGTAGTATATATTCCCTCCAACTACTTGTCTGGCTCGTCACTTAATAAAGATTGAGAGAGACAACAAAAACATTCATTAAAGAGAAAAAAAAGAAAGATAAAGCCCTGCTTGTAGCCTCTAGTAGTTGGTTTCATTAAGCTTCTCTCAAATCCTCCATAGTCATTCCTGGTGCCAGTACCCAGCCCCTGGGGTTTGAGGATGCAGCACCAGACTGGAAAGGCCATGGCATCAATGGGATAACTGGGAAGAGCAAGATGATGACAGAGGAAATTAGCAAAAGGACCTCTTGGGGGAAAAACAGATGTTTGGATGGGGTTATGCAGGGTTAAGGTGCTATTTTGTGCTGTGTGGAACGTGGGGCTGATCTGTTACTCCTTCCACAACCTCCATTGCTGTCCAGAGCGGGGGAAGTATTCTTTGAGCTGTGGGTACTGAGGATGGGAGCATCCCAGCAGGGCTGGGAGGAGCAGACAGGTCACTGGGAGGAACAGGGAAGGCAGGGAAGTGGGGCGTGGATGGGGCTGGGTTTGGTGGGTGTGTCTGCTGTAGCTGTGTCAGCTCAAATACTGTGAATGGTGTTTCTCAGAGGTCAATTCACTGATGGGCCAGCTGGGAGCCCCTTTGAACAGCAAGGGCTCCAATCTCACAGAACTGACTGTCACTGGTGGGGTGGGGGAGCAGAGACAGAGCAGATTTTCTGCTCTCAAAGGCTTTTTCACAGCACTTGAGTCTGTGAATTGGTCGTGGGAGGCCTGCTCGGCCCCCAGACTGTGACATCTGAAATGAAATGTGTGTTTTTCCCTCCGGTTCCAAGACAGGAGAAGAGCTTTGGACCTTGTTGCGAATAATCACTCAGCCCCGAGCCAGATACTATATGGGTTCCATCTATAGCTCCCAGAACTGATAGAAATATTATCTTGCCTTATTAAAATCACCCACAGCTACTGCAGCTGTATGTCAACAGCAAAACAAAAAGCGACTGGTTCCCATCGGGTTGGAGCCTCTCTGCTGAGGCTGTCTTCAATCCTCCTCCTGCCAAAGTGCTTACAGATGTAGGCTTTCCCCATTGCAGCTCAGAGTAGCTCCTGTGTGGCTGATTCCAAATCCCATTACCATGCTGGAGCCAGAGCCATCTTTGGTGAGCATCAGCTTGGCTAAACCTCCCCATTGACGTGAAATGTTGGTCACAATGCTTTTCCTAGAAGGACTGTTAAGGAAGAGAGTGCAGGGCTGTGCTCTCCTCTAAACGAGGTGGTAGAGCAAGAGGGCTGTGCTGGAATGAAAGTGGGGCTGCTTCCTCTTCCTCCTCCTCCTCAGGTCTCCCTGCCAGGGGTCTGCTGAGTAATTTGGGGCTCATCTCAACTGCTGTTGAGGCCATAACTGATGCTGCAGTGCATGAGTCCCTCTTGCCCCTTCAAAATCACCACAGCCCTAAAATTCCTGCCATTACTTAAGCTGTCCCTGGCTCACCCTCATCCCTCTCTCCTGTGCTATCTTTGGTTTAATTAGAAGGCCAGGACTGTGCATGTGAAGTGACTGTGACCTCATTAGTTTCTTACGCTGTATTGAAATTTCTACTCATTTACATCCCAAATCCCTAAATGTGCAGCTCTGGTCTCCGGGGTCACTTCTTGCTGCTTTCCATCCTTCTCACCAAGGCTCTGGGCTGGAGCTGTGTTACCTGTCCTCAGCAGATTGCTTCACTTCTGTCTGGAAGCTGAGCCCCCCTTAAACAAATGCCCTTGTTTGAGGAAGACAAATTCCTGGTCTAGTCTAGGCATAAGGGAAGGGCTCCCTGGAGAGATGCTGTGGGCTGGGGCAGTGCTGGGAAGGGCTCCTGGTTCAGCTCCTCTGCCCACCCAACACAGGGGTGGGCAAACAAACATCCTGGGTGGGCTGTGCCAGGCTCTGGGTTCTCATCCCTCTGAGATCCACAACCAAGGTCACTCTTCCCCTAGCAAGAACATCTTTTTAGTTTAGTATTTGCTCGTGCCAAACTCTTGTTAGACTGGTGGTGCTGGCTTGATCCTCCTTCGGTGCTTCACTTTAAATTTAAGCTTGACAGACCATATATCCTTTTCCTTTTTTCCTGTTCTAGTTGAAGGGAGAATTCTATTGGATATGGGAAGGTTTGCATCGTCTCTTCTGTGTGATGTTGGATCCCTTTATAGGGCAGGTATCTTCTGAAGCAAAATGCTTTCAATTCTCATGGCGAGCATAATTCTTGAAAATGTATGCAATAAACAAAACGAGCCAAATGTAATTAAAATGGAGACAGCATATAATCTGGTAACCCACTTAGAGGCTCAAAGCTTCAGCTTTTAAAAAATGTTTGCTCCAAATCCATTTAAATAAACAGACCGACACACAAAGGCTCTCTGTACATCATCAGGATACAAAGAGAATCGGATCAAAAGCAGCTGTGACCAGACTGTACATATGTAGTGAGGAAATTGCTTGATCTAAGACTGCACCTTGTACATGCAAATGTGTTTGTGGACCTTCCCGGGAACTGCATTTGTGCCTCGGCTGAGCTGTTGGGCTGCGCTCTGCCAGGGAGCAAGGGCTGCTGTGTGCCCCACTGCCAGAGGGTTGGCTGGGGGCTCAGGGAGCTCTTGGCATGCTTGTGTGTCTGCTCTGTGCTTTGGCTGTGGTAGAGAAAGGCTGAAGATAGCTGAGCTCTGCCCTTTCTGTGCACACACTGTATCCAGAGGGGGAAATCGCTCAGAAACCTGTGGAAAAAAATGAGAGTCTCTGACCTTAGCACACGAGTTGTGGGCTCTCCACTTGCCTGGTATCACACATGCCATGTGCTGTCACACCAGTGTCCCTCTGGGCTTGCGGGAGGGTTTCCTGGGGTTTGCATCTCCTCTGCCTGGACACTGTCACTCACAGCTCTGCAGCAGAGCCTGGCTGGCCTTGAAGTTTTGCCAATAGCCGTGTGATTTATCTTGGGTTGGACAGCACAGGCTGTGAATCCAAGATCAAGTGTGCTTCCAGGCCAGCAGGATTTGGCCAAAAGAAGGCATTTTGGGTCAGACAGGAGCATCTGCCTGTTGTTCTTGCAGGTGTTTTTGGACTAGTTGGAGCTCTTGGGAAGGACATGCTCATATTTACATAAATATGATGCAAGGGCTACTGGGGAAGGGTGAGAAAGCTGTTTCTAAAGTGGAAAAAAAATTCTAAGCATTTAGAAGCAGGGTCCTGACTCAGCCTGGGGATGTCAAAATGCGGGGTGCTGGCAGAAAATCCTTTACTCGGGTCCCGCTGGAGGGAGATCTGACTCGGCAGTGGTCGGGAGCGCCCAGCGGGCCGTGCCCCTCGCTCGGGGCCCTGTGTCCCCCGCCCGTCCCCCGGGGCGATGGCGGCTCGGTCCCTGCCGTCGGGGCCGGCTCCCGCTGCGGCCGGACTCGCACCGGCAGAGGGAGCTCCGGCCGCGTCCTCCGAGCAGGGGCGACGGGGGGGACCGGCTGCTCCCACGGGCAGGGGGTGATGTGTCCCCTTCCCCTCCTCGGGGCCGAGCCCCCCTGCGAGCTGCCGGCCGGACTCCTGTGACCGGATCGGGACGGGGTGACTCTCGAGCAGCCAGGGAGCTGGGGGGAGAACCGGGCAGTGACCACATGCACCGAGCCCAGTAGCACGGTCTCCGCTCTCAGGCGGTGGGGGACGGGGCAGGGGGCAACCCCTGGGGACCCGCAGCAGGGCGAGGATCTCGTGCGAGGCTCAGGCAGCGCTCGGGAGAGCTCGGTAGCGGCTCCCGTAGCCCTCGGCACTTTGGCTCGGCCAGCCTTGCCCTCCTGGCGCTCTTCCCTCCCGCAGGAGAAACCGCGCGGGGCGATCTCCCCCCGCCGCATCTCTCCCCCTTGCCTCACCCGGGCTTCCCCCTCTCTCCCGGTGCTGCGGTGTCCCACCGGGGGCTGCCTAACGAGGCGCGGGGCTTTCCCCGCTCTTCCCAGCGCTGGCTCTTCGTGTCCCCGCTGTCCCCCGGTACCCCGCAGGTCAGGGGGTGCCCAGCCCCGGGGTGCTCCCCGTCCAGCCCCGCCGGGGACCGCGCTGCCCGTCCAGCTGTGCCCCCGGACGGACAGGGGCCGCAGCCAATGGGGAGGCGCTGGGGGGCCGCGGGTGAGCCCCCATTGGCGGCGGGGGGAGGAGGAGCCGGGACTTGAAGTTGGAGTGAGGGATCCAGCTGTGCGGAGCGCTCGGCTCGGCGCGGCCGCCACGGGAGCATCCTCCGCCGCCGCCCGTCCCCGGGGCGCCGGGCAGCATCCCCCGCCCAGGGCAGATGCGGGGCCGCGGAGGGGACGGGCAGAGCCGCTAAGGACGGCCCGCCCCCCGGGTGGGGGCCAGCACCGGCAGCGGGGGCCGCCCCGCCGCCGCCGCCTCCCTGCCC
>VZRF01004130.1:54274-151515 GCA_013396875.1 Vireo altiloquus
CCGGCTCGCCCCGCGTCGCCCCGGCTCTCCCGGGACCGCCGGCCGGAGGATGGACGAAGATGGACCGCGAGCGGCCGAGGAGGATCCGGAGCCGGGCAGAGCCAAGACTTTCATCCGCCTTAATGACCTGTCCGGGTCCGGGGGCCACCCGGGGACGGGGGACAGGGAGGAGGGAAGCGGCGACTCGGAGGCGGAGGCGCTGCCCTACCCCGCGCTGGCCCCCGTCGTCTTTTTCTACCTGAGCCAGGAGAGCCGGCCACGGAGCTGGTGCCTCCGGCTGGTCTGTAACCCGTATCCTTTGCAGGTGTTCGGCGGCGAGGTAAGCCCCACTGGGCCCCCACGCCCCCCGAGCGGCCGGCAGGGCAGGGGACACCTCCCGTCCGGAGCCCGCCGGGGAAGGAGCCGGGGTTTGGGAGGATCCGTCACCCGCCCTCCCCGGGGTGGCAGAAGGCACCGGGAGATGCTCGCCCCCTCCCCGGTGCTCGCCCGGGAAGTTTTCCGGGCTGTTGCAGGGGCTCGGAGGTCCATGTCAGGGTGCGCGGCTCCCCTCCCCCGGCCGCCCCGCCGCGATGCCGCGGTTCCCGCGGGCTTCAGCGCTCCGTTCCACGGGGACTCGGAGTGGGAGCTGCTGGGGACCATTCTTCCCCTGGTCCTGCTCCCCAGACACACCGAGAGACCCGAGTCTCTTGCTTTGCGGACCGGTTCTTCCTCCCTGACCCCATTTCTTGCCCATTTTAGGCTCCCTGCTCCCTTCCCCTAGAGTTTGAGAGGGGGTTTTGGGGGATTGGGTTGTTGCCCAGCTCCAGGGTCCCTAAATAATTCAGGGTGCTTGAAGGCAGTTGAAGGGCCCGTTCTCTGCAGTCCCCTGGGGGATGCTCCTTGCTTGGAGGGGTCGGGGCAGGTTGGGGGTCACAGTCCCCTGGGTGTGCGTTGGCCAAGGGCAGCTGTTTGTCAGATCCTGGGGTGAGCCACGAGCCCCCAAAGGCTTCTGATCTCCTTCCAAGCTCCCTATCTGCTCTAGCACAGGCCAAGTTGCTTTAGTCAAGTTTAAGCCTTCAAAAGAAGGGAGGAAAAAAAAAAGAAATAGAGGAGACAATAGAAAAATTTTTTTCTTTCCACAGTCTTGGTGTATTTAAAGCTTCCCTTTAGAGTTGGGTTGCAACCAGCACTTGGCTCGAAGCATTCTGAGTATTTTACCATCCCCAAACTCCAGTTCCATTTATTATTTGCAGAAACAAAACCCCCAGATGAAATAAAGTGAAGCGATGTGGCTTGCAGCAGGCGCTGGTGCAGGAGAGGCAGACGCTTCCTGGGAAGTTCCCGTGTCTGTGCTGCGTTGCTGGTGCAAGAGGCAGGCGAGTAGGTCTGGGCAGCAGCCCCACATCTGGAGGGGGAGAGGCTGTGCAGAAGCAGGGAGGACATGTTACATGGTTCAGAGGACCAGAATACCCTGTGCAAATCCTCCTCCTGGTGTGCGGGAACTGTTAGGAATTATATCCCAGATGAGGTTGGTGTGCTTGGGAAGAGCAGCAAGGGTCTTCTGGAGTTGTGAATATTGTTTTACTTGAGCTTCAGCACTGATTTCTCTGATAAATAGGCTGCCTTCTCTCCTAAAATGTTCCCCAGGAGGGAAAAATCCAAGATTTCTCTTCCCAGTCATGAATACCCTCAGCATCTTCTCCCCAGATCTCTTTCAGACCAGCTAAGCAGTTCAAAGCTGCCTTTATTTAAACATCTTAGGAAATCTCACAACTTTGTGAAGCCTTCTGTTTTGGAAAGAAATATTAACAACAGGCTGCAAGTCAGTGTGTTCTTGTTGCCTACTATGACTAATATTATTTATGATTGCTGGTTTAAATATGTTTCCAAGTCTCTCTGTTCTTTTCTTTCTTTAAATTTTTAATCTTTGAAATGATGTTTTGAGTCTGGTGTTACCACCTGCATTGTTTTAGTGTTTTCAGTAAAATCCCCCACCCCGGTAGCGGCTTGAAATGTGTTTTCTCCTCTGTGCCTGCAAAAACAAGCTGATTAACTTTTGTCCATGGAAAATTAGTGGTATTGTGGGCACCTGCAAACATCACTGTGAGCCAGGGATGAGCATAAAGTACAGTCCCACTAGCTGGGATTTTTCTTGTCGGCAATTTTTCACTTGTTACTGGCAGAGAAAGGCTCTTGCTGGGAGTCCTGGGGCCATGAGGGTGATGTTGTGGGTCTTTGAGTCATGTGGCTGCATGCAGCTGTTTGTTTTCAGGGTCACTGACCCAGAATTGGGGGAGTTTATTTAAAAACAACACAAATAAAACAGTTCAGCCTACAGATGAGAGGAAGGCAGTACCTTGATACCTCACTGTGTCCCATCACTTTCTGGGCTGTTCAGCAGAGCATTGTCTTGCTCATCCCTTTGCCTTTCTGCCGCTCCAGTGCTGGAGCTAGAGCTGGGCCTGCTCTTGTTTATATTTATTATTTTTTTTCTTTACCGTGGTGGCCCTTCTCAGGCTGTAATCTTCTAGGAATCATGCCCCAGTGTTAAAACCTTGTAATCACATTGCTGGAAAGTCTTTGTTACCACCAGCTGCCCTGCAGAGGAGTGAGAGTGTTTTGGCTGATGTGGGTGGTGAATCGTGCCCCAGCTCCAGGGGGTTTGGAGTTTCCACTGCCTTCTGCCACTCTCTCTGGTGGATTTTACCTTTCTGCATCTGCTCCTGCCGAAACTGGATGGGAGGGCTCTGGTTTGAGCCATGCTCGTGGAGATACAGAGCCTTGGGGCTTTTCCAGGCATGTGCTGGTGCTCTAACCTGACTGATAAAATTTACTGTTGATGGGGCATTGGGAGGAAGTGCAGGACCCACTCTTGCCTGGGAAGGACAGTTTGTACTCCCAAGGTGCAGCTGGAACTCCTGGGATTCTGCTCTATATCCCTGTCCAGGCAGTTTGTGTGGCTGCGGTACCTGGGGCTGGGTTAGGGGAGGGTGATGGCTGAAGTGCTGAGTACCCAGCAGGGATGCAAAGTCCTGTTGAGGTGGTTTGTTGGGATTTTCTGCTATGTTTCTGTCCGGAGCATCCCCTGCCTGGACCAGGGAGCTTTTTCTCTTGCTGTCTGGAGCAGAGATGTGGGGTACTGTGTTGCTCTCCTGCTCCTCCTCTCCCTCAGGGCTAGAAAGAGGTCATGAAGTTTGTCCTGATCCAGAAGTTTTCCAGAGCCTGAAACCTTGGGCTTTTTAACTCTAAACATGTACCAGATGGCCAACATGTCCTCGCCCTCCACTCCATTGTGGTCTTTGAGTGAAAATCTCTCTGGGAGCCACGAGGACCTGGGGGGACGAGACTGGTTGACAGCCTGGATATTCTTGGTGGCTTTGGGGTGGAAGGTTCTTCCCTGGGTGAGAACTGCCTGGGTCAAGTGGGAAGAAAGAGCAGGGACTAGTTTAGGGGTCACAGTGCTGGACCCACAGGCTCAGAGATGGGAAGGGCTGTGGCACATGCAGGATGTCCTGGTGTGCATACTGGTGAGGCCATGAGAGGAGAAGCAGGAGTCTCTGCAGGGGAGAAAAGAGGAGGCAAGCTGGTTACTTGACTTTCACTTGTAAAGTAAAAGCACCATGAAGGCTGGGAAGATGAAAGGCTGTATCAGGGTCTGTGCCAGGCTGCTCCTCTGATCAGAGACAAGAAACGAGGCTATTTCTTGAGAGTTGTGGAGTGATTGAAGAGCAGGGATGGAGAAAGTGGGGAGGATGCTACTGCTTGGCATTAAGAGCTCTGAATAGAGAAATAACAGTGTAACTGAAAGGGCCTGTGATATCTATTGTAGTACTGAAAACTGCCTCGTCCCCCGCACCTGCCTGCCTGCAGAGCGCTGCTGCCTGGAGAGCAGCACGCGGCTACAGAGCACTGCAAAAACCTGCTGGAAGGTGCCATTCCTGGGGAGACATCCCCAAATTGGCTGAAATCTTGTTTTTTTCCTCCTGGTTTGGAGGGCAAAGGGTAGGTTTGCAAATTCCTCGCTGGGAATGGGAGGTTTGGGTGGCACCAGGAGTAGTGCTCCCATCCCTCTTGGCCGCTCTGCGGCACAGTCCCTGGGATTTGGGGTTCGGGAATGGCTTTGGCAAAGAAACATGTCTTGACCTGGTTACAGAAACCAGCCCTGCCTTCTGCCTGCAATAAAACAGAGGACTCTTGCAGCAGCTGCCTCACGTGGCTCTGCTTGTTCCCCGGTAGGGAGAGGTGGGTGACCAAAGCTGGGTCCTGGGGAGGCACTTAGTGCCTCCAACTCCTGTTGGAAGTTGCAGGTTCCCAGACACATCCAGGAATGGGTCTGGAGCCCCCATGGCGTCACACCAAGGTATAGCTGAAGTCTGCACCAGGCTGGCTCAAGGGATGACTGGAGCTGCTGTGCCAGAGCTTGGTGCTTCACAGAAGGCAGCAGGGGCCCCACCAAGGGCACAGTCAGCTCCTGCTGAGCTCACCCTGTGTCCTGATCTGTGTTGGAACCACTCTGTGCTGGTCTGTCTGGATCCAGCACTTCAGGAGGGGCATGTCCGTGTGTCTGACTGCACCAGAGCCAGGACCCTCCTGCCTGCTGGGCGTGAGACCTGAGGCTGCTGAGCTGTGTTGTGGTTTAGGCTCCCCAGCCCCAGCAGTGCCCCCCAGTACCTTTTCTCATGGAAATGCCTGCAGTGAGGGCAGTGGGCAAGTGGAACCCCTGTCACCTTGTGGGAGATTGGGGTCCTCATCCCCTTCTCAGCCATGTCAGCTCATGGGGAGAGCCAGGCACTGCTTGTGCTGCTCTTTGAAGAGTTCAGTGTGGTGCAGGGTTAAAAATATAATTTTTTTTTTGTTATCAAAGGGGTGTATTTTTTGGGGCGAGTGCACGTGGTGTCCTTTACACTTCTATACATTTGTTCCAGCCTCACTTCTGCATTTAACAAAGCAAAACGCTTTGATTTGACAGGTCAGACCTGAAATGGATCTTGTTTTCATTTAAAAACCCCACAAAGGAGCTAGAATCCATTTGCTTCACTTATGTCTGATCCATCCCAGGGCACCTGAGCTTGTTTCTCTCCTGTGACCCAGTTCGCTGGCTGGTGCCTCCCACCCCTCCCTGGACAGATGGAATTTCTCCCGCTCAAGGCTGTGGCTTGAGCCTCTGCTGTCTCTGTGCCCCTTCCGTGGCTCCTGGGGAGAAATGAAACATGATTTGTCTGGCTGATGCCTGGCTGAGGGGGCTCCTACAGCCCCTTGGCCCTCCTGTCTGGCAGAGAGCATCCTGCTGCTCCCAGGGCAGGTGCTGGTGCATCCCTGGGCTCACTCCAGCTCCCGCGTGATGATCTCGTGGAGAAATAGGACTCATCACCTTTTAGCAAGGGCAGCACAGGGGTGCTGTGGTTATTTCCCTCCTCTCAGGAGACAAATAACTGCAAATCCTCTTCCCTGCTGTTCACAAACCCTCTGGGAGCTCAGCGGGAGCAGCAGGCGGTGTTCACTTCATGGAGCTGGGCTCAGTGGCCAGCATTCCTCTCCTCCCTGCCTCCCTGGAAGATCCAGGAGCAGCTCGATCCTAATGTAGGTGACACCTCATCTCACCATGGATCTCTGGACCCATCCATGGCCCAGCCGTGCCGGCAGCCAGGCGCTTCCTTTGCTCCCTGCCTGTGTATGTGTTATTTAAGGAGATTCTTCTGCGAATTCCCTCTTCCAGGCTGTTGTGTCACATCTGGAAGTTTGTGTAGGAGTTTATCCAAGCGCTGGAGTACAGCACAGCTTTTTCTCATTTAAGAATCATAGGCTGGCATTTTGAAGCGGGCTGGGGTGGGGAGGGGGGGAGGGAAGGGGAGAGGGAAGCTGTCTGCCAAAAAGCAAACTGGAGCAGAGGAATCGTAATGACTTCCAGAAGTTTTCTTTCTTTCTTCATTTTTTTGCTTTTCCTCTCTCTCTCCCGGCTCACAGACAAAAGGCTCGGCCTCATGCAGTTCGTGGTTATGTCATCCCGGCGCGGGGAGCCCCGGCTGGGAGGGGTGGCCCCGTCCTGCCCGGGGATCCCGCGCTGCTCGGGGACAGCTCTGCTTCGGCTCCTTGCAGGAAATCCGGAACACAGGCTCCCATGTGGGGTGTGGGCGGCGTCTCTGGAGACTTGCTTGGTATCAGTTCACAGAATAGTCTGAGCTGGAAGGGACACGCAGGGATCATTGAGTCCAACTCTTGAGTGAATGGCCCCTATGGGGTTGCTTTTCATCTGGGGCCAGGAGCCGGGATGGGGTGGCTGGGAGGGAATCCCAGTTTTTGCCCTGCCCCTCATGCCCAGGACAGAGGGGGCAGACAGGCGGGTGGTGATCCGGGATGGGCTTGGACCACCCCAGCTGCCACTCATCCATGGGGCTGACGTGTCTCCCATCAGACTCCCTGCTCTCGACTTCATTGGCTTTTGTGTTCTCTGCCCTGTTCAGTAGTGCGGGGTGTTGGAGCCAGTCTGGAAATGCCCGAGATTTTATGATGCACAGAAAATTTCTGCTTTCTTCTCCCCCCGCACCCCCTGCAGAAGCTTTGGCATCATGCTGAAAAACGCTTCTTTCTCATTTTTATTTTAAACTCTCCTTCACTTTGTTTTTTTTCCCCATTCCGAAAAGACCAAGTTTTGGATTACCCCAAGTTCCCTGCCCGGGTCTCTCTCAACTCTCCTTTTTTTTTCTACTGTTTTGCTGGAAGGGAGCAAAACCTTTGGCCAAAATGAACCTCCCTGATGGCTTTTTCACTTGGATCTTGAAATCATTTTCCCTTGGCAGAGGACCTATGGGGAGCCTTTGCCCCCGGCAGCTTTGCTAGCTGGGAGGAGAGTCTGAGGGAACGGGGCCGTCCTTGGGGAACTGGGGAAGGAGCATCCGGAGTCAGGTTGGGAGGGCTTTGAAGCTTCACTGTGGTTTGGAGGGGGGTTGAATTTCCTAGTTAATTAGGAGGCCTAAGTGTTTCTGGGTTTGTTACGAGGCCAGATCGTGGCTTTCCCTTCCCTGGAGCCTTGGCTCTCTGCTGAGCAACCTAGATGTGAAATGTTCCTTTTGGATGGTGATGCACGCAGAGGTTTCCCCCAACCTGGGTTCATTTGGCTTTGGCTTTCTCCAGCCTTGGCCTCTCACCCAGGAATCTGGCCTGGTGCTAAGAAATAAAACAAAACAAAACCAAAAGAAAAAAAAAAGGGAGGCAATTCTCATGGTTTTATATAACGGAGTGAGTAACGACTGGTCGTGCTTTGGGATGCTCTCACATCTGCTTCCTACCAAAAGCCCCAGCAAAGAAGTTTTGAGCAGATGGAAAAACCACATTTTTCAGACTAAATATTTGCTGAGAGAAGCTTTGAGGCTCACTCTCCGTGCTGGCTGCCGTGGTGCTGGTTACTGCTTTACGGGAAGGGGGCTGTTGGGGTGCCAGGAGCAGCATCCTGTGCCCGAGGTGCTGCTGGGCATGCCTGGTGGGAGCTGGGGCCATGCACACGTGCGTGGGACAGGGATGTGCCCGTGAGTCAGCCCCCAGAAGTTCACCGGTTTAGTCACAAGTAGATGGAAATTGTCTATTGGTTTGGCTCCCGTGCCTGAAATGTTGTTTTGGTTGGGATTTCTAGCATGTTCCCTAGGCAAAAGGGACTGGCGGCTGTTTGGTGTTGGGTTTTTTTGTCACCCATGTCATCCCAGTTTTCTCTCTCTCTCTCTCTGCCGGGATGCAAAATCCAAGGGCGAGGGCAGGAGAGGGCTGAAAATGGGAACAAAATGCTAAAGCAAGTGATGACTGAGAGCTGGGAGCTTGGGACAGACGAGCTTATAAAGAAAAGGAGATTTATTTACTGTAATCCAGGTGCTAGCCCCACACCTAAAGGGTTCCTGGTGCAAAGCTTATATTTATCTTCAATTTGGTTCTCTTCCAAGAGATTTCCCTCAGTGAAAACCGAACCAGCTTTGAGATGCTCCCTAAGCCTGGGGGCTGAAGACAAACCTGCAGCCATCAGCAGTGGAGCTGGGCAAGGGGATTCACAGGGATTCACCCACCTTGGCAGCCCAACCACCCCCGGGGGGTTTTATGCCTCCAGGATTTCCTGTGATTCATAACTTAATCAGGTCAGGTTTTGCACTGCCTCCTCCTGCGTTATTGACCGCCTCTGCACTCCCTCCCGAGATGCTGGTGGCCACAGCAGCCCAAGGCAGAGCCCTCCCCTGCCCAGATGGCGAACAGGGCTTGTTAATGATTTGTTAATTCAATTAGAAAGTGTTCGTTAACCCATGGCGAGGTTGAAGCTGCCTTCTGGAGGGCAGTGCTCACCCCCATGCCTGCGACTCCTGCTGCCAAAACATTTATTTGGTGTTAAGCTGCCAGCCACGCTATGCAAATAGAGATGTTAATCATGAATAAGGTTCATTTTTAACTCCGGGTTGAGACTAGACTTGGGAAGAACTCTGCTCCAGGGAGGGGAGAAGGTGGTGGGAGCTCTGCTGTGGGTGGGTGTGCAACTCCCAGGGCCAGGTTGGCTGGATCCTGTGGAAGAGAACAAATGTCTCTGCTCCTGCTTGGCCCCAGGGTCTGTAGGAATAAAATGATCCTTCTGCTGAGAGTGAATGAGGCTTCTAAGTGCATTTGATGGGTTGCTTTTTAACCAGCCTCCTCCGCATCGGTGCTAGCCGTTAATAGCTCAATCCCAGGTCTGGGTTGGTGGTCTCTGTGCCTGTGTTGGATGCAAAATGTCTTTAATTTGGGAACCATCATGTCTAGATAGCCTGGCTGTAGCAATTCTACCTTAATGGGAGAAAACAAACTCCACTAAGAGTGATAAATAATCGAGCCCTCTGATGCTCCATTGAATTAATGCTTATCCAGGCAGATAGGGAGGAAAGGAATTAAATTAATATCTGACTTGTAACTGCTACTGTATGTGGTTATTGACTTATCTTGCTTTGGAGGGCCATAAATATGTCTCGGGATATACCCCTGAGACCATAATCTGTTCAGGGTCACGGTGCAGGTCTATCTCTGATGATTCTTCAGAGATTCATCCTGACTTCTAGGGTCAAAATTCCAAATTCCTCTGACAAAGAACCCAGCCACGTGCAGAGTGGAATGTGTTTGCACTATATGGCAAGAATGCAGCATAAATCTTGAAGGTCTCTGCCTCATATAAATTGCTTTATTGTTTGTGGTCCGTGGATGGCTCAGCATTGGAGGGTGTGGAGCCTTATTTGACTCAGAGGAGAGGTGCAGGTGAAGCTTCTTGGCTCTGGAATTGAGATGGATCACAGCTGGAGTCTCATAGTCTTATCCACTGCCTTTCTCCCTGTGCCTGGGATTTTGTGCCCCTTAGGCAGTTGTTTGGAGGTTAAGGATGGCTTGGGGAGATAAGATGTGCCTCTCAGCCTCCCCCTCAGTAGCCCTGGCCCAGGGCTTTGGGTATCCATGAGCCTGGGGAGAGGAGTGAGGTCTTTCAACCGTCAGTGCTGTGTGGATTCTCCTGTTGATGACTCAGTGGATGTGAGCTGACCCTGGGCACCCCAAACCATTCTGACCATGGGGGTGGCACAGGGCATTTCCCAGCTCAGTGTGCTTGATGTCCTGTGGCTTTGTACCCACACATGTGCACTGCAAACAGGGTCAGCAGCTTGGGAAACTGATGGATGATAACAGCAAGGGCCAAGCTGACCTGTCATGGTCCCCTCGTGAGGCTGAGCTGTGGCAGGATGTCCTTCCTCTAGCTGAGGTGAATGTTCCCACCTCTTGGACTCTGTTTTATATAGGGGATAACTCTATCTGTGTGACTCCCCTTTCAGCAGTGTGTGTTCACCCCATTCTCTGGCACAGCCAGTGTTAGTGCAGGAGTCTGCAGGCCATGAATGATGCTCTGAGCCCCCAACCTCCTCTTCCTCTCACCCACTGCTTCAGGCCCTGCTGCCTGGATGAGGCACTGCTGTTGTGAGGGTCTTTTTTAGGATGCTTCTGTTTCATCCTTCCATCCCATCCCTTAGGATGGTGCACATCCTGCCCCACAGCAGCACCCTCTAGACACCAACACGCTTTTCCCATGGGAGCAATTTCCCCTACCGTGGGCAAATCACAGCCCCTTCTTCAGAAACTGTTCATGGCAGCACACAGCAGAATCCTGTCTTTTTCCAGGAAAAGAAGAGCAGAGGAGCCCAAGGCCAGCATGGGGTACCCGCAGCGAGGGTGGAGACACTTCTGCCTTCATCTCAGTAAATGGGCTCTGGCTCCTCCAGCAGCGGATGTTCACATCTCAGCTGGGTTCTGGGCTTGGCTTTGTGCTGGGTTTTGTTTTCTCTTTTCTCATAGCCCCATGAAGCCAGGCTGTCTCAGCTCTGGAAGCTCAGAGGGTTGAGCAAGTGGGGGTCGAGCTGCAAATCTTGTGGCGAACTGGGGGACAAAAGGAAAGTGCTTTGCTGTGCCTCCTCCTTTCCCACCCCTCCTCCCCAGTCTCACCCTTTCATCTGCTGAGCACCTTGATTTTTTAACCTCTGGTTTGGGTTTTTTTTTACTATTGCCTGGATTTTGCATGGGGGGCAGCCTGGAGGTTTGGGGGGGGGATGTGTGTGCACTGAATCTATTCAAGGAGTTGTGATCTCTGCATTTCATTTTGCAGTTCAGCTGGAAAGATCTCATTTCCAAATACACCCACACACAGGCACAGCAAGAGAGGAGAACGCAGAGGAGGGAGGGAGCTACTCAAGGGGGATGGGGCAGCATGGGGAGGGCTGGGGGCCATGGCATGGGCACTGGGAGCCTTGGCAAATCTGACTGGGAGTAGTCCATAGCCTTTACCCAAGGAGATGCCTCTGCCCTGATAGGTACTGCTTTAGTCCAGAGCAAAGGGGCTGAGAGGAGCAAAGGTCCCTGAGCAGAACCCTTGCCCTGAGCCTGGCAGTGGCCCTAAGAGCATCTGGGGGGACTCTAGGGCAGTTTTAGTGTGTGTGTGTGTGATCCCCACCACAGGCTGAGCAGAGCCCAGGACATGGCTGCACCTTGGTGAGATCTGCTTTTGCAATGGAAGAAGAGCAAAGGCACAGAAAGAAGTCATGAAACTCCTCTCCAGTGACTTCAAGCCAAAATCATATTGTTTCCAAAGATGAGCCAGTGCTGGAGTGATTCCTTTAGTCTGTAACTCCTCATCCACACCTTCTCCCTCCAGGGCCTTCCTTGCCAGCCAGGTCCTGACTCCAGCTCTTGGGTTCTGGAGGAGCTGGTGGTAGGGTGGATGCATTCTCCATCTCCCAGTGCTGTCAGGGATGGGGTTAGTGGAAAGCAAATGAACCTTCATCCTGGTGGGCATCTAAATGTGCAGCAGAGGGTAAAAGTGAGGAGCTGAGCAGATGGGGACTTGGTGGTGGTAGAAGGTTTTGTAGAGACACCTCAGTCTGCCTAATCTGGGACCTGACAGTAACCTTGCCTCTCTGTCAGCATGTTGGGGCAATGTGGGGGCAGTTACCTGACCCCCCAAATCTGGGTTCTTTCCTGGCTTCAGGGCTTTGGAGCAGTTTGGGGTGCTGGGATACCTGCACTCCCACCCAGCTTCCCCCCGAGCCCCTTGGGTGGATGCTGGTGGCACATCTTGAGCTCAGCCCCTGCACACTGAGTCCTTCCGCCACCCCTTCAGGTCAGTGCATGATTTTTTTCCATTGCTCTGAAGCGGCTGAGCTCATACAACAATATTGCCTGGGCCAACACCGCTCCTTTTTGAAGTCCCTTGTTTTGATATTCCTCAAGCTCTGTATCCTCAGGCACGAAACACAACACCCCTTGGCGCTGGAGGCATTTCCCCGACGCCGCGGCTTTGGTTATCCCCAGCATCCTGCTGCCAGGTGAAACCGCTGCCCCATCTCTGAGCTGCTGGTGGATGCCATCACCTCCCAAACTCACCACAAGGCTTAAAAGGTGGTAAAATAGGATCCTTTGGCCGCCTTGGCATGCTGCAGCATGCCGCCAGTGGAAAGGCAGCCACTGGAGCGTGCTCAGGGCTGTGTTTGTCTTAGCCAGTGACCACGACTGGAGCCGAGGCTCTGCCAAGCAGTGAAAATGCCAGAGCAGTGAGTTTATCCCGTGGTGTTTGATTTGTGGTCACGGTGGAAGCTGAGTTGGGAGTGACAGTGGAGGATGCAGCAGAAAAAAGCAGTTTCGAGACGGTCGCGCAAACATCTCGTGATGCTAAAAGTTGGGATTTTCTCCTTTGTTTTTCCTCCCCCGCTGCTGACTGTGCTGGTGGTGAGGTGAAGTTTATGGGAGAAATAGCGCGGTTCTGGGAAATATTTTGCCTCGCTCGTATTGTTGAATTTTATTTTCTTTTTCTGGCAGCGGATGAAGGAAACAGGAACACAAACAGCTTGGCCGGTGGGGTATTGGTCCAGAATCAGCCTGGGCAGCGAGAGGCTGCTTTGCTGGGGACAGAAAATACTCGAAAGCAGACGGGGTTTCCATTGTTTTCATTCTTCTCCTTTTCTGTCCCTGCACTCAGCTGGCTCTTAGGATGCTGTTAAACGAAGGGTGAACACATCCTGCTGTTAAGGCAAGGATGTGCGTTGATGCTCCTGGCCTCCCGTGTGTTCTCGCTGATTAAAATCTTAAATTCTTCAATTTTTCACGAGATTCTGGGTTTCTGTGCTGAGCTGGAGAGTCTCTATGGCAACAGCTACAGGCAACTTTTACCCGTTACCCTTTTTGGGTTTTTTTGGCAGAGGGGGGGAAGAGGATGAGTGCATGGTGCTAGAGCATCAATAACTATTTGAATACCCCAGGTATTTGGGGTGGTGAGTGCTGGGAGAGAAATGGAATTGAAATACAGGATTGCTTCTTGCCCATGAAGCCAGGACCTGGGCCCTGCCTGGACCCCTCTCCCCTCTGCTAATTGTGGTGGTTTTTGACTGTGGAGAGTGCAGAGTCCCATCCATCCCCACATCCATCCCACTCCAAGGCCAGGGGTTTCCCACTTGGGTCTGTCATTTCTGGAGGAGTTTATGGCCGTTCTTGGAGTGTGATTGCAGCAGCATTTCAAGACAATTAAAACCTGAGCCTTTTAGGAAAAGTTGCAGCATGTAATAGAAAGGAAACCAGCTGGGCTAGATTGAAGCACAATAGGTTTTGGGAGTAATTTTTAGAATCCTATACTGCAGGTCTTTCTCAAAAGATACTATACAATTTAATAACATGTTATATTCCTATATGTTATATTTAAATCATCCTATAGTATCGTGTAGGAGGAATCTAATTTTCCACTACAGGGTAATATACCTTTCTATAGGTTTTTGGTTGTGGGTTTTTTTTTTTTTTTTTGGTCCACTGTAGTTAAATGAAAAATTATATCCTTCCTAGAAAATCTAACAGAATGATTAGAAAATAATACCCTTAATTTATTTAATAGAGTATGTGAGTATAGGGGTTTATGTAGCTGCATAAAAACCCATTTAGGGCCTGTTGGGGAGGTGATTTGAGAGAGGATGGAGATAGGCTTAGATGCTGTCCTGGCCAAACAGTTTGGGAGCTCTGAAATGGGGCCTGGGACTGTCTAAAGGGGGAAAAATGAAAAATAAATAAAACCCAGGACTTCCTTGCATCTCTATTTCTGCTCTTAGGATGCAGTTAGAGAGATGGTGGAGTGGTGGGTGCTGGGCTGTGGCATGAGCTGCTGGAGAGGGATGAGACTAGGGTCTGGATCTTGTGCCAGGGGCTGGAGAAAGGAGCAAGGAGCTCTCCATGCTTGGAGAAATGGGCTTTGGAAGTAGCCAGCAGGGGCTGTGCCACTCTGCATGGTTTGCAGCAGGCTGAGGGAGGCAGGAGGGGGGTTCATGGCAGGGTGGACTATTCCCTTGCCTGTATTTTGCAGCACTGCCTTGTCTGTAAGGGCTAAGTTCTGTGGTGGTTTTGCCTGGTCACATATGGATTTGGACACACCAAATCCACCATACAAAGTGGGGCATACTGTGCCATGCTGATGGGGAGGTGTAACAGGGTTCAGCAGGCACATGGCAACTGGGCCCTTCTGTGTGCTCACCCTGCTTCGTGGGGTCTGTGTCAGCTGTAACCCCACTAGTAAAAGCCCATGGCTGGGATGCTCTGCCCACATGTGGAGAAGGCACTCCACAGGCTGGGGCACGTGTGGTTCTCCATGGAAAAATGCAGGACTGGGCTCCCTCTTCAGCTTAGCTCAGAGCTGCCTGTCCCTGTGGTGTCAGGGACCTGCATGGCCAGGTCCCCCACCGGGATCCCAGCGAGCTGGGGCCATCCCAGAGAGAGAGAAGGGGAAAGTGGTGGCCTTGGTGCTTCCAGGTCCCCAGAGGACAAGCGCCTTTTAATAGCCATGGCAACTAATAAGCCCTGCATGGTGACAGCCCTGCTGTCTCCATGGAAACGGACTGAGTATTGCATAGCAACATGTGCCTCATGTACCCATGGAAACAGCCCGGTAGCTTTTTAGCATCCTCTGTTAGATCTCTGCTCTGGGAGGTGGTGGTGGGGTTTATCCCGAGGTGAACCCACCGCTGTGGGGAGGGGGGGCCTGGGGTGAAACCAGGGAGGAGGGTCCCAAGGGCTGCCAGAAACCAGGGGCTTTATGGGGATCAGGCATGTAAGGTGTCCCAGGGGCAGCCCAGTGGGGTGTTCCCAGGCTGATGAAGATGTGGAAGGTGCTTGCTATCCAGTTTTCCTCATTTTTCCAGCAGCAGGACTTGGAGAGGGGGAAAATAATTTGAATCTGATGGACTTTGGGTTATTGAAGGAGAAGAAATATAAAAGATGCTCAGGGCTGGAGGGCTGGAAAGCACCTCACCACAGGCAGAATGGTGTCACAGTAGGATGCTCACAGGTGGGTTTCCTTTGTGGTTTCTGGAGTCACCTCATCCTCAAGCTGGGTTTTTCCAAGCCACTAAAATAAGGTGTAGAGGCTGGGAGTGGGCAGCACTCTGCAAAGGGAAGGCAGCAGGACACATGCTGTCTCTCCACGCAGCCTCTGCCATTTCTTGTTCAGCAGTTCATTAACCAGCCTGAGATGTTACAGGTTAATTAGGATTTGTAGCTGGCGAGTGTGGGGCTTGTTGAGGTTCGTGTAAAACAATGTGGATGTCAAGTTGCCTACATGTGCTGGGTGCAGCAATCACTCTGAACCACTGTGGCAAATGCAGCTTTCCCCAAGTTTATCCACTAAGAGGCTGAAAATTTTAGGAATTCATTTATTTGCAGCTGTTGAAGTGTTTATTGCAAATGCGTTTCGTCCCCTCTTGTTGCAGTTTGTTTTTAATGGGAAGTCTGCATGGACACTTAGGAGTATCCCTGGTTTCTGTAAACATCTATGTGAATAAATGTGATGGTTTTGGGAAGGTTTACAGGTTTGATGTTTCAAAGGCTGTGACCTGAGCTGGTTAATTTTTTTTTTTTTTGTGAACTTTCAGACCAACTTTTTGTCTCTTATTTGTTTTTATTCTCATAGCTTTTGCTTGGTCTGTGGTGGGCTGGGAGACACCTTTAGGTGACACCTTCAGCAGTGTCCAAATCCCACTGCTATTTTTGGGGGGGATGGGAGCTCTGACTTTGCTCAAAAATGCTTTCTGAGTGGGACTGGGAAACTTGAAAAATTTTGGAGTTTTCCCTGTGGTTTGTGTGTTATGGGAAGATAAATGTGAGTCAAGCGCAGGTGCTGTGGGGGAGGTGTTTTCTCTTTGGGGTTTTGGGTCCATCCTGGTTAGACATGAAACTGGTGCCACAATGGATGAACATTAAAACTGGGAAATCTGTGCTGAAGCTCTTCTGGCTTTTCTGGGGCTGGCAGCAAAGAGACACCTCTGAGGTTGTGCTTGGCCCTGACTGATGATCTCAGGCCCCCATTCAACCAGCAGAAAGCTGATTAAATAAATAAATAGCAAATTGGGATAAAATTTCCAACTATTGAGCTTCTTACCCCAACAAGTGTTTGTTTCTGGGATGGGAGTTAGTCCCAGGGCCAGCAGGTACCCCCATGCCAGCACTGCTCAGGAGTTGCCCCCTCTGGCTCCCTGGTGCTGGGAGGCTCAGTGATAATGGCATCAGCACTGGCCTCAGAGGAAGGTTGCAGCCTGATCAACGAGGCTTAATTAAATCTGAAATCCCGGCTGCTTTCTCCTGGGCTTTGGCTTGGAATGCCACAGGTAGGGAATCAATGGAAGGAAATAAAGAGAATTAGAGCAACTTCAAGGGCTGTTATGCTCTTGGCAAGCAGGGGGCTGGAGGCTGGGTGGGCTGCAGTGAGACAGAGCTGTGATGCTCCTTTGGGATGTGCACAGCATGGATGGGATCACTCCTGGGGAAAGACTGAGCTACCACTCCAGCTGAGCGCTGTCCAAATCAGGGATTTGTTCAAACTCAGAACTCAGAGTTGGCAATGCCATCTCTGAATCCCCCTAAATGACTAGGCAGCTCTGAGCCAGCAGCAAACATCCCCTGCAGTGGATGTCTTTCCCCTCCCATTTTTTAGGGACCTGCTTATTAAGGCTGTGAAGAGCCTGGCTATAAATGAGATACAAATGTACAGTTAACATCACATCTCCCTAAGGCCAGTGTAGGTATTCTGGTATTTAAACTAGCAGAGCCAAGGGGAAGGAGCCAGCAAAGGGGAAAAAAAGAGGAAAAAAGAAAAAGTGGCTCTAATTGAGGTCAGTATTTGAATAGTGAAGACCAATTAATGCTCCTGAATCAATAGGTCTGCGTGACCTAACTAACACATCCCCACTAAGGGCTGGTACAGGCTAAGAGCTGGCCTGGGGTGAGCTACTGCTGTGGTGGAGGTTTCAGTGTTGGCAGAGACTTCACTGTTGACAGAAGTTTTGGTGTTGGCAGAGGTGTCGTTGTTGGCAGCCCTGAAGTTTGCTGTGGGCTAAAGCTGGTGGTTGGCTGGCAAGGGCACTGGTGGGCAGCTCCTTCTGCCTCCAGCCTTGCAGGAACCTGTGAAAATCCACTTACACAAACCACGGTCCCTTAACCACTACACTTCCATCACCAGTTCTTCAGGCTAGAGTAGCTTAAACTGAGGGCTGGGGGAGAGGGAGATTCCCAGCCAGGAAAAGTGGGGTGCAGCCAAGGTGCTAAGCATTGCTGCTTCCTCCCCAGGTCCCCATCAGGATGGACGGGAGCTGTGGACATCCCTCCCCTTACTTTTTGGCCAGCCGAGCCTTTCCGGGGCGGTGGCTTAGAAAACGTCCAGCATTCCCAGACTCACATTTTTATTCTCCTTTATTGCTGTTCCAAGAAAACCCGTGTGTGCGTGGGGAGAGGAGATTATCACGTCGGTGTTAAATACCCTGAGGGAAGGTGGGGAGAGCGGGTTGTTTTTCCTGGTCTATCTCCCAAGGACAGCCGGGCTGAGCAGCAGCACGTGCTTGTGGAATGTAGCACCCATGGGTGCAGCCGTGCTGGGCAACACAGTGTGCAGGCAGCCAATGCCTTCCCGGGGAGCCTGCACTCCCAGCAGGCAGGAGAGCACAGCAGGGAGGAGGAAAAAAATCCTTGCTGTTATTATTCCACGAATTGATACACTGAACTGATGCATATGGCAGATGAGATGATTTGCCTCCAGGCATACAGGAAAAGCGACGTGAGGCAGGATCTTTTTGGCAATCCTGCGTCTTAAACGTGAGATGAAATCTTCTGGGATGGGAAGGGGGTGGAGGAGCTGTGATTTGGGTCCTCTCGGGTCACACTGTCCCTGTGTCACGGAGCCGGGTGAGGCTGCCCTAACGGTGCTGCTTTCTTCCCCATCCTTTCAGAGAAGGAGAGAAAGTCGCTGCTATTTCCACCGTCTCACTCCGTTTCCAGGTTAGGAATCCAGGACGCTCTCAGGTTTGCCGGAGGAAGGTGAGGGAAAGGCTGTAAAACCTGGCTGTGCTCAGGAGATTATTTATGGCTGGGTTCGGTGCCACGTTCGATGCTTTTCGCTGCCTCGTTCCCACCTCCCACGGCCCCTCGCTGCAGCTGGGCTGGAGGAGGGGGAAGGGGAAAATGCTGTTGGCAGCTCTCAGGGGTCTGATCCTGCCTTGCTTGGGCCGTGGGGGAGATGAGCACGTCAGGTCTCTGCAGGGTGCTGAAACAGCAGATCTCACCTGGCATCTCACCTGGCTGGATGAGCATAAGGGACAGGAGATTGGTGTCAGTGTCCCCCTGCCAGCTCCCTGCAAGGTGACACAGATCCTGGGGACCCCCCAGCCCCTCCCGCTGTCGCCGCCGAGGACGCGTGGGCAGACGGGATGAATGAGCGGTGCCTTCGGAGACGCTCGCAGCAGCTGCTAACGAGCGTGGCTTGAAATACCTCATCACCGTTAAATAGGTGGGGTTTGCTTTGTGTATGAAAAGGTAGAAAAGATCCTGTTTGCTGGCTGAGAGTGTCAGTGGAAGCTTCCTCCCCCTCTTCTTTCTCCCACCTCGCCACCTGCAGTGCCCTGTGACCAGCATGGCAGGACCAGGCTGAGGATGCTGCAGATTGCGAGGCCATCAGATACCAGGGCGAGTGCAGGATGCACGGGCAGGCTGCGGTGCTCGAGTGCTGGTGTAACTGTGCTCCAGCTGTGTCCCTGGGAGTCAAGTACAGCTCCTGAAAGTGCCCATGGTCTCAGTGCTTCAGCCCCTGTCCTTGGCTGTTATTTCCCTTCGTGCTGGTAGGGAGTCAGTGAAACCAGCACCGACACAACGAGTTTAGAATGGGCACAGACGGCGACTTCCTTTGCCTCCAGCCCCATCCTGAGCTGCAGATGAGAAGTGTGATTTATGTTTTCATGCTTTTCTAGCGATTTCTGGTGTGTTCCCACGACTCCAGCTGCCGGGACAGCCGGGGAAGCAGCTGGCTGGGCGAGCTGGCATCGCCGGGCACTCCTCGCTCCTCGTGGCTGGCCCACGCCTGCCCAAAAAAAAGCTGGGGAGAACACGGATCTTACAGGCTGCTGCTGGAGGTGCGGACGGTGCTGTAGCAAACTGGTATGTTCTAAAATTAACGAGGCTGGCTCTCTGCTGGGGAAACTGCTTGCAGGGTGCTGCGTGCCCCATTTCCTCAGAAGCTCCTCGCTGCTGGCGGGGCTGATGGCACAGCATCTTCCATGGACAGAGGAGCACCAGCATTGGGTCGGGGCGGCTGGTGCTGGGTGGGCTGTGGAGACTCCCTGCAAGCGTGTTTTTGGAGAGTGGAGAGTAAACACTGTCATTTTGCATTATGTCCCCGCTCGCTATCACACGAGCGCTGCCGACTCTGCCTTGCACCCACCCCGCCGGCAACCTGAGCCCGGGCGGCCACAGCCAAGAGCAGGCGCCGGCCAAACCTGAGTGGCTTCTCCAACCGCACTCTGTGCAGCAGCTCCATTGATTAAGAAATTGTTGCGTAACCTCTAACGAGGCTCCTCTCCGGTTTGCAGCCACTTGCCTCTCTCCCCTCTAATTAAGCTGGCGCGCGATTCCCGCTGGGTTTGCTTTCCAAGGAGGGCTGCTGCTCACTACCTCGTCTGCCCCGGTTTTGAGTGCTTTTTAACGCTGGGTCAGTTGGGTTGGGGACAGGGACACCTGGGAATGCGCCCAAGGCATCACGAGCATCACTGCTGCCCTGGGTGCAGGATGAGGCGGCTGCTGCTCCAGCATTGCCAGCCTGAGCTGCTGCTCACCCGCTGAAAATACGCAGAGGCGCTGTTGCCTGGAAGGAGGAAAAAGCTGAAATATTTTTCTTGGAGAGAGGAGGGAGCCGGGACGGGAGGGCAGGGAGGCACTGCAGCGTGCCGGCAGCAGCCAGAAGGGATGGCTCCTCTCTGCCGTGACCCCCAGGGCCGGGTACGGTCCTGTTGGCTCGAGCTTGCTCTTGCTGACACGCACCATTGGCAGCAGCCTCCTGAGCTGGGGATGCTGTGGGGAAACCCGAGAGGCTTTGGCTTTGCTGGAAATGAAATGAGGAGAGGGCAGGGGGCCCCGTTGGCACGGGGGATCTGGCTTTCCTGCTTGCGGCTGAGGGAACAAAAGAGGAACCCGCAGTGACATTTCGAGTGTTGCACAACTTGGCACAACTGACAGCGGGTTGATTTTCTCCTGCTGTTCCCTCTGTTCATGGCCTTCTTCTTCCCTAGCCCCAGCTCTCTCCTTCCTCCCTAGGGGAGCAGCTGGTGCTGGAAGCTCCTCCTGGGCTTCAGGGAGGACGTGCCCCATGAGCTCCTTTGCCACTCAGGGAGGGGAAGATGTGTGATGGAAACCCCTGACAAGGAGGCCGATGGTCCTGTTTTACCTCCTGGGGGTTACAGAGGGGCAGTGCTGAGCCCTACAGGGTGCTTGGTCCTGCCTGGAGGTGGTAGCGGGGAGAGGGGGACATCCCTGGGGTGGTCCCTTTGGGACTGAGCCAGCCCTGTGATCCCACTCCCATGGGGTGGATGTTGGGTGGCTCTGTGTCCCCCATCCTGCTGTCGTGGTCCCCCCAGAGGTCCCTGCTGCTCAGCTGGGAGAGCCCCATGAAAGCAAACCTGCAGTGGGTGGCTGGCTCTGCTGGCTTGTCCCTCTGTTGCAGTCCTGCTGGAATGCCTCCCTGTGCGTGAGCAGCATTAGGGGTTGGGATCTCATGGGATCCAGCTCTGTACTGGCATGTCCTGGGAACTTGGGATCACAGGGGACTCAGGAAGTCCCAAAGTCTGTCCTGTCCCCATCAGCAATGCGGGAATTGCAGGAGAGTGTCATCCCAAACCAGTGAAGTGGAATGAGTATTTGGGAATTGGCAGCTCTCCGGCTTTTCTCCCACCACTCACGACCTTCCTCTTGCTCACGCAGACAATTTTTGTATTTTACTTCTTAAAATACATATACACGTGTATATAAATATCGTATCTTGGCAGCCGTTGTCCCTCAGCACCTGCTCTTTCCCCGGGAAAATGGGGATTTGGTAATGGAACAGCCTTCCTGGTCCCTGGGGCCTCGTAAACCTGGCTGTTGTTTACGGCACCGGACGGCAGTGTTCTTGCTGCTGCTGCTCTGCTCTCCTCCTCTGAGCATCTCCCTGGCTGGACCCTGCTGTGGAGGGATGGGCTCCTCCGAGGTCACCTTCCCCTACTCCCCACTTGGAGTTTGCCGAGGGCCCTTTGTGGCAGCTGAGTTGTTTGAAGGTGCAGGGCAGAGCTGGTCTTGGCTTAGTCCTGGAGCATTCCTTCTTGAGTTTACTGCAGTGTGTCCCTGGGCATGGAGCTGCTGCTTTGGGTTTGGATTTTAATGGCTTGCTGGTTTCTAATAAAAATAACCTGAGTGAACTCCTGGTCTGTCTGTTGACTGGCCAAGGGCACCGCTCTGGGTTTCAGTAATAGTGGGGCAAAGGCATTGCATGGCTTTGCACCCTCACAGGGCCTTTGCAGTTTGCTGTGCTTTGCCCTTTGCTGTGGCTTTGGGATCCTCATCCTCCTGCCAGCACCCACGGAGCTGGGGCAACCTCTGCCATGGTCACTTGCCCCTTTGCTGCTGTGATGGAGGCACAGGACATCCCCATCTCCCTCCTCTTCCTCTCCATCTCCGCTGGAGTGAAAGGCTCGTGGGGTTGCTGGGCCCTGATGGGGGAAGCTCCTGCCCTTTGCTCCCTGCTGCTGGATTCCCAGCACGGCCCCATGGAGGGAAAACCCAGCCTGGGGGCGGCTGTGGGGTTTTATAACCCTGAGAATGAATCCCAGCGCCATCCCTGCCTCTCGGGGGAGCAGGGTCACGTCACTGCTCAGGAAACCACTCCCTGGGAGCGACAGCTTGCTAAAGAAACCCGAGGGGGCTGGGTTGGCATGGGGCTGGGAGTGGGGATGCGGGAAGGCCGGTGCTGGATGTGCTTCCTGCATACTCCCCACTGCTCAACACATGCTCAAGGTTTTTCCCTAATTCAGATGTGGGACCACAGTGTTTGGGGGGGTTTTCATTGCATGTGGAGCACAGAGATCCTGCTCTGTACCTGCAGACTCTTGGGCTTCATTGTACACTCCTGCATGAGGTGGCTCTGGTTTGAGGGAGCCTGAAAAGTGATGAGCTGTGGGGTGATGGGTTGACTCAGGAGAGGACAGACTGTGGGGTGATGGGGGGATGTGAGACCCAGATTCTACTTACTCCCCATGGATACGCAAGGCTGGGGGTTAAGGTCTGCAGAGTGCCTTGGGGGATATGCAGTGAATGTGATTCTGAGTGTCACCAGTGGGCGTGACCCCACTTTTGGGGGAGCAGAGGCAGGCAGTGGGACAGCAGGCATGGCCTTGGGGGCTGAGTGCAGAGGCTGAGTGGGCAGAGTGCTCTGCCCACCCTGGCCGTCCCTGCTCTGACACTACACTCCCAGTGACCCAAACTAGCTGTGCCCTCAGCTGTCACCCGTCATGAGAACATGTGTGTGGTCCCCAGCCCTTGCCACATCTCCTGCCATGACATCCCAGCTTCTGTTGTTCCCCACCCGCTCCATCACCAGGGTGAAAACTTCCCAGATACGGGCCCTGCCTGAAAGCATTGGCAGCAAATGCTTCACCTGGGTCCCTCTCCCCTGCTGGGGTCCCTGGTCCCTGCTGCACTCTCAGCACCTCCTCAGGGGAAGTAAAACCGGGCGAATAATTCACCCTGAATTATTCAGCTCGCTAATTTATTAGCTGGACAGACGTCACTGCATTCCTTCCCTGGGCTGCCCACCAGCAGATCCCAACCTTCTGAAAGCGGAGAGCATTCCTTCCCCTGCCGTTTCCGCTGGCTCGCTCTGTTTATTTGCAAATCGCCCATTTGTGTGTGTTACTTGGATCCCTCTGATGGCGCCTGCCTTTGATTTGGGCACGTAGCTCGCTCCGGGGGTGGCTGACCCCCGGCAGGGTGGGATGCTGCTCTGAGAACCGGGGCTTTGCCATGAGCAGCTGCAGTCTTTTTTAATTCATGATTTGTTTTCTGCAGCCGATCCCTGATTTTTCTCACCGCTGCTGCTCCCGCAGCCAGGAGGATCCCGTGGGAAGCAAGGGGAGAGCGGGCAGAGGGGACGGAGTGGAGTGCAGGCTTCTGTCTGCCTCTCCCTGCCTGGTTTTGGTAGTGGCTGCTGCTCTCACGTTCTCAGCGCTGTGGGATGGGGCAGGCAATGCTGGAGCTGCTCTTCTCCAGTCTGAGTGCTCTATAAATCTCCCTCTCAGTCCAGCTGTACCGTACTTGGGTGCAAACTACCCCAGGCACCCCACTCTTAATTTCCTTTTCCTGGTTCAGGTCCATCCTGTGCCTGTGGTATTTGCTCAGGTGACTTCCCAGAGAAAGACCAAGGCCAGTTGGGGTCCTGTTCCACTTGGGTACACTATCTGGGAAATGCATGAGTTCTGGAGCCATCCTCTGAGTTATCTTGGGCTGCATTGCAGGGCAGAGTCCCTGATGCAAATCTGGTGTGCAGGCAGGGGCTGCAGGCTGAGCAGGGGCTGCAGGCTGAGCAGGGGGTCCAGCAGAGGCAATAACCCAGGAGGATGCTGCATCCCAGCCCTCAGGCTGGAGGCCATCCTTAAAATCCCTGCTGAGAGCACAGGCGTCTGCAGAGAGGAGCAGCCTCTTCCACCCCGTGGGAAGTGCAAGCTGTCCTGTCACCTCCAAAGGCATCCCTGTGAACAGAGTGTGGAAGGGAAAGGTGCCAGAGGCGGGGAAAACCCCCTGAAAGCTGAGAGTGAAGCAGCCAAGCTGCTTCCTGAGCCCGGGCATGGGGCACTCTTACCTTGTGGCAGGGGAGGAAGGGCTGGAGGAGGATGGGATCACTGGGTGGGTTGTTATCCAACAGCACCTCATCTGACCCCCATCTTCCCACTGCAAGAAAGCATCTGGAAGGAATGGGAGGTTGTTCCCTCTGCCAGGATGGCTCTGGGATATGCATCTGTAATTGGCAGTGGGAGTCTGTCCTCAACATGCATTTCCCTGGCGGGTCTTGGCCATCACCCTGGTGCAGGGCAAAGCCTTTTGTCTCTGTGGGGTTTCAGGGCAGGTGTCCCTGGGCAGAGGGTCCTGGTGTGGCTGTGCTGGGCTCTGGCAAGTGAATGGCAGTGGCTCTAATTGTGCCTGAATTCCTCTGAACCACAAGTGAAATCTGCAAAAACACAGAAAGTAAACAGCTCGGGGCTGAAATTCCCGGCGCTTTGGGGAACCTTCCACTAGGAAGAGTTTCTGAGCTGCTCACAAAAGGTCTGCCTCTCCTCCAGCCTGCTTGTGTGGGGACCCCCTGGACAGGGAGGGATGCAGCCACAGTGCCATGGGGACTGTGCTGAGAGCCAGACTGCCTTTATGCCTCAGAGCAGCTTGAATATTTTCTTCTTCTTGTTGGATTTCTTTTTTTTTGTTGTTGTTGTTATTTTAGTTTGGGGTTTTTTTCTTTTTTATTATTCCTTTGCTGCTCATGTCTGCCAAACAGGGAGGTTTTAATCTCCTCCTTGCAGACTGTGAGAACAATTGCCCGGGATGCTGGAGCGACCTTTGCTGCACAAATAGGGAATGGGAAGATGGCAGTGGGAACGAGACCCCCACTGCAGCCTCCTTGCCCTGCCCTGCCCTGCCCTGCCCTGCCCTGCCCTGCCCTGCCCTGGGGAGCTCTGCTCAGCCCCAGCTGCAGGTGCTGGAGAGGGAAGAGGCTCTGGCAAAGGGCTGAGCAGCCCTTGCCCATCCCTCCCTCCATGCAGGAAGGGTCTGGGAAAGATGCTGTCCCC
Source organism: Vireo altiloquus (assembly GCA_013396875.1). Classification (NCBI taxonomy): domain Eukaryota; kingdom Metazoa; phylum Chordata; class Aves; order Passeriformes; family Vireonidae; genus Vireo; species Vireo altiloquus. Next base: position 78,934 of record VZRF01004130.1, read on the forward strand.
TTAGGGTGTCCCTGGAGTGGGTGGGACTCTCCCCAAGGGTGAGCATCTCTCATGCTCCCCCTATCCTCCCTTCTCACTGTTCTGGTGCCCAGCCCCTGTGTCCTAGAGGAGCTGTGCTCAGGGCTGTGACAGTGACATGGAGACCCACGAATGTCTGGGGCCCATCCAAGCTGTTCTGTGTCTGCTCCATCCCCAGGGAGCTGGGTGGCTTACTGGGTGCTGGACCTGAAAAGGTGGTAAATTTGGGTGAGGAAAACCAAGTTGTGCTCATGAGTGCATCGACATGTTTTTGGGATGCTCTCCATGGGAGAAGCCTGACTTTCCTGGGAAACATTCCCTCATTGGACCCACTCTCCCACCCACACACAGATAATTCCCAGTGACCCCTTCCCCTCCTGCTAGGGATGGTCTCAGCACCTCCTGACCCTGCAGCTCTGCAGGGCAGCTCTGGTTCCCTTGGCCTCTCCCTGCAGGTCAGGCCTTTCTCTGGCTCTCCTCCAAGTGGTTGGATCAGCTCTTGGAAAACTAAAGCCATAAAGTTTGCCCCAGCTGGAGTAGAAACCCACAGCGGCTAGCTTGGGAGGCAAGCACTGGACCCGGTGGTTATTTATAATGCAGCAGTGAGGTTAAAAATAACAGAAATTTAAGCTCAGGAAGTTGTTTTGGAGGATAAGAAATTTTTACTTTGGTATTCAGATGCCAGGACTAGTGCTGGCCATCCTCTGTCCCTGATGTTCCAATGCTGTGTCCCTCGGGGCTCCGCAGTCCCTTCCTTCCTCCCAGTGTGCTGGGTCCTGTTTTGTGTCCTCAGGAATCATCTCTATTGCCAGAGTGGGTGCACCGTGGGAAGCCTCAGAAACTGTGCTGTGCCAAGTGGTGGTGCAAGGGTGAGCCAAGTGCGGCTCTGCTCAGGGGTCCTGCTTGCTGTGGGGGGGTTACAGCTCCTGTACATCCCCCCCATGTCATGGCTATTGTCACTAGGTTCCCACCCCCTGCTCCTGACATCTCTGCTGCCAGCCAGGCAGGTCTTGAGCCACTGGCTGCCCCATTCCTGGCAGCTGGAGCCCATTCAGAGCCTTCCTGGGGGTCTTCTCTGGCACTCCCAGCTCCTCTCACTGCCAGTCTCAGGTGGGATGTAGGGTGGGAGTCGGATGCTCCCCTTCATGTTCCTGGCACAGCATCCTTTCACAGGGAGAGCCAAAGGGTTTTGCCATCTAAAGCCTGAAGCTGGTTGGTGACACAGTGTCCCCTGTGACCCCCACTTCCAGCCACTGCTGCCCGAGACACTGAACCTTCCCAAAGCCCTGTGCAGGCACGTTTCTTGGCATCAATGTTTTATTTTGCTTCAGCTCAAACCTTTTCCCTGTTGACATAGTGTCGGTTTTGCTCCAGCTTGCTGGGCTGGGCAGAGGTGACCTTTCCCATGTTTGCTGTCTGTGCTTAGGATCCATCTGTGCTCTGCAGCCCCAGTGCAGCCAGCAGGCCATGGGGAGCACCTGGCAGGAATGGCTCCCTGGCAGGTCTTGTGCCACCTCCTGCTTTTCATTTCTGTCCTCCTGGCTTTGGGCCTATCTGCTTGGACCCAACTGTGTCTTGTTTTCCCGATGCAGAGTCCTGTGGGGAGCCAGGCTCCCCCTGCACCCGTGCCTCAGAGCTGGGGAGTGTGTCCCCAGCCAGGCTCCCTGTAGGGGATGTATTTCCCAGTGAAAGACCAGATCAAAGGGGCTGATCTATCTCATCTCTGCATCACTACCAGAAATACAACCCTCTATTAGCAGGGGAAAAAAATCTCCTCTTCAAGAGGGAGTTTCGAAGGTTAGCCAGGGTCACACCCTCTGCAAGAGGGTGCCTGTCCCCAGCCCTGGACCCTGGGGTAGGTGGGGACACCCAACCCTGCCCACCTGAGTGAGGACAGTATCCTCCCTCTGGCCTGGGACCCAGCACAGGTTATTCCATCAGGGTGCACATTTTGGGGAGTGGAGCCAGCAGCCACACAGCCGCTTTGGCAGCATTTCTAGCCAAGCAGAACAAGGCAGGGATGGAAACTGGAGATGAGCTGGAGGCTCCATTTGTGACAGCAGCTCCTGTGGGATTCATGTGGACTCGCCTGTCTGGTTCTGGGTAGCAAAAGCAATGTGTTAAAACCTTGGGGGCTGTCCCAGAGCATACTCAGCCCCTTTCTTCCCGCTAAGCCCAAACAACACATGAGGCCAAACTTTGCCATTCGTGATCTGTGAGGAAGAGAACTCGCTAATGTTACTTTTTGGCAAAGTCTTGCTGAGAACTCCTCGAGGGTGAAATGAAACGGGGTCACAGAAGGGTTTAATTCGGTACATTGTCCTTCAAGGGAAGGAAAAGTCAGATGAGAAGTTTTAAACATTTTATAAAAATATCCACATGTGCTCAGCACAAAACTCACCGTCTTTACCTAATTTAGAAAATGACTTTATATGGAGAAAGATTTAACATTGCTCCATGGAGGGGAAGAATAATGAATACGTCTGCACCAAATCGCGCTGTCATCTGAAGATCTCCAAGTGCTTTCGAAACGGCTGGAGAGAAATAATTGTTCTTCTCTTCCCTGGTTTTAGAAACTGAGGCATGGGATGAGAAAGCCTGAAAAGTGCAACTTTCCTGACTAATTTTAGCTATATGAAGTCCAGATCTAAGTACCTAAATAAATGACCTGATTTTAATAGACTGCTGGTCAAGTCTCCAGGGTGAAACCTGGAACAAGTCAGGCTCTGTAGGCCTGCAAAGGTGGCCTGGGTCTGGAGAGGAAGCCTCCTTCCCTTAATTTGGCACTGTAACAATGAGTCTTGCTCAGATTTAGGATAAGATGAAACTAATGAGAAGAAATTTATCTGAATTTCTTTGAACTGAAGACAAAAATAGTGAGTTTCTGTTTGGGGCAGCCTTGTTGAGGCCATGTGAGTTCAGATCAGAGAGTGGTGGCTCTTGGGGACAGAGGTTGCATCCATCTGGGTCTGGGAAACAAAAACAATCCAGGCTTTTCAGCCCTGTTATCACACCCCAACCTCTGAAATTTATTTAGTAAAAAATAGTGCAGATGGTGAAGGAAAAGAAGGAAATGAGTGAAGGACCTGCATTATCCTGAGCAGCTGAGTTGCTCCCAGGGTGGGGAATTGCACAGGGATGCAATTCCTGCATGGAATTGGCAGTGCATGGACCATCTCCCACCTCTGCAGTGGTGATGAGGCCAAGGCTGCTGCTCTCAGCTCCCATCCTGCTCCTGCTGCCCAAATATAACCCAAAATCCCTTGAAAGGAAAAAGTGATCTCTCTTTCCCAGCTGAGCAGTCTGCCAGGTCTTCAGGGTCAATCTCACCAGGAACGACCAGGAAAATGCTTGCTGAAGTGGAGCTTTGAATTAGGTGGGCTTAGCTGGGATCCTAAAGCTGAACGAGTTGAACCTGAGGACAAATGGGGGCTGGTGGGTTGTGCTGGGAAGTGTGACCTGTTCCCAAAATGCCTGCTCAGTCTGGGAAGATACTTCCCAGAGCTTGTGGTGCAGGGACAGTGGGGATCGTTGGAGAGATGCTGGCTGGGTGGTGATGTGAGGAGAGGGCAAAGCACCTATCTTAGTGTTTTGCATCCTTGGACAGCTCTGAGCTCATTTGTGCACCTCTCTGTGTGCAAGAACAAATTATAATTTAATTACGTGTATACAACACCAACTCCTTCTTTGTCATCAAGGTCCAATGATGGATGAGAATTGTAATACATATTTCCTGTGACCAAGGGCTGGTCCCAGCTCCGGCACCTGCACCTTCTCCTCTGCATGCCACAGCTTGCTTTGTTTTGGTTTCGTCCTCCTGCAAAATCACCTCCTTCTGAAGAGGGCTATCTGGGCTAGGTGTGTCCAGAACTGTCAGGTGCCCCTGAGACTCCTCCATCCCAGATCTGCATTGCTTCAGGATGGAGGTCACAGTGTGACAGGCAGGGCTGAAGCACGAATCCAGCTCCTCTGGTCACTGCTGGTGCTGGCAGATTCCTGCCTGATTGCCCCTGCCAGAGCCTGGGGACCCACGATGCAGGGCAATATTTGCCCTCAGCAGGAGCAGGGTGCTGGGTGCCCAGCACCACTGGCAGGGAAAAGGCACCCAGGCTTTGGCATTTTGCCTTTTACTTGCTGCCCAATGGCCCCATGCCTGATTTTTTGCTCCCTGTCTGATTTTTCAGTCTGGACACGATCCTTTGTGCCCCAGGACTGTGGGCATTGCCAGAAGAGCTGCCCAGCCCTCTTGGTCCTCAGTGGGAAGCAACTCCTCTCACAGGTGGCTACTCTTGTGGGAAACCCACCTGTCTTTGCTTTCTTGTCACTTAGAGATATCTCCTGCTCAGAGTGCCTGAAATGCACCTCCTGGCCCACTGGCACTGAGGGCAGGAGGAACTGTGGCTGTGGCACAGATGGGATGGGAAAGACCAGATCAGGAGAAAATGAATTAGGACATTCAGAAGTCCCCTTGATCAGGACAGTAACCTCTAATCCGGCTCAGTTCTCCTTATTTACAGTTGCTGAGAGGGAAGGCAGGAGAAAAGCAGCCTGGCAAGATGCACAGAGCTGATCTCCTTCCCCCCAGCTGCTTTGCTCTCACTAATGTATTTGCTGGCAGCGCTTGCTGTCCCTGGAGCATTTTGAGCTCGGTCAGAGCAACAGTTCACAGCCAAAGATAGGAGTGATGGAGCAGGCACAGGTCTGGGAATGGCTAGGGGGGTGATGGGAGGCCCCAGCCCCTCAGTATAGGGTGCTTGTGGGGAAATGAATTGCTGAGCCCTTCCATGTCCCCTCCTCAGCTCTCAGAGATGGAGATGCAGCAGGGAAGCCTTGCATCCCCTGACTGCAGCAGGGTCCCTCAGCACCTACAGGGTGTTTCTGCTGAGGGAAGGGACTGGGTGCTGGGTCGGTTCCCCCAGGCCATCCTGCTTGAAAATACACCCCGAGAACCCCCAGAGCTGCTTTTCTCTAGCTCAGCACTCAGTAAGAAGAGTAGGGACATCTGAGAACACTACCATGTACCAGGACACGAGGAAGGACAGAGTCCTGAGGGAATTGATTTGGTTGCACTTTGCAGCATTGCAGAGGAGATCAAAATCTCCCCCAAAATCTCCTACACCACGAGGCATTTGATACTCCAGGTTGCAAGCACATGCTTTCTCTCCTGAGCATCCCCAGACCTGAGCTGTGCTGGGACAGCAGCATTCCGGTGCCTGCTGTGGAATATTCCGGCACTTTTAGTTTGGGCTGGCGCGGTCACTGTGCTTGTTCCAGGCAAAAGCAATGAGAATTTTATGAGGTGTAAATGGATTGTGCCTGAAAGCATTCATGTCCCACTCGGCTCCATACGTGCACGTGCTTCTTCTGCACCTCCTCTCCTCAGCCAAAATATCTTGTCTCCTTGCAGGCTTAGAGTAAAGATAAATATTAGCACTGTGAGATGCTCTGATCTGAGTTTCTGTCAGTGTTGCTGTTGTTGTGGTTAAAAAACACATTTTCTGGCTGCAAAATTCATTAGGGTCCAGTCTCCAGGGTTGAGAGGGAAACCAGAGCAGCTGTTAATGAGGGAGCACTAATATCTAGAGCTCGTTTCAGAGCAATAATGGGATTAGAAAGGAGACAAACATACATTGGTCCCGTGCTTGATGGCTTTATTTTCGGCTTCTTTGTTGCTTTTCACTTTATTAGTTAGAACATCCATTTTGCATTAGAGGGCAGATGATGAAATCACACGGGATGGGAGATAGGTACCAGCAATGGGCTGAGATGAGGAAGTTTGAGCTTTCTTGGCCATTTCAGAGAGTTTTCATCACAGAGAGCAGGAGTGAGAAGTGCACAGGGAGCAGGATGATGAGGCTGCGATGGAGAGGGAGACAGGACAGCAAAGGGCAGGAGCTGGAAACTGCACCCTCTTTAGCGAGGCTTGTAATATCTTATTAATGGAAGAGAAACTGCAATTTTTATTTTGTGGAAATTCTTTTGTTCCACATTAAATTTTAAAGCGCTTTGCTCCCATTACAGCCTCCTGCCAGAGGCTGCTGGCTGGGAGGAGCTGCCCTTTGAAAGGTTTTGGGAGAGCCCATGTTTGTGTACAGGCTGGGAGAGCAGGGCAGAGGTGCAGGGTCCTTCCCTGCGGCTGTCACCTCAACCCCACCACTTCTGTCACACCTGCTGAGCGTCACCCAGAGTCTGGGGAGAGGGTGGGGAAGGTGCCAGGGGTGGGCAGTGGTGGACTACGTGCCATTGGTAGGTTCTGGGGCTTGAGGAGGGCTTGCCTACACCCGGAGCTTTTTCTTAATTAACTCCATGTGCAGAGACATGCGGATCCTGGAACGGGAACAAGGCACCCTTATTCCCCAATAAGCTTGTCCACACATGGAGTAAATCAATAGCAGCTCATCAGGAGCTCTGTGCTGGCTGGAGATGCCGCCTAAAGATGAGTCACATGCAGAGAGGGGGGCAAAAATATATAAAAAAAGGGAAAAAAAAAAAAATCTGTGGTTTGACTCCAGACCTGGACTTAAGAATGCCCGTTGTGTTTTCTGGTGTGCCAAACCAAAGGGCTGGCTTTGTACTGTGTCCTCTCTCCTGCCTGCTAATCCTTGTGGGTGGTTGGAGCAGAATTTTTCACCTTGATCCTGTAATTATATGCTGGGCTGTGAGAGCCTGAATATCAGGACTCTTTGTGGCTTTTAGTTGGTTGTGGGTTGGTCCTCGCTGAGCTCCAAAGCAAGTGGTGCTGGCCTTGGACTCCCAATGAGGGCTCAATTGAATGGGCTGGGACTGAACAGCTCCAAGGGTATTTTGGAATACCAAAGGTCATCCTTGTTGCTTTTCCTAAGCCGAAGTGAGGGAGGCTCGGATGACGTGCAGGAGATTGGAAACCTGGGGAGTTGGGTACATTTTTCATGAAGCTTTTTGGGAGATCAAAAGCATTAGAAATCATTTGGTTTGAGGTTCTTGAAGTGACCAAATGCCTTGAGTGAGGCTTATTCAGAGCAGCCTGGGGCTGGTCCAGGACAGAGCAGTGTGCAGGGCCAGATAGAACTGCAGGAGCAGGGTCTAGTAAATGTTTGGGAGAGGAAAGGATGAATTTCTTCTTACTGGGGGCTGAGTGCCAAGAATGTTTCTCACCTCTGTCCCAGCCTAGCAGTTGCTGATTGTGAGGGTCAGGACATCTGCACCGAAGGTGCCCCTTGGCAGGGCTCATGGCAGGATAAAGACCCTCAAAGTGACAATTTCCACCCAATTGTTCTCAAACCAACCTTGTTCCCAGCTATCTCAGTAAAGAGGAGCTGTGGAAGGGATGTGGAAATGGAGCCTCCGCAGCTGCCAGGGTCTCTCTGCCTGATTTCTCTCCAACATCAAGCAGCTCCCAGGGCAGTGCAGGGGGAACCCAGCAGGCTCTGGGGCTTATTCTGCAGGAATGAATGAACGGAATAAATAGTTTTGAATGCCAGGTTTGGACACAGGTGACAAGCTCTAGGAGGTGGCAGTGGCTCAGTCCCTGCTCTCCCTTTGTAGAGGTTTGACTCTGTGACACCACGCTGTCAGTGCTGCCAGCACAGGAGGAGCAGCAGGGATCGGAGCTGGTCCCTGGCTGCTGCCAGAGCCCCTTCAAGGCATTACAGATGATGTGCCATCCTCTCACTGAACTTCCTGGCTATTGTCAGCTGCTGTTGAAGCTTGACGCTAATTAAATAGGGTGTTTTGTGTTTAATGAATTCCCACTTGAGCCACGCCAGCGGGAGGGCACTGGCCAGATCCCTGCCAGTGCCACTGCAGGGTAGCAGCACTGGAGTGGTTCTCCCCGAGAGTCTCCTGCACCCCTCACCCTGTGGGTGCTACCCCACATGGGTGCATATCCCTGCACCCTGCCAAGCTCGTCTACCTGATCCTTGGGAAGAAAAGCCCCCTTCCTGTGGTAGCAGCACTTTGGGATACCCAGAGGGATCTTCAAATGCTGGGAGCAGAATGAGCATCCCTGGTGCCATGTCTTTTCTTGTCCCCTTTCCTGCCACCCCAGGCAGCCAGCCCTGTGCTCACCTCACTCCCTGTCTGTTCCCACTTCCCATTTTTGCAAGGAGATGTCAACATGCTGTCATGAAGCTGAAAGCATCAAACTGGTGCGGTGCCCCAAACCCCCGAAAAGCTCTGGAGCTCTGCCTGTGTCTTGCCTGCTGGGAAGGTGGGAAGATGCCGCTGCTGCCAGCCAGGTCTCCTCCTTCTCCTTGGCTTTCCTTGCCTGGAACAGGGGCCGGACAGGTCTGTTTCTCCTGGGAATGCCAGGATCACATGGAGCACAAATTGGGCTACCACTAGCAGCAAGCAGGTTGCCGGGAGGGAATTACATGAGTAGAGGACATGGTTGACTCTGTGCCCCTCTCCAGACACTGTCCTTGCCTGGGGAGAAGAAACCAGGGGCAGTGCATCCCTGCAAGCAGATTCCATAGGACGCACCTTAACTTTTACAAAATAGCCACTTTTGTCATCTTTTCTAAGACTTGAGATATTTCATCTAACATCCATCACGCAAACCCTGCAGTGGAGCCCTTGCTGCTTCTTGGCTCTGTACATCTTCCCTCCATGTCTACCTGTGGTTCTTTGGGCAGTGGGGTGTGGCATGTATAGGACATCACATCTGAGTGCAGGCCAGGGTTTGGGCATGGGGTGAGTCTTGCTTTTAAGCTGGTCTTGCCCTGTTTGTCCTGGCTGCAGCTGGGTGGGTGTGTGAGACTGGGAGGTGTTTTGGGGCGGCATCCCCTACTGTGCAAGTGCCAGAGCAGAGCTTGGCTCTCATACTGAGCACCATCCCCACCCTAATCTTCCTGTTTCTTCCTTCCTCTACCACCTCCCTCCTTCTCCTCTGCCGGCGAGATGCTAATCCATGAGTTTCTGCCATGGATTTGCCTGCAGGGTTCAATTGGACCAAACACCCAATCCTGGTGAGGCCCCCAGCCTGCTCCAGCTCCCGCTGCCCACGGTGGCTCAGCCCTGGGGAGAGCAGCTTCCTGCTCCCAGTCGTTCTACATAAGCCAGGGATGGATTTTAGTCACTGCGGGATTTTGATGTGGTGTCAGGATGTTTCCATTCCCACAGATGAGTGTTCCTTGTAGACACCTCAAAAACTGAGTCAGGCGCACCAGCATCTCCCAGTGCAGTCATGGACTGGCTGCAGTCTCTTCCATGCAGGGAAAAAGGCAGGTATTGGGGACTGGGGTAGCCTTAGCCTCCATTTCCCCACCTGCAGAATTACTTCCTTGCCGCTCATCCCTGTTGTGAAAGCTCTGTGTTGCTTTCACTGAAAACGGCTATTTTTCTTATTTTTATTGATCGTAGACTTCAAAACTCAAAGTGTGTAAGATGGTTCCAGGATAATTAGTACTTAACCTGCAACAAAATATTGTATTTTACATTGATTTTTTTTTTTTTTAGAAAGGAAACATTGGCTAGGTTTCTAAATGAAACACTTTAGCAGGCCATTTGGAAAATCATCATCATGTTCAGACTTTGTAAACATAATTTCTTTAATACTCTTTTTCCCTCGGCTTGCAACCGGGTAAGAAAACATACACAAAAATTGGTGGGTGGTTTGAGTAGCCCCAAAGCTGTATTTCTCCAGCAACATTCTCAATGGAAAGTTGTACCCAGCATTGGCTAATGACAACCAGTAAGTGGGAAGGGCTTGATTCTTCCATGGTCAGGTACAGCTGCAAGGGAAAGGTTTCCTCAAAGGAGGCTCCCTCAGCTACCCTTCCAATCACAGCAAGCCAGGCACTGCCCTCAGAAACTCCTGGTCAGTGTCCCCAGGTCAGGGCAGAAGTGAAAGTGAAAGGAGAAGGTGTGGGGACATGGGGTCTGTGTCCCCCAACTCTGCTTTAAGCCATTTGGACCCTTCAGAAGTGATGATACAGGGCTGCCCTGGCTTGTTCCATAGGGTTAAAATGATTCCTGGGATTGTCCTTGGATTTGTCCTCTGAACATTTTGTGAGGTTTGGCTGGGTTTCCTCAGGGACTTTGAGCTTGTACCCTTTTGCAATCAAAATACTGTGCTGGGGACACAAAGGGCACAGCTGTAGCAGATGTGGCTGAGAGCTGGATGCTTTTGGCTACTCTTGGAGCCACTGCAGCCAGGACTCTGCCTCTCCTTCTGTCTCCCTTTTTTCTCCCCCAAGCCCCACACTGCCCATTTGGGGAGTGCAAAAGGACAAACCCTGGAGCCTGAGTTTCTCTAGAGGCCTTGGAAAAGAGAGTGGATGGAAGGTGCTGTGGAATGTCCCCACGTCTGTTTGCCTTTTGGAACATCTTGGTGATGACTCGGTGGGTGTGGCAGTGTGGGGCCTGCTGGTGAGGGCTGTGCTGTGCTTCAGGCTGCACACTGTGCCTCTCTGGAGGGTTCCCTATAGGGCTCCTGCCCTATGCTGTCATTTCCCCGTCTCTCACATTCTGCCTATGAGCATCCCTTTCCCAGTGTCTGTGGATGAGCGGGAATGGGCTGAGTGGAAGGCTGGGGCAGGGTAGAAACAGGTCATGTGTCTGGGATGGAAATGGGGTTGTTTGTTTAGCTTGCTCACCAACAGCTCTTCCTCTGAGGTTTCCCCTGGCCCTCAGTCAGCAGAGGGAATTCCCTCTCCCTCTGCCCAAGATCCAGCTGGGATTGCTGCAGGGAACATGCAGACCAGCTGTAGATGCTGCCTCTCCCCATGTTCACCAGATTTTGTGGTCCTCACTCAGTGCCGTCCTGCTATCCACTTGTTTGGGTGATTAGGGATGTGCTGGGTTTACCAGCAGAGGTGGTGGTGATCCTACAGAGCTATTCCATCTCCTGCACTGCTCCTGATGACATTCCCTGCCATGGATGAATCTTTCATGCACTTGCCTTGTGTGTCTTTAATAGACTGGGATTGGGTCTGAGCACATATGGGAGTTTGGGGGGCTCAGGGAGCTGCATCCTCCAGTGGGATGTGGCTGGCAGGGGAGAGAGTGGTCCCCAGGGTAGAGGTCTGTGGAGGGAGGCAGAGAACCTGTTTCACCTGTAACAGGAAGGGTGCTGATCTTCAGTGGGAATATTTTGGCTCCACAAGGAATATTTTGGCTTTGCAAGCATGGGCACGGGGTTTTCTGGGCCAAGGAGGGTTAACCCAGTGTTGGTGGGAGCAGAGAGTGAGCTCGTCAGGGATCGGAAGGGAAGCAGAGGAGCTGCCAGGACAATTAGCACAGGCTTGTTCTCCCCAGCATGTCCCTGGGATGCAGTGGGACTGTAATCAGCCTGTCGCTTCCCTGGCTTTATTAATACATTGATTTTTGGAGGTTTTGGCTCTGTGCAGTGTGGTGCCTGCCAGCCAAGCCTCTGCAGGAAGCGGGGGTTCAAGGTGGCACGTCTCTGGGCATGGCAATGCCTCATTTTGGAAGCTGTTCGGGCTTCTTCCCTGGGGACTGATGGCGGAGGAGGACAAGGAGGAGGAGGAGGAGGAGAGACATCCCCTCCATCTGTGCGCTGCCCTAGGAAGGGATTTAAATCACAGGTTTGCAAAAAAGAGGAAATGTGCCTGATTTGCTCAGGCTTTGAAGCCTGCAGGAGCCTCCTGACGATGCTTCCCCTCCTGCTTCAGGCAGGTCTGGCTCAGAGGGGATCTCCTCTGGCCGTGGAGCCAGGCACTGTCAGCTACTCCCTCCATCCTGGGGCTGGGGCAGCAGCAAGGACCAGGCTGTGCTCCTGCAGCTCCCAGTGAGTGCAGGCAGGAGAGTTTCTGTTCCCAGGGTCAGTACCCTGGATCTCATCTACCCTCTGCTCCAGCAGCAGAGAGTGACAGATGCTCTTCAAGGAAATACATCAATATTAAAATATAAATAAATAAACATAGATAAAAAATGTGTGTAGGTATATATGCTTAGGACTAGTTTTATCCTCATCCATCTTTCCATGAGCCTGGGAACTCCTCCTCCCTGTCCTGTCATTCTTTCCCACTCCAGTGTGAACTCTGACCAGCACAACCTCCTTGGCACGGCAGTCCTGATGCCACACGTGTGGCCATGCAGAGCCATCCCTTCAATTCCTTCATTTCACCAACTGTTACATAAATCTGCTTTTATACTGAACTGCTGGACGTCACTGGAGCTCTGTCCATACCCATAACATCACTGTTTCCATGGGAACCAGCGTACTTCCAAGGCGGAAAAAGTAGAAGGAGACTAAAAAAAGGACAAAGAAGGAACAAAATAAGACAAATATGTGACATATCCCAACTATGTGTCGGTGTAGGATGTTACAAAGATTTCACTGCAACTTGTTTAGGCAGCCTTGCATAACAGTTTTTGTCTTGAGTGTAGCAGCAAGCAGAATCAGGGATGGCAGAAACTTATTAGTATCCCGAATTTCCGGAGTCCCTTAGTGAGGAAGAGGTGCCTCTGGTAGCTCTGCACGAGGTGCCGCTCTGTGTGAGCAGCAGAGGAAGATGCATCTGCCTGTGCTGCAGCATTTCCCTGAGTTTCCGTGGGTTTTCATCCATCCTGGAGCGTGGCTGGGGCTGTGCGTTTTGAGGGGGTGGCACTGCTGGGTGTCGTGGATGTGTCCTGGAGAGCAACTGGCACTGCTGAGCTTTAGGGACAGGGGCTGTTAAGGGATAATTTACAGTGAGTGTGTTTAAATATACATATTTGGGGGTTAAGTGTCCATACACTGTGCACATTATAAGGCGTGGTGGGAGAAAAGGTCTTAAATAAGTTAATGAGACTCAGCAACGGCTTTGGCATATTGAGAGTATTTTAACTGGTAGCCCCTGTCTCCCTGTGGAAGACTTGGCCATTAGGAAGGATTTTACTGTTCATGACAACATCTTTGTTAATGCCACATGTGAGCTGCTGGAGGGAGCCCATCCCCTGACTCTGTCACGGGAGGTGATGGCTGGTGCGGAGGCTGAGCCGGGAGCTGGGAGTGATGGGTCTGGGAAGAGGATGGAGACATGCTCCCACCTCTGCAGCCCCGCCCTGGTGGGGTGAATGGGAGGAAAGCCTGTCCCTGAGCCACCCAAATGTCAGCTGAAGGTGCCAAACTGTTGGGAGAAGGAGTTTGGGGGATTTTGAAGGTTCTGCAGAGCTCGATTTGGGTGAGCGAGGCTTCACTTTCTTCTCTTCTGCTCTTCCCTCCAGGAGATGCAGAGCAGTGGGAGTTGGGGTCCCAGCACATGACATTGGCTGGTAAAAGAGCTGGTGAGCTCCATGGGACTCCCACCTGACCCATCTTGCTGGACCAGGGCTGGGGCCACGCACTGACCCTTTGCACCAGTTCATTTCTTTTGGTCACTGCTCTTGGTGCTGAAACAGGCATGAGGAAGAGGGAAGGGCTGGGATGAGAAGCCAAAATAAATTCAGCCTAAAGTGCTCTTGCTTGACATTTTATTACTTTATATTATTTTATATTATATTTATTTTATTAAAGCACCCATCCTTGCAGATGCTAGTCCCAGGGCCGGGCTGCTAGCAGCCGAGCTCTCCCAGCTCAGGAGTTAATTGCAAGCAATATGTAGGGCTTTTCTTAAAAGCTCCAGCTCCTGAAGTTTGGAGATTATGCAAGTCACTCAGCTTGCAGGATTTTTTTATCTTCTTTTTTTTTTTTCTCTCTTTAAGCAATAAGATTTTAAACCCTTTTGGTTGCTGGGAAAAAACCCTTCAAGTAGAAATCTAAAAGGTGACAAGGAAACAATTCCAGAACAGTAAGACAAATAAGAACCTCAACAGGGTTTCAATTTCTTTTTTTTTGACAAAACAAGCTTTTTGGTCACTCTTCATCCCCTCTAAATATGGCATCGTTCTTTGCCTCATCATCTGGGTGGCTGAACAGGGCTCCTCCACGCTGCTGAGCAAATCCTACCTCTCTCTTCAGAGCTGGCTGCATCTCACCGGCAGAGGAGAACATCTCCTGACAGTGCTGATTCTAAGTCCTTGGGAAAAGAATGATAAGATGATTGCTCCCCGAAATTCCCCCTTTTCCTCCTCCTTTGGGCTTTACAATCCCTGTTATGTATTACCAGGCCACTGGGGACTCCGTTGTCCTGCCGGGATGGGAGCAGAGTGCTCCCTTTCCTGGCAGAGAGAAGCAGCCAGCGGTGCATCCCTTTGAACATCTGCAAGCCAAAATGAATTAGAGATGACATTTCCAAAATCACTGCCATGAATAATCACCCTGTTTTGGTTTCCCAGGTTTGATTGTGAAGCCGCATGAATTAAAAGAACCTCCTGGGTCTGTCTGCGCTGGGAGGGAAGCGGTTTCGAGGAGCTGCAGAGCAGTGATGAGGCAGAGATGCTCCTGCATGGCTTTTTCCCTGGCTCAGAGCCTGTGGATGGGGATATGAGAGGCTCAGAGGGGTCATGCCAGCTCCTGGCAGTGTGTCCTCAGCCTTCCAGCTGCAGTGACCCAGGATAGGGCAGACATTGGCCGTGCAGTGGAAATGGAAACACTCTTTAAGCAGTGCTTTAATTTTTAAACCCCTTTGTGCAGCCCCACTGGAGGAGCTTCTCAGTTTGCTTTCCAGGAATGCCCTGGTGATGGGACTCGCCTGGCACAAATCTCTGTGGACCACAGGGCAGGAGGCAAGTGCTCCATCACACGTGTGCCATGAGCGTGCTGGGGCTGCTGTGCCTGCAGCAGCTTTTCCATCCTGCCAGGGAAAAGCAGGTCTGCTGCTGCTGTGGTGCTGTGACACTGCAGGAAGTGCTGTAAACCTGCAGCATCTTCCCTGCTTCATCCCGTGCTTGTGCCCCTCAGAGGGACAGGAGGCCTGGAAAAGCATCTGGGAGGGCAAGCTGTGGAGCAGAGACTATGTTGCAGTGACACTGGGGGCACATCCCTGCCAGTGCTCAGCTGCAGGTCTGGGAAGTGGATTCACTGGGTAGAGATACTTGGAGAACACCTCTAGCATTGCTGCATCCACAGGGGTGGAAATGCTTCCTGCAGATGCTAAAAGCAAAATACAGAGGCCAGTCTTGCTTTTGAAGGAATGTGGTAGGGAAAAAAAATAAATCTAATTAAATGTCCCGGATTGTGATGGGAATCCTATAACCTTTAACTGGGCATGACATGAAGAGTCTTTTCCTGTTGGCCTGGTGCAGTCAGAGGCAAAGCTGGGAAGGGGTTATTATTTCCATCTGTGAGGCAGATTAATTCTGAAGACTTTTAACTTCCCTTGCAAACGGCCTAAATTAATGTTTTAGGATTTTAGTCCCTGCCTCCTCCCACCCCACCAAAGGCCAGGCCCTGGAAGTGCCATTATGCTCCTGTCAAAGGGGCTATTTCTGGAATTGATGATATGAATGAAGCCTAAAACTCCACTCTCATTAACGTCTGCAGCTTATCCCGGTGTCACTCCTAAGCTGGTGGGACTTGGTGACACTGCAGGGGAGGGCTGTCATTTCAACCCAATTTTCACATCACATTTGCACAAAAATTTCCAGGCCTTGCCAGCGCTTTCCACACATTTGTCAAATCCCAGCCACAGTGAGTGAAGGCTTCTCCTAGTACAGAAGTGATGGCTGTGGGTGCTGATGGGGGACTTGGTCCTGGATGTGATCCCTGGCTCCGAACGACTACTCCTTGCCCTAAAAAACAGGCAGCAGAGAGAGCCCAGTGCTACCTGGTCGGATCCAGGGGGTTTGATGCATTCCTACAGTTGAGTTTCATTGTGTGGTACAAACCTGCAGCTCCTGGTGCTGCAGGGTGGTCTCCCCTTGCCCACAGAGCCCTGCTCCCACCGTGCCGGCTGTGCTTGCCAGGTGGGTGTGATGTGCTGTCCCACCGTGTCCCACCCCACCTCCCATCAGTGGCAGCACGTGGGAGGAGGGCTCAGGGAAGGAGAGAGAGGGAAGCAGGGAAAGAGGAGAGGGGGAATGGTGGGAGCTACCTGGGAGTAGCAAAGCATCAAGGGATGAAGTAAATATGAATCCCACAGAAGAGTGCGTGTGCCTGCAGAGCATCACCAAACGCTCCCCTCCATACCCGGATCGGTCAGTGGCACTTCTCCCAGGGAAACAGACCTCCATCTCTAGGGTGCAGAGGCACCTGCTCTCCCCACCCCCAAGCCTAAGAGCCCACCAAGAGCAGTGCAAGTGCTCCAGTTCCTCAGAGAGAGACCAGGATGCAGCCGGACAGAGCATCTCACCTGGTTACCACTGCCCTCGGGCAACAACTCCCAATTTAATTCACTCGCCAGTGAATTTGATCCAAACTCCTGCAACCAAATCATAGTGAGCGTAATGCAATATCTTTCTCTTTTAATTATATTAGGCTGGGTAGTGCTGGCTAATTGAATCTGGGGCTCTTGTCTCTTAATTACGAAAAGTCAGGTGCTGTGGAGCGCGGGCAGGTGGCACTGGGAGTGCTGGTGGTGGGAAGGGGCTGAGGGCTCTTGCTCTGTAGAAGGGCTCCTTTTGGAACAAGTGAGTGACTTCTGGACATTTTCCTTCTTTTCTTCTTTTGTTCTCTTATGAATTTTAAGAGTCAGGTTACAACAGAAGTGTTACTGCAATTTTCTGTGTGGCAGAAACAGGTTGGTTTTTTTTTTTAGTTGAAATGAATCTGTGGGGATTTTGTCTGTTTGCCTTGAGCGCATTGATGGTAAAAATATGGATTTTTAAGAATACGCTGGGATGAGCAGGTGACCCTGAAAAGTAGTGACTTTCTGACACCCATGGGGTGGATGGGGTGATCACCTGTTGTGTGGGCATGAACCCCATTATTAATCCTTTTTCTTTTAAATATCAGCCCTGCTTGGCGTGAGGAAGGGGCTGGACCCTGAGGGCCAGCTCTGCTCCCAGCAAATGTTTATCTCATGCAGTGAGGGCTGGGGGTCAGCTCAACACTGGGGTGGTGGCAGTGCCACCTCTGTCTCTCCCTTCAAGTATTCTCCTCCTCACCTGAACTGCTGGCTGGGGATCAACACTGTCTCTGGTGCTTCCCCAAAGCCCCTTTGCCCCTTCTCTGCCTACACTGCAGCAGTGAGAGGCATTCAAAAAGCCACCTTCTGCTTTTGCTAATTGAAGAGTTTCCCTTTGTCAGCCTCTTGGCTCAAAGGAGGGTCGGTACAAAGCCATAGCCAGCAGCACTTTGTGTGTCTCTGAAAATCCCATTAGCAGAAGAAAGAGCTTGAAGTTTCATTCAGCTGGAAAAAAGAGAGGGGAAAAAAAAATAAATAACACCCCCCCAACCTTCTGATCTATCAGCTGCACATTAACATACTGCCCTCAGCACCGCTGGGGTGCTTGTACCTGAAATATTTAATCAGGGCGAAGTGTTATATTGGACTGAAATGTATGTGCTCCAGGGAGTGATGTGCTGATAAGAGGGTCTGCAGTTAAATTTGGGAAAAAACCCGTCTGCCGTCAGCAAATAAGCACCCCTCCCGCTCCCTGGATCTCCCTCCCTCTCCAGGCTGTTTTCCTGCCTGCAGATATTTGTTCCTGCAAGAGGAGTTGGGATGTGGGGAGGGCAGCCCTGAGAGGGAGAGACAGGATAGGATGGGAGGACCTTCACCACTGCCACGGTGGGCAGCATGGGGGAGGCCATGGCTGTGCCAAGATGGGGCTGCTGGCCTGGGGCAGAGTGTCTTTGGGCAGGTGGGGGCTGCTGGCTGCACCACGGGGACCCTCTTAGGGGTACAAATGTGGTGCTGGTCCGCAAATCTGCCAGCTGACCACAGCTGGTGCCCTGTGTGTGGCAGGTTGTGGCATCTCAGGGGGCTGCACTCTGCTGGATTACCTCCCATTGCAATCAGTCACTGGTGCCAGTACCAGCACTCTAACGAGTATTGAGGGGCACCTGAGGCTTTGCAGACTGGCATGCCAGAGAAGGACAGCTTGGGTGTCTTTGGTGCCATCCTGTGCTCTTCCATTTCAGCCCTTGCTCATCTGTTTCTGCCAGACCTGGGGCTGTGATGGGCTTCGCTCTGCTCAGCTGCCCCGGGTGAGCTTTAGGGCTGTGCTGAGTCTTGTACAGGGAGGAGATGAGATCAAAGTGGCTCCAAACTGATGCCCACCATGGTTGTGTGCCCATCTCTGCTTGCCCAGGAGTTTGCAGTCCCCAGCCAGCACCAGCAGCTGCCCACTGGGGCAAAAGCATCCCCAGCTGGGATGGAGTGTGTGGAGGAGATCCACATCCAGTGAAGGCTCTTGTCCACTGCCACAGAAGAATATGAATGGATCCTTGCCTGTCTGGGGAGGTGTCCATCTGTCTCTGCAGGTTTTGACCCAACCAACCTGGCTGCCCTGGGACCTCCTCACTTCCCTGCTGCATATCTTGCACAGCCCATGCAGGTGACATTCCTTTTGTCACCCCTTTGGGATCTTACAGGGTGTTTTTTAATTCTTTATGTTCTCAAGAGCTTTGTGGTTCCTTGCTGGCAGAGCCCTGGACATGGCTGGTTCTGCTGAGGGATCTTCCCAGCCCCCTAAAAGCTGGGGATTCCCTTCAGTAGCTGCCCCCTCCTCTGGCTGCCCTCCACACCTGCCCCCAAAGGAATATATTTAGGCTAAATATTCCAGCCCATAGGCCCAACCTGACAGTTGAAATGTCTATCCCGATATCCTGTAAACATTTCTCCCAATTAAAAGATCCAGATTGCCGACAACCAAACTGTGACTCAGCCCCATGTGGTTTTCCAGGAATTTGTCCAGGATGGGTGGTGGGAGCTGCCAGCCCCAGCCCAGTAGGGAGGCACCTGCTGATTCATCCTCACCTTCCCCTTCCCCAGGCAGATAACACTATAGCACAGGCTCCCCAGCACCACCCGCTGCCGTGTTGCAGTGAAAACTCTCGTCTGACAAGGGCCACACTTACTTTCTGGGAGCATGGAAGCTGCTGCTGGCACCCAGGCAGGAGCATGGCCCTGCTGCCTGTAGTTTCTGGCAATCAAGAGGGTGTTTTTCATGCTAGGATGGAAGATAACCCCAGCATCACATTGAACCAGTGCCTGGATTTCCCATCTCTGTGCTCCAGGCAGCCTGGAGATGCCCTGAGAAGGATGCAGGAAATGGGTACCAGGTTTGAACCATCCCTATGGGGATGTGCTGCAGTAGCACACTTTATTCTGCCCCAAAAGTGCATCCAACATCTGTCCCAGCAGCTCAGCTCTTGAAAAATTGCTCTGAGAGGCAGGAGGCAGGGTAGGGAATGGGCTCTTCTGGCCCTCACTTAAAGGCTTTTAGGCAGTTCATTAATGGTTTTGGAAGTCTTAATTTGGAGTGGGAATGAAAGTTCAAGCAGTGGCTTCAGGGAAACGCCCCTGGGATAAGCTGTGACATGGTTAATAGAAATTGTAATGTTAAAGTGCTTTTCTGTAAAACGCCAGGAGAGGAAATAATTGGTGTGGGGTTTTTTAGTTTTTTTCTAAAAGTTGATATCGCTCATTTAATTTAATGTTTTAATCCGTCACATAAGCACTCAGCACTCTTGCCATGCAACTTCCATTTTAGAGTGGTTTTCACATCAGCTGTAGCCACTGATGGCAGCATGGGGAGAACACGTGCAGATATTTAAACATGCAAACCCGGATAGGGCATACTGTAGGGAAGCTGATCTGCTCCTAGCCTAAAGGCCATGAAAATCTTTCCAATTCAGCGGTGCCTTCTCGTGGATGCACCTCTGGGTCCATTGCCTCCTTGACAGATGTGTGCAGGTGGTTTGAGAGGGTCAGCATGCTGGTGATCCTGCTCAACTGCGTGACGCTGGGCATGTTCCACCCCTGCGAGGACATCGCCTGTGACTCACCGCGCTGCAGGATCCTCCAGGTATGGCCCCAGCGCTGCTGGAAGCTCAACAGCAGCCTCAGGTTGATGTGGAGAGGGAAGGGCTGAGCTGGATCCAGCCATGGTAGCCTTGTGTCCCAGGATGGCAGGTCCTGCCTGCACTGTCTGTTCTGTCAGCACTTGGAAAATGCTGGTTTTGGTGCTCGGATGAGAACATGCAGTGCCATCAGGCAAAACCCCTGCTAGGCTGTGCCAGCCCCAGCCTAGCCAAGCCTTTCTTGGAGTGCTTGGAGAGGCCAACCATCTAGTGGATAGTGAAAGCAGAGGCCAAAATATACCTGTCCCATTATCCTGGCACTGTGAGTTCTGTTGGGCCATCTGGGCTGGGGAAGACACAAGGGTGCTCTCAGCACAGCTTCTTCCCTTTTTAGGGTTTAACCTTTAGTGGTGCAAGAGGAGTCCTTGCTGTACTCAGGTCTTCTAATTCCCTCCCTTGTGCAAGTGTGCAGGAGCATCCCTCTTCCCTTCCTTTCTTTTGCAGAGCTTTGATGACTTCATCTTTGCCTTCTTTGCTGTGGAAATGATCGTCAAAATGATCGCGCTGGGGATTTTTGGGAAGAAATGCTACCTGGGAGACACATGGAACCGCCTGGACTTTTTCATCGTCATTGCAGGGTAAGTCTGGGGAGGCAGGTCCCCTTCTTCCCAAGTCTCTCTGTTGTTATTTATAGCTCTGCTTGGCAGGCACTGGATTTGGGGGAGCCGCTGGTTTGCAGCAGTGAAGGCTGGGGGCTGGCTGGGTGTCAGTGCTGTTCGTGTTGTCCATCTCAGCTCCCCAGCAGGGATCACTCCCGAGCTGCAGCTGCCCCTCTGGCACTCTCAGTAGCCTGACAGAGAGCTGATACTCAGCTCATGGAGAGAGCAGGGCAGGGTGACAAAAGCTGTTTGTAGTGGATTTTGACCAGCCCATGCCCTGAGGCTCCTTGCTGGGCACTGGGCCTGGGTCTCCTCTCTCCAGCCAACCAGAGGTTTCAGTTTCCATGGCTGGAGTGGGCAGCTGGGAGCACAGAGGGTTGTGCCAGGAAGGATCATTCGCTGAAACGTGCACGATTGCCCTCATTATGTATAGACCTTTTTTTCTTGAGGGAAAGTGACCAAGTTTGCCTTTCTGAGTGTTTTCCTTTCAGAGGCACCTGGTTTGAATTAAAGGCTCTTCCAGCACCTGAGAGTCTCCTGGCAGAGGCTGGATATCCACATGAAAAGTCCTTGGCCGCTGGCCAGTGAGCTGAATTTCTTTGACACATGAATCTCTTGCTGGCCCTCACCTCCTCTCCCCTCCCTGCCTCAAGAGCCCCAAGACCTTTGGGAAAACAGTGTTTTTTTTCCTCTTTTCATAGAGCTAGGGATTAAATTTACCACATTCTCTTGAAAAGAAGTAGAGGCCCCTCCCAGACCTGGCATGGGTTTGGTGTGGCCCAAGAAGGGGCAACACCTTGGTGAGTTTTGCTCGTGGTCCATTGCTGGCCACACAGGGACATGGTCCACACCTCTGCCAGTCAGCTGGAAGAAGTAAAATGGAGGTGCCAGGTCTCCAAGTGCATCCTTAGCTTGAAAAATTCATTGCTGCAGAGGTGAAAAGATGCAGTGAGCTCCAGACCAAGGAACTGTAATTGTCCCCATATACTTTTCTTCTGTAGGAGGCTGCAATCTCCTACTTTCCAGTCCCACCAGCCTCTGGCTCCTCAGTTTAGGAGAAGGCTCAAGGCTCCATGAAATGTCTGAACAATGTTAGTGACAGCAGTGACTGGACAAGAGGGGACTACAGGTCCAATCAGGTCTCGGAGGGTTGTAGACACAAGCAATACATGCGAGGGCTGGAGCTTGCTAAGCCACCTTTATTTCTTCTGGTTTATTATGTCTTATACTGGAATTAATTGTGATGAAGAGCCCGACCCAAGCAAGGCCAGACATCCCATCTTGGGAAGCATAGTCACAGATGCTGGGCTGTTCCCAGCTCCACTGTCCTGGGTGCTGCCACCTTCCCCTCCCAGCCTGGTCCTGCCTTTGCCTGTTGATCTTGCAAAGCCTTTGGAGCCAGACTTATCCGTGATGTGCTTCTGTGGGGACTCTACCATGATGGCACCTCCCTTTAGAGGGACACCAGCAGGGACCATTCTTATTCCTATGCCAAAATATCACTTCTCTTTGCTTAAGCAAAGAAATCTCTGCACACCTACTGCTCTTGGTCAGGTGTTCGGGTGTGTGAGAGTTATCTCCTTCCTGGGCAGAGCCACATCATAGCACAGCTTCTCCCCCCTGCAGCAGCTGCTCCCATCCCTGACATGCAGAGACATTTTTTAGCTGCAGAGGTTTATTGCAGCATGGCAGCCTGACCCTCTCGTGCCTTCTGCCAGGTCAGCTTTGCCTCTCACTAAGTGATGGCTCTTTCCTTCATGTGCATGAACTGTTCCCATCTGGGTCCTGTCAAAACCAATTCAGCTGTCAGAGGATCGAACTGGATTTAAACACAAAACAGCCTCTCCTCCCCCAGCACTGGCTTTCTTTGCTCCCTTTTGTGCCCTTGTGCTCTCCTCCAGTCCTAGCCCATCCATCCTGGAATGCTGCATCCTACTCAGAGCATTGCTTCAATCCTGGAGGGCCTGCTGAGTGCCAGGGAAAGCCAAAGGGACTGCAGGAATGGGCCACTGCTGTAGCAGAGAAAAAAATAAGGGACCTAAGCCCTTAGCAGACCTAAGATATAGGTAAAAAACACTGTAAGGGATAAGGGATAAAAGTGCTGCAGGGTCAAATCCCAACCAGACAGAGGGAAGTTCCTCAGGTAGCCCTTAGTGCAGATCTTTGGTTCGCAAACAGGGCAAATTACCCCAAAGTACACCCTGCCCATGGTGCTCACAGCAGAGCACAGGAGCAAGGGATGAGCTGAACTCTGCATGGAGGAATCCTGCATCTGAGCAGGTGTCAGAAAACTGGGACCTTGGAGAGTATGTGCCAGGGCAATCCTGAAAACCCAGCTGGTTTGCTTTGATACCATATAAAGCAAGTCACATTTTTATGGAGGTCTCACATAATGGCCTCAACCGGGTTCCCCAGTGAAATGCCAGGGGAGGAGACTGAGGTTTCCATGTGGTCCTGGTGATCACAATGGAGCAACTCTGCTTTTGCCTTCACGTTTTTTCTCTGCCTTTTATTTGCAAGACATGGGAGGAAGAAAGCAGCAGCAGAGTGTGAGCTCCCAAGTACCCAGCAGGACCCTGAGCTCCTGCTCTCCTGCTTTCCCTGCCACTTCCCTTCCCATGGGCTGCAGAAACTGATGTCAGGGGAGAGGAGAGGCAGCAAACTACGTCTGTGGGGCATCAGGCAGGGAAAGCATGTCATACTGGGGCTGTACACTCCCACAGGCACAGCATCCATAGAAATCTTTCCCAGCCACCACCAGTTTAGAACAGGCTTCACCCACACCACCCCCCTCCCCCCAAAAAAACCCAAACTTGTACCGTTTCATCTTCCCCATTCTTTGAGAACTTTCTAGACCTGACAGAGATTATCATTGTGGAGAAGGCGTTTTGTGCATTTTTGCCCCAAATCTGCCTCTAGGAGGGCTGGGAGAGCCTCTTGGATGCTGTCCTTGCTCCTGTCGGCCACTTCCGTGGGATGCCTTTAAGTGCTTCTCAGCTCTGTTAAACTGTCCAGACCAATCTCATGAACTCATGGAGAGTAAATGACTTCTTTGTGACAATGTAATGCAATTAGTGCTAATTGTAGAGTGTGTAATGTCTGCAACACATCTCTGTAATTACTGTAAAACTTGCTGGAGATGAGAATAGTGCTGTATTATCAAAAGTCTGCTTAGGCAAACATGGCTTTGGCTGTAGGTTACGGAGTTGTGTGGGGAGAAAGGGGATGGAAAAAAAGTGATGAATGGCATAATTATGTTGCCTTATTTTTAGAGGAGGGGATTTGGAGAGTTTGCTTGTGAGAGAACACTTTCAAGGTTAACAGGCATTGCAAGCAGCTCTTGCCCTCTAAATATGATTCGATATAATTTCAACCTCTCCCAGCATAAGACACAGATGTATTGAGGATGGATGCTTGTTTACATCCCAAATATGCAGAAGTGGTTCCAGTTCAATGCTGACAGAGGCTTGGGCTGGTGAGCCAGAGCTGTGGGATGGACTTGTGCCCTGACTTGGTGTCTCCCTGGCCACTGTAGGACGCAGCATCCGCTGTCTTCCTGGCAGGGACAGAGACATCTCTGCTCAGTCCTTAGGAAGAAGGTAGCCACAGCTCTAGCCCCATATGTTGCTGCAGTCCCAGCAGCTTGCAGGACAACAGCTTGTTTTGGCTTTGTTCAGATAAGGGCTTCCATGAACCTCTGCATCTGTGTGGATTGAAATGGGCTTTAAGCTGTCCTCATCAGAAAACCCCATGGTGTGGTTTTGGAGTTATCCTGTGCAGGGCAAGGAGCTAGGCTTTGATCTTTGTGGTTCCCTTCCAGCTCAGGAGATTTTATTGTTCTATTCTGTGAGTCTAACCCCAAAACAACAAAAATCCCTAATGGTTTATTGCTTTCCCGTGAGAGAGCTTTACACCAGGGGATAATTTGGAGCTGTAAGAGCTCATGGGGTTCCTCTCTGCCTTCCCGTGCCCACGTTCTGCTGCCCACTGAGCAGGGTTGTGCATCATCCCCTGTTTGAGCTGTGTGGGTCTGTGGTTACTCCAGGCTCAGTCAGTTGTTTGGCCAAGACTGAGGAGTCCTGTTTGTGCTTTGCTCATTGTAATGGTAACGAGCCTCTTCAAAGACTTTGTAGGAAAGTTAAACACTTCTGGAATATTTTGCTTATGATTGAAGAGGAGCTGGGGCTGGAGGTGGTTGGCAGGCTGCTTTATTCAGGAACAGACACCACTTCTTTCTCTCTTTGCTTCCTGAACGTTTCTAATGTTTGTTATGATTTTTCTCCCTCTGTTGAAGGCTGTATTAAACAGTGAGCTCCACTGAAGCCTTCATAAACAACCTTTAGGGATGTCTTTCTCCCTTCTGGTTTTGAGCGCTGAATTTCAGGGTTGAAATAGGCTGCAGGAAGCCTTGTTGTGTTCATAGGTGACAGGAGAGAAAGGGATGCTGCAGCCCCCACTCCATCCCTGCTCCATCTAAATCTGGCTGGGATCTGTAAAGCTCTTTAGCTCAGAAATTGGAATGAGGGCTCTGGCACCAGACGGGTCTCTGTGGGGAGCTGTGATCCCATGGCTGCAGCAGCCAGAGCAAGATTGCTGCTGGGTGCTCTGGGTGAAGCTTCCAGCATGTGGCCTTCACCCCACAGCACCAGATCACTCCACAGTCAGGCAGGGCTCCTCTGAAGGGCATTTGATCTGTACAAAGCTGATCAAGGGGCTGTTTCAGCTCCCTGGTTCAGACACAGGGAAGAAAGAGCTGGTGTGGGACTGCCTACAGGAGCCCCTGCTGCAGCCTCCCACTGCAAATGCTTTTCTTACCCTTATATTAATCTCTTCATCCCTTAAAAACGAAACTAACAGGGAGGCAGGATGAATGTTGCTTTTTCATCCCCTCTGCCTCTGTTGAGCCCTCTGACCCAAAGATCAGCACGTGGGGATGTGGCAGCAGTGCCCTCTGTGCTGCCTGGGCACCCTGCGTGAGCACCAGGGGGGTAATTGCCCATGTAAGAGGCTGATTTGCACACACAATTACCCAATGTGCAGTCATTGCCACAGCCACAGCCCCTCTGCGCCAAACCTGCTCCCAGGAGCCTGGCCCTTTCCTGTGCTTTCCAGGGTGGATGTAAGTATCCTGGAAACTAGGAGCCTTCTCCGAGGCCCCACCATGTCCTGACTAATCCCAAATTAGGTGCTTAGTGCTCTGAGCAGAAGTGCCAGAACAACATCAAGCCAGTACTCGTCATCACGAACCTCCAGGAATTCTATATCTGGGGCTGAGCTGTGCAATTTAATGTTTTAAGTTACTTTTGGGTGGAGAAAGGGTAGCCAAGACCTGGGCACTGATGAAATCCATGGCTGTGGATGCTCCGTGCTCCGTGCTGCCTTCCCACAGCCTTTGGAGCAGAGCATCCCGAACAAGCTGCATCCCTGACTCACAGAAACCTGCTGGGTGAAAGAAAGCCCTCAGCAGTCTCCCTCACAGCTGAGCTGACTCAAATCCACCTGTGAAAAGCCTGGGTTTTTAAAAAAGTTTTAGGACTTTTAAAAAGGTAATTCTTTAGTTTCTTTCAATTCTTCAGCTGAACTTGCAGCTGCTTCAAAAGCCTCATTAGTCAAGTGTCCCGGCTGGGACACATGGTGCAACCAGATCCAGCAGGCTGCAGGGTTCATGCTCTCTGAGTGCTATTCTTTTTCTTCTGTTCAGCTTGATTGAAATGAGTATTTTTAAAATTAAGCAACACCCACGAATGCGGTGAGACTCACAAGGCTCCAAACGCAGCCCCTGAGTGAAAGCAGAGCACAGCCAAGCTGGCGAGAGCCAGGGGGAAATTTCTTTCCAGCTTTCTGAAGATACAACGCTGCCTAAATAATTTCCCCTTGTCTTTTCCAGCACCGATTGCTTAATATCACCCACTGATGGCTGTGCTTTGTAGATAAAGGGTGTCTATATGCCCAGTTTTTGAAGCTTTTTAACGCTGAATAAATCTCAGCCTATCTCTCCCCAGCAGCGCAGGGCTCGGAGTGTGCAGGGGTGTGGGCAGCTCTCGGGGGTGGCCACGCCTGCAGCCACTGCTGCTTTGCCACCAGTTCCTCTTGTGACCTTGGTCACATCCCCTGGCTGTGTTGCATCCCCAGCACCCAGCTGTGAAAGGAGAGAGTTCAAGCTTTCCTTGGAAAGCACCCTCAGCAGAAACTCTCTACGTGATTCTGCTGGGTTTTCACAGCAACTTCTGCTTCCTGAGCAGGAGTGATCCCGGGGATGGGAGCAGTCAGGGTTGAGAGCAGAGTGCTTGAGAAGTGATGCTGGCTAGATGTGGGAAGGACTTAGCTGCAATTTCTGTGCTCTCTTAGAGGCTCTCTAGGTAAGCAGAGTCCCTTGAACCCTTCCTGTGATGTCCTGAGCGTCACTTTTAAAAGCCCTTTGCCTCAGGGTTGCTGCCTGGCATTGCACTCAGGAAATCCTTCCCAGTGCTTTGGGTTTTACATGAGAGAAACCCCAGCATACTCCAACTCACTGTCTCCAGGCAGAAAAGGAATGAATTTCACCTGCCTGGTCCATCCTGAGCCATCCCTTTTGCCTGTCAGCTGAGCCCTGGGAGTTTTCCTGCTTGGAGAAGCATTTGCCAAAGGTTTGCATCAGCTCCCTCTCTGCATCCCACCACCATCCCGTTGTACGTCTGGCTTTGCAGATGCTCCACTTTTATTCTTAGAAAGTCCTAAATATTTCCGCTTTCCTTCTGAATAACTCCAGCGATCGGGGGTTGCTGATCACTCTGACGAGCTGTGAATCCATCCTATTTAATGCTGAGTTTCTCTCTGAGCCTTTAACTTGGCTGGGCACCAGGTCGGTGGCGGCAGCGCTGACAGGCATCGCGCCTTCCCCTCTGAGCAGAGATGACATTTGAATTGAAGCTTCATCAGCAGCCTTTTACACTGCAGATTTCCAATGCATAAATGCTATATATGCTGGTAAATGTACCTGTCACCTCACCAGCTGGTGACATCCTGACATTTGCTCTCCCTGGGTATCTTCCCTTGCCAGGGATGTGGATTGATTCTTCCCATGCTTCCCCTTGCCTTGGGAAGTGACCTTAGAGCTGGGGACTGACGGTGTTCTCGCTGGACTTGATCTTTAGTGACTGAGCTTTACTGTCATTTTTTCTCCAGCACTGGGTTCTCTCAAGGTTCTTGAGCTGTTGGTTACCAGCAAGGTGTGGACCCTGTAGTCTGTGTCTGGGGCTGAGCTTGGCAGTGCTGTAACACCAGTTCTGGTAGCAGTGTCCAGCAACAGAGGCAGGAGACTACCCTCTTGCTCTTGGTCTTGGTGTTCAAGTGTTTGCTCAAGCCTCTGGGTTGTTGTTTGTCTTGTTCCTTTGAATTTGGCATTATAATTGTTCTTTAATGAGTTAAATCAAAATGCATTTTACAGCACGTCCTTTGCAGCTTACAAGCGCTCCCATCTCTGGAAGTGTGTCTGGAGCTGTCATTAATCAGAAAATGATTTGTCTTGGTGCAAGTAACCGTGTGCTGCTCTGAATTTTGCTGGCAGCCTCTGTTTTAATAATGGATGAAAGAAAAGCTGTATGTTTGATATGGGCTTTTTACTTGAATATTGCTAACCATACAGAAATCTTTTTAACAGCGTGTGAAACTTGACACCCATGAAAGCCAAGGAAACCATTACCCCTCTCCTCACCTCAGCCAAAGCCTGCCCAGTGCAGGGAATCCTGTGCACTGAGGAAGGGGCTGGTTTTCTACCCCCAGGTCAGGTGGGATTTTGTGAACACACTGCCTTCCTTTCTGGTCAGAGGCTGAGAACAAATTCATAGTATCCATATGTGCCTGTCCAACCTCAATCTCCTGGGACTGTCCCATTGTTGTGGGGGTCAGCTAAACAGAGAGGAATATATTGAGGTTATTTTGATCTTAGATATGATTTGATCATCATCACCTCTCATTAGAGCCTATCAGGTAAAGCCTCACTGCGTTGAACCTGGAGTTGTTTATCTGGGGGCTGGAAGGGGAGTCTTCTCCATCCTGGAGGCCAGAAGGGAGAAGAGTGGGTTTGGCTGATCACAGCAAGAACAGAAGCCTCCAGTGTGCTGCAGCCATGGCAAACCCAACATAGCACTGATGGATCCTGAGGGATTTCCAACAGGGAGGGAAGGGACAGCACTGATATCTTTGTGCAAGGAGTGACCAAAACTTCCTCCAGAAACTTCCTCCAGAAATCAATTCAGACTAGGGCAAGTGTGGAGGAAGGTTGTCACTGAGAAGCAGAGAGCCTGTCTGTGAGATCGGGCTGGAAGAACTTGATTTGTTTGGCTTTGCAAAATCAAGGCTGAGAGGAGATGTGATTTGTCCTCTGTAAATACATGGGTGGGTAAACATCAGGGACAAATAACAGCTAGAGAAGCTACTTAAAAGACAGTGCTGCCATAAGAACAAATGCATATGAGCTTGTCCTGAATAAATTCAGGCTGGAAGTTAGGCTTCTAGCCATTGGAGTTGGAGGGAGGGAACCATCCAGCTTGTTTGGAGATGGAACTTGATAGTTTTTGGAAAAGATTAATATCCTGTGGCAGCCTGTGGCAGTGGGAGCCTGACTGTGTGGGGAGCCTCAGGGTTGTGTTCCTTACCTTTGCCTGGCTCTGCCTCTTCAAGAATATTCTGGGCAGAACTCTTGGATCTTCCCATGGCCAGAGAGCAAAGTCCTGGAGGTGTTGTGACTGATGACTCTGTTGCACTTGAGCAAAGGTGCCATAAGAGTGAGAGGTTCTGGGGCACCCCAGAGACTTGCAGCCATCCAGGTGCATCCTAAGACTAAGTCCTTTGAATGTTGCTCTTCCATGTCCTGAGCTGGGAAATAACCCTGTCAGACAGTGCGAGCACTGGGAGGTTCCTTGGTCCATGTTTGCCCCATTTTTTTATCTGCAAATGTCACCAGTTTTGTTTCCACCTACCAAGGGTCTCTGCTGGGCAGAGGTAGCAGAGCCCAGTGTCCTGTGCTGCTCATGTTCTGTGGCCCGCAGAGGGGTCTGCACCAGGAGGTGTTCTTGCTTTCAGGACTGTGGTGGTGGTCAGCACAAAAAACTCAGATTCATTACAGTATTTGTAAAATTGTTAAAAACAGGGCTGTGCCTGGAAATTTCTCCTCCAGAGCGTGCAGAAGCTTCTGCGTGGCCCTGTGCAAAAACAGTAACCAAAGCAGATGAGAGAGAAAGAGAGATCTGTGGCTGTGTGAGCTGGTGTATCACATTCCCCCTCATTGACTTTATCCTGATACGCAAACAACCCTTAATTAATTCCTCTGGCAAACTTTCCTGATGGGAGAGATGCAGTAACAAGTCCCTCTGTGAGCGCTTGGCATATAATGTTTGCTTTATAATGTTTGATAATCTAACATTTCTCCACTGGATCCGTGACACTCCTCTGTGGTTTTGTGTCTTTCTCAGGATGCTGGAGTATTCCCTGGACCTGCAGAACGTCAGCTTCTCAGCTGTCCGCACCGTCCGAGTCCTGCGGCCACTCAGGGCCATTAACAGGGTCCCCAGTAAGTCAGATCCTAATTCCTCCCTGTTGGGGCCAGCTCTCTGGATCCATGCCCCAAAGGCGGAAGGGCAAACCCAGACATTTTGATCTTACATCACAGCTCAAACATTTGCCCAAGCCTGGCAGTGCTGGGTCCTACCACTGCTATCTTGGTTCCTTTTGACAAATGTGGCATCAGAGATCAGTCAATAAGGTATCCAGGATTGTCTTCAGACACTTTCCTTTCTCATCTGAAGAAGGTCTGTGGAGGCTGCTAAAGGGCTGCAGGTGATAAGGATTGACTGAGCCAACAGCTTTTGCCAGGCGATACGGGCAGAGGGGTCTGAGCCATGCTGCTCCCACCCTCCCTGGGTGGGATATTATCCCTGGGATACTCCATCCTTCCCTTGAGAAACTGGGGTGAGGAAGTCTTGTTGTTCATGGAGATAGTCCCCTGGAAAGTGCTGAGGACCCCAGAGCTGGTCCATCCAGCCCAAACCCCCAATATCTGCAAAGCAGACCTGGGTGGGAGGGGCAGTGTCTCTTCAGTCCTGGTTTCTCAGGTCGTGGAGAAGGGTCTCAGCCCTGCCTTAAGGAGCAGTGGGTGGCATTGCCTGCTGCTGCATGACAGCCCAGCCCCAGATGCCCTGTGCTGGGCAAATCCCAGTGCTCCATGAGAGACACTGAGCACCATCCCTCTAGGATGCTGTACAGATCAGGTATGTCAAGTATGAGTACAACTGCACCAGAAGCATCCTTTTCCTGGTCCTACAATCCTGTTCATCAAATCCAATACTGTTTTAGCTAAGTTAAATCCAAGTCTGCACTCCCCTATCTGAATGGGCTCAATGCCTTGATGAGAACTAATCAGCTTCAGTTCTCTCTGCTGATGCTGGAAGTGCCTGGGATCTATTTATTTTCCTGCTCCTGACTCTTGAACTTAATCTGGCTTTGCTGCTGATGTTTCAATCATTACAGAAGCTTCAGAATCCTGTTTGCAATGGTTTTTTTTTTTATCCCCACTGCTGAACTGGTGGATAGCTGAATTTATCCACCACTGTCT
The DNA here is from genome assembly GCA_013396875.1 of Vireo altiloquus. Classification (NCBI taxonomy): domain Eukaryota; kingdom Metazoa; phylum Chordata; class Aves; order Passeriformes; family Vireonidae; genus Vireo; species Vireo altiloquus. Next base: position 109,973 of record VZRF01004130.1, read on the forward strand.
AACTGGGGATGTAATTCACTTAATGTGTTTTGAAATCCTGAGCAATTTATCTTGTCTTCTCTGCAATGTAGTTACAGTGGGATAGAAATGCAAGGTGGGAAAAATAAAAAATGAGCTTTTTATGATGATCAATGCAATAACCACAGAAAGTCATTTTCATTAATTAGGAGTTGATGCAAGGTGGTTGTTCCCCAGTAACAGAGTAGAAGAAAAACCCTGAGAGAGGAAGTGACAGCATCAGGATGAGAAAAAAAATTCTTCCTGAATATCAAAGTAAAGGGTGCAACAGTAACGCTTTCTTTAGATAAAAGTCAATATAAGCAAGTGAGAGAATGTAGAACATGGGGAAAGAAGGAGAGTGAGAGATGAGCAGAATATTACACAGATGTCAGATAAAATCAATTTTTTGTGTGTAAATGTCAAGTTGAAGTCACCATCAATTTGTCTTTGTTACAGAACTGGCTGTTCCTGAATTTGTGAGAATTAACTGCCAGAGAGAGTTGTGTGTTTTAAGGAAGAGAGGGAATTTAGGGTAGATGAGGGGAAATAGGGAGGGAAGGGAATTTTGAAATATACCAAGTGGAAAAAGAAATACAATTGAGCAAAGGAGAAAGTCAGAATTTAATCTGAGGGAAGAAAGGAAACATAATTACTAGAAAACTTTGGAGAAGAGGACCTGAGCTGGGAAGGTAGGTCTGGTGTCCAGTAGCAAGGCATGAATGAAGGGGAGTGTTCCAAGGGTGTTTGGGGAGAAGCCAAAGGGGATGGGAAGCTGTGAGTGTTCACAAGCCACATGTGGGTGATGAGGCTAGAAGGAAAAGAATAGAAGGAAATATAGTAGAAAAGTATGGGTGGAAAGGAAAAGGTCAGTAGGACATAGCTGGAACAAGAAGATTCAACGTGAGCTTTTCCTCTTTGCCTCAGGTATGCGCATCCTGGTGACACTGCTTTTGGACACGCTGCCCATGCTGGGGAACGTCCTCCTCCTCTGCTTCTTTGTCTTCTTCATCTTTGGCATTGTGGGAGTCCAGCTGTGGGCAGGTTTGCTCAGGAACCGCTGCTTCCTCCCTGAGAACTTCAGCATGTGAGTTTGTGTGGGCACCACCAGTGTCTCCCCAGCTTGAGGGAGGCCGTCCCTCCAGGATCTCCTCTGTAAAAAAGCCCTTCTCTTCTGTAAATGCTCCCTGCTCCTAAATGCCACCATCACTCCTGCTTGGGCACTCACAGCAGGAACAGAGCGAGCTGTGACCATCTGCCATTTGCATTTGCAGGCTGTCCTTAACCCTCAGCTGACACTTGGACACCTCTGATTGATAAAAGCCTTCCAAAAACCCCTCTGAAAATGGGAGTTCAGGCTTTCTAAATTCAGCAAATCATTAATGTGTGACCTTTTCTGTGTGAAGATGCTCAGGTCTGAATCCCCTTCAATGGCTGGTGGTGTTTATTGCCATGACTTTTGTAGTCCCACCTAAACCCAGGAAAAGCTGGTGGAACTACCATGCATTTTTGATGCTAGATACTTTTTGGCTTCAGAACAAGAAATAGTCCCTATCCCAAAGTATTAATTTTCACAGATCCCTGAGTTTTAAGGCCAAAAAGACTGTTGTTATGAGTTTTCTGGCCTGATGTAGCACTATTTGGACAGTGGTTGAAATACCTGATAGCTGACAGCCTCTTTCAGGGTTTCCATGCCTGTTCTACCTGTTTTTTTGACCGCCCCCATTCCTTCAAATGCTTGGACAAAGGCAGGTGACTTCAAACCCTTGATGGCTCCGCCAAGTTCTGCCACCCCTGTCACCTTTCAGTGGATTGCTGACTCCCCAGGGTGGATCTGGCTGGATTCAGGTGGATCTGGCTGGATTCACACTTGGATGAAGGAATCCTACAAGCCCAAACCTCTTTCCTACACACAGCAGGACCATGTTGCTGCTGCTGCCTGTGGCCAGGCTGGCACGAGGTACCTTTCAACCTCTCCCACCCACCTCCTAATCAACTCCCCCCCTCTCGCAGGTCAAGCCGTCGAAGGGTGGCTGGAGGTATCATTACCAGGACACGTTCCTGTTAAGTAAATGTCAGCAGAACAAGGGGACAGCTTCACCACTGAGTAAATCCAATAGAGCCACAGGTTTGGGTGCTGTTTAATTGAGCCAGAATTCCAGGGGTTTAGATAGGCTTTGAAGGGTATTACAGGCAATTCTGCAGGAATTAACTGGGCTGAACTAGGCTTAAAAATATCTTTGCAAGCTTTAGTGGGAGTCATGGCAGCATTAAGGAGATAGTGTGTGCAGAGCAAGGAGCCAGTTTCTGGCTGGCCAAGGGTTGTTTCATCTCCCTGAAGAGTATTTTTGCCTGGTTTGCTGTGGTAAGGCCACCCTCAGAGGGAATTTAGAGCTTATCTGTGGGCTGAACTGACACGGCAAAATGCATATGAAGGCCCTGTCTCTGATTTTTAGGAATCTTGGGAGTCTCCCTAAACAATTCTCAGTATCTCCAGAAGGACAGGAGATACAGGAGCTTAAACTGACTGATTTCCATCTTACTGCAGCAAAGACATTTCAGAGAAGCCCTGTCATGTGGAATCCTTCTCTTAGCATCCTAAAGTCAAAGCCAGAATGCTTCCAGATGGAATAACTTGTAATAATCCCATCAGAGGAATTGCCAAGGAGCTGAGTGCACTGCCTCAGTTTCTCAAGACCCAGTTAGGGACATCAGCTCACCCTGTGGGGCTTCAGTAAGTCCAGGGGTATTCCTTCTTTAAAAAATTGCTTTAGGATCCAGAAAAGCAGATATCAGACTGTGCTGTTACAGATGTCTCCGTGCCAGATTGCCTGCAATCGGTGTGCAAACCCCAGCCCTGTCTGGACTCTTTCAGCCCCTACACAGTGGATCTGGAGCGTTACTACCAGACAGAGAATGAAGATGAAAACCCCTTCATCTGCTCCCAGCCCCGGGAGAATGGGATGCGCTACTGCCGGAGTATCCCAACGCGGAGGGAAGAGGGTCTGGAGTGCACCCTGGATTACTATTCCTACAATGACACCACCAACACGTCTTGTGTGAACTGGAACCAGTACTACACCAACTGCTCTGCTGGGGAGCACAACCCCTTCAAGGGAGCCATCAACTTTGATAACATTGGCTACGCCTGGATTGCAATATTTCAGGTTAGCCCTGCATGCCAACTGTCACGAGGTGGGCAAACAGCAGGTCCTGCCCCCAGCATGTTCCCAGGGGCTGTGTAATTGCACTCCTGGGGGCTGTTTCGCACTAGCGAGCACTTACATAGTAGTGCACAGGTGCTCAGTGTGTTAGAGATACAATATGATGCCTGTTTTGAGAATGTCTCCATCTCACATGTACAGGCAAAACCCTGTGGGTGTGCAGTCAGATGATGCTGGTGTGGGACAGAGCCTAGAGACTGCTCTTCTCTCTGCAAAATGCACTAGTGGCCCTTAAGTCCAGCTGGAAATGGGCTGGATTCAGCCTGGGCAGCTGGTAATGAGGCTGTTGGCATTGGGAGGAGCAGGATTTGGCTCCTTAGCATCTTATACTGCACCAAGACTAGCAATGGGGTGTCAGACATGATCCGGCCAGAAGAAACATTGCCTGTGCACTTTGTTGTAACTGAGCCTTGAAGAGTTTGTTTTCCCTTCCTGTTTCCACCAGGTCATCACGCTGGAAGGCTGGGTGGACATCATGTACTTTGTCATGGATGCACACTCCTTCTACAACTTCATCTACTTCATCCTCCTGATCATTGTGAGTGGCCTTAGGGGAACAGGGGGGTCTTCCTGGCCTTCGGAGAGAGCAGAGTGCAGTCACCCAGACGATCAGGGCAAAGGATGCAGTGAATATAAAAGCTGAACTAGCAACCAGCCTCCTGGGAGAAACGCAGCTTCCCTACGGAATTGTGCTGCAGCTGCATTTTGCAAACATAAGGAAGGAAAGAAAAATGTGCTCAAGCGGTGTTGTTGCTGCTGCTTCTACTACTTCTCTCCTTGTGCTCCAAGCTTCTCTCTCTTGCTTGCCACCTTGAATTTAAGTTTTAAAGTAGGCAAATTTCACCTGGTCAGTTTTTGAGTGCCAGAAAGGGAAGAGGCTGCCCAAAAATTTCCCCATATTGAAGAACCCGTCTGCTGGGTCCTTGGTGCAGTGGGGATGTTTTGGGAAAACAGTCCCAAACTTCAGAGAGAACATTAAGAAAGGAGGGAAGAGATTACTGCCCACAGCCCACCCACACTTCACAGCATCATCTGAGACCACCCACAAAGGAGCCAACAAAGAGTTTCTGTGGGGTGGGCTTCATGATGGGCTTCATCTATGCAAGCAGAATTGTCTACAGTGACTGGCTGAGCTCGTTGTCTAGACTCCCTTTATCGTCAAGGGAAAAAAATAGGTGCTTTAACGGGGTGATTCATCTCCTCTGAAGGTAGACATCCAAAATAAATTAGATGCATTGCAGACTTGATATGCCTATTTCTCTCTTGACTCTAAAGGATCATTAGGTGCCTCAGTCAGATGTAGCTAAGTGAGATGAGTCCTTTTCTTGCTGCATGAGTGGTCTAAGTCCAGAAAAATAGCTGCACGCTGTCAGTTAGGTCATTGTGGGAATTTCTGCTCCTCAGCAAACCAGGACTCAAACCCTGATGAGAAAGTAGATGGTTGTTTAGTCCATGATGCTGTTTTCTTCTATTAGCTTTCCCAAGAGAGAAACAAACCCTTGCTCTCAGCCTCTCCGAGATGATGAAGAGGAAGAGCAAGCAGTACTTTTCCAGATGCCGTGCAAGTAACGTTAGCAGTGTGTGATAGCCCGTTAGCACGTCAGTAATTCCCCGTGATCCAGGCTGGGCTCTGCAGAAGGCAGAACCTCACGAAACCCTGGTTGGAAAGAAAATCTCCAAGCTGTGGGTACAGGCTGCTGATGCCCTTGCGTAACAGTCACCCGCAAATTCCGTTAGCAGGGGAAAGGGATCTGCTCACAAGCTGCCCACACACTGGCAGAAAAAAAATGCTCCTATCAGGAAGGCTCAGTGCATTCATCATAATGCTACTAATTGTGATAATTACAACTGCTGTCTGTGGAGAGAGAAAAACACCATCCTAAAAGAGTAAGAGTTTTTGTCAAAATAATCTCCTCTCATCTTTGATCTCTGACGTCCTCCACGGAGGGCTGGCATGGGAGTCCCTGGGGTGGGAGCTTGGGGGATGAGTCAGCCCAGGCAGTGGTCCCCGCTGGGTGACACAGTGGGTGGGGTAGGCTGGGGTTTGCCCCTTACTCTTTGTGCCCTACAGATCTGTGGGGTGCCATGGCCGCACCGAGGTGGCTGATGTCCCTTGTCCCCTTAGGTGGGCTCCTTCTTCATGATCAACCTGTGCCTGGTGGTGATAGCGACACAGTTCTCCGAGACCAAGCAGCGCGAGAGCCAGCTGATGAAGGAGCAGCGTGTGCGCTACCTGTCCAACGCCAGCACCCTCGCCAGCTTCTCAGAGCCAGGTAGCTGCTACGACGAGCTCCTCAAGTATCTGGTTTACATTGCCCGGAAAGGCAGCAAGCAGCTGGTGAAGGCCTACAGGGCGGCAGGCGTGAGGATGGGCTTCCTCAGCAGCCCCGCGAGCAAGGCAGGGGCTGAGCGGCATGCCAGGAAGCGCCGGAGCAGGAAGAGATCCTCTGTGCACCACCTCATCCACCACCATCACCACCACCACCACCACTACCACCTGGGCAACGGGAACCTGCGGGCACCCCGTGCCAGCCCTGAGATCAGCGACGTGGAGACCAGCTCACTGCACAACGGGACCAACCGGCTGATGCTCCCTCCCTCGGTACCCAACTCCCTGGGGGCCCCCAGTGCCTCTCCCAGCAACACCGAGTCTGTGCACAGCATCTACCATGCTGACTGTCACTTCGAGCCGGTGCGCTGCCGGTCATCCCTGACACAGCCAAGCCTCGGCTTGCCGAGCCCAGAGGGGATCCCCAAGAACATTGTGGGCAGCAAGGTGTACCCCACAGTGCACTCCAGCACCTCCCATGAGATGCTGAAAGAGAAGAACCTGGGGGAGGCGGCGGTGGGTGCTGGGAGCAGCACCTTGACGAGCCTCAACATCCCACCCGGGCCCTACAGCACCATGCACAAGCTGCTGGAGACACAGAGCACGGGTGAGCTGGGGCTGGATCTACGTCTGGGGCTGCTTTCCAGAAATACAATTTTTGTCTTAATTTTTTTTCTCTGAATTTTTGCAGGGTTCTTTTCAGTCCACGTTACAGAGAAAGGCGATGGCTTTCCAGGTGAGACGAACAAGAATCTTCTGACCTACCTAATGCCTCTTATAGCCAAATTTAGGAGAGAGGTTTCAACCTCCCAGACTTCATACCTGCAATAATCCAAGGGATACAAGGGTTTTCAGTGAATTCATTTTCTTTGCAATCCCCATCTTGTAGATTAGACAAGTACAAGACAGCTGGAGAGGGACTTTGACAAGGACATGTAGTGATAGGAAGGGGGGAATGGCTTTAAACTTTGCAGGGTGGGTTTAGATTAAATGTTAGGATGAAATTCCATGATTTCCCCCCACCCCGAAACCATTTACAGGGAACACTTCCCAAATCCTGTACTCCCAAAATCAGCTGGAGCTTTCAGATCTACACCTTCCAGATCTGAGTCCTATCACACCCCTGAGCACTGTGTAGCTCTGCTCCCATGGGACACGAGGCTCAGGGAGAGTGTCTGCTTTGTGTGAGTGGTCAAGGGCAATCACAGATGTCGAGTATTAAAAATCTGTGATTTTCTCAGGAAGCCTGTAAAAGTCAGACACCGAATGCATCTTTCTTGGATCAGGGGTTTCATATCTTCACTGCAAGATGCTCATTCCCCCTCCACATCCTGAGATTTGGGAGTTCAGGCCAGTCTAGTCCAAACACTCTCAGCCTCCACAAAGTGTTTTAGCTGAGGTTTCCCAGGCAATCAGTGCCTTTTCCACCCCATTGCAGTGGCATTGACCTTTCCAGCCAGGAGCTGCGCAGGGAAGAGACCAAATCCTGCCCCCAGCCCAGTGCTACCTAGACTAAAAGCAGAGAACTGGGCTCTGAGTTGGTTTAGCACAGGGTTTGCATTCTCACTGCTGGGTGCTGCCACGCAGGAGTCAGGCACACGCATTGCCTCTCTCCTGGCAGCCAGCTGGTGGGAATTTTGGGGAATATCCTGCTGGTGTTTCACCCAGGAGACACCTGGCAGCTGCCAATGAGGGCAACGCGTGGAGAGGGAAGCTAGTGGTTTTGGAGCATCAGCAGAGGGAGCAGGAAAAAAGGCTGCTAACAGTCCTCCCAGTAATTACAGCCGGGAGCCTGCCGGGACCAGGGGAACCAATTGCTTCCTCCTTCCTGTAATGGCTGGACATGTAATTAGGTGTGCTCAGGGTCCACGGCTGGGGTGGTATCTGTCTGGAGGCAACAAAGAGACCTTCATAAACAGAGAGGAGAGCCCAGCAGGAGCCCATAAGGAAATGCCTGTCATGTCAGGGGCAAAGGCTTGGTGCTAACAGGGACTGGGGGTTGCTTCTTGCAACCCCCTGTCCCAGCTGACAAGCTGCCCTTTCCCTGTCCTGCTGGCATTTCAGGTCCCTGCCAAAGCTCTTGCAAGATCTCCAGCCCTTGCACCAAGCTGGATGGTGGCTCCTGCACCCCCGAGAGCTGCCCTTACTGCCTCACAGCACTGGCGGGTGAGGCTGAGCTGTCGGACAACGAGACGGTCGACTCGGACAGCGAGGGGGTCTATGAGTTCACACAGGATGCCCACTACAGTGACCAACGGGACCCACAGCGGGGCAGAGCCCGGGCCAGAAGAGCCAGCAGGGTGCTGGCCTTCTGGCACGTGGTGTGTGAGACCTTCCGGAAGATCGTGGACAGCAAATATTTTGGCCGTGGGATCATGGTGGCCATTCTCATTAACACGCTCAGCATGGGGATCGAGTACCACGAGCAGGTGAGTGCTGTCCTGGCAGCTCCTGGTGCAGAGGGGTTTTGGGTGGGGTTATGGGTCTGAATCCAGCTGCTGGTGGCATGGTTTGGGGTGAGAGGTGTTGGAATGCTCTGGGAAGAGTCCCAGGATGGAACAAGGCAGGCTTTTTCCTCTGAGCCTGCTTCCAGGTTACAGCAATCACCTTGACTGGTAGCTGGATATTTGAGCTCCTGCATTCCAGTGCTACCAGAGATGGTCAGCACCATGCTGAAACCACTGTCCCCTGGGCAGCACCAGGTGATGCTGGGGTCTGTGGTGAGGGGGCCAAGGAGAGAAAGCAGCCCTTTGCCACCAGGTCAGTGTGAGCCTGGCAGTTCTTGAGGTGCTGCTGGCAGCTCTGGGCTCTGTGGGCTCTGGGGTTGGTGCAGCTGCAGGCTGGGAGCTCTACTGAATTTGCACTCTGCGGAGAGGAGGTAACAAATGGCTTTACCTCCTCGCTGAACGCTCCAGCAGCAGCATCATGAGTCCAAAATAGACTCATCACTGGCTATTCCTCTGCTCAATTATCTGAGTCCTTGCAGGCAAGAGGCTGCCTCTCCTCCAGCCTCTCACCACTTGTTACCTAGCAGAGCTTTCCCTATATATAGTAATTAAGAAAAGGACTTGCCACGTTCCTCTTGAAATATCTCCATGAGGATGACAAGGACTTTGCTTTCAAATAAGCTTTGCATGCTCTGGCCTCACATAGGTTTTGTGGCTACTGCCTTGATAGTGCCCTTGATCCTGCCTCAAGCACAATGTGTCTTGGGACTGCAGGTGCGTGCTTCCTTTGGGGTGAAGTTATTAGTGGGGATGCAGAGATGCTGCAAAACCTTTTATAGACCCCTCTCATTCTTGAGGGCTCCCAGTATGTTGCTTCTCCCAGGATGCCAGAGCTCTGTGCTCCCAGAAAGACACGACCATCTCTGTGCCAGCACCAGTCGTGGCTGGGAGCTCATTGCATCTCAGGTTGTGATTCCACTTTTCTCCCTTCCTGGCATATTTCATGTTTGCTGAGTTGCTCATGGTTGTATGCAGAGGTGTTTATCCCCCAGCTCCCAGTGGAAGTGGTGGTGGCTGTGGATTGACTCCCAATTTCCCTGTCAACCTGTGGCATTAATGCCTCAGTGACCGAGTGCCAGGGAGATGTGGCTGTGCTCAATGTGTCCCTTCCAGCCAGCACCTTCCCCCTGATGCCCTGATGCAGTCTGGCTGGCTAAGTGTTATTTTCAGTACACATTAAATAGTGGCACGCTCCATGCTGGTTTCACCTTCATTTGCTGCCCTTGGTGGGAGCTCTGCGGGGATGCTTCAGTGGTTCTACCTTTATTTAATAATCCCGGGAAGATCATCTCTGAAGACACTGGGGGGAGGTGGTTCACAGAAACCAATAAACACTTTTATTCCTCCTGTGGCTGAAGGGTGAAAACAGATCCCTGGTGTCTTTGCTGTGACCACCCAAGGGGCGGATTGTCAAAGCTTGTTGCCCTTTACCAGGAGCATCTTTGGGAAATGCTGGTGTGGGTCCTGGGGGGACCACCCCGCTGAGGATGGGTGGCTGAGCAAGCTCCCATCATCAAACACCCCAAGTGCAACAAAACTCCTTAATTCTTTGTCTTGGGAGAAGTAGGGCAGGGGGTTTCTGGTTTCTGCCCTGGCCAGTAGTGATGCAAACATCTGGATGACAAGAGGCAGATTTTTGTGTGGTTTTTGGGGAACAAGGACGAAGCGTGGAGGGACTCCAGACGCAATGGGTGGTTGCTTTCTTTAACAGTATTTTGAAGCTACTACTGTTCCAGATTCCTTTCTCCCAGGCATTTGGAGGGAATAGCAGAGCTTATTTTTATTAGTTCATCTGCTTGAAGTGGCAGCAGAGAACAGAGAGGTGTTTCTTTGTAACCTTGGAAGGCTTAGAGTTGGCAATTTCCTAATCTGACAGTTATGAGAACAGGAATTAGAGGGGCGAAATGCTGGACCAGGCCTTCCTGCAGAGATTATAAACACTGAAACGTGATTTTTTTTCTTTTAGAAGAGCCTTACCTAAAAGTGTGAGTGATCAACCATGTCAAATTTATCTTTACTGACTGATGTTTGCAAAGACATGAGGGCGCTTGAAGAGTACTTGACTCCATGACTTTCTATATTAAGCCCTCTGCTTATTTAGACAATATTTACCTCTTGGGCTTTCCACATGCTGCCCTGGGCACAGCGGGCTATATTAGGGTAAATATTTTAAGGGCCTGTTTTAAGGTGTCATGGCAAAACCTTGTGTTATTTAGGAGTCCCTTGGCAGAGAGTCTGCTCCTCTCTGAGAGGAAGGACAGGCTGGAGGTTACTTGAGAAGGAAGAGGCTTCTGCCCTCCCATCTGTCCCCAGCAATGCTGGGTGGGATTCAGCAGCTCTGGTACCAGAGCATCCTGGTCTTCAAGACAGGAGCTGGTAAGCTGAGATCCTCATAATAGCCAGGGAGAAAATCCAGCTCCTCTGGAGGTTTGACATCTCACCTTGGGACAGGCAGCCTGGAGGGACCTGAAACAGTCTTTCAGTCCCTTGCATAAAAAACTCAGCAACCACAGTAGCCCAGGTTGGGGTATTTAAGATGACAGTGGTTCCCTGAAGGCACATAAAAATGAGTGGTAATTGGGACTGTGTTGAAAACACTGGCCCCCACCTCCTGCTGTCTATTTGTATTCACTCATCAGTCAGCCTGGCCAGACGAAGCACCCACAGCCAGGGCTGCTGGGTGAAGGCTCCTCTTCCACCCAAAACTCTTTTCTACAGGCCACCTTCCACAGTAAATTGTCAACACACGTTTTCCATGGCTGAGGCTTCAAGAGCTGGGTTTTCTCTTAGCTCCTTCTGACATGAGCTGACTGACTTTCTCACTCAACACCAGGTTGTTTCCACGTGGTTCCTGCACACGCCTGAGCTGTAGGTACACCTGACCGGGTGTAGTTCTGTGTTTCCTCCCCACCCCACCCATCCAGATCCAACGCCTGCTCTTCTCCTGAGTCTAGGTGCAGTGGGAGGGAGGCAGAGCAGTGTGAGGTGCTCGTAGCACTTGCCACGTCGCGGCTGCTGGGCAGCAGTGTGAAATTTTCCATCAGGGAAATGACAACCAGATTGCCACGGATTATTAATGTGGCTGCTAAATAGCTTGTTTTTCTACAGAGATGAAGCAAAATGCAGGTAGAAACTGTTAGCTTTGGATGGAGGAATATAAAGGTGATTTAAAGGTAGACTCTGGGGGATTTTAAATACACTGTTGAACCAATTGACTGATTCGCCTTAGGGAAGCTGAGCCTCTGCAGCACTGCAGGTTCAAACAGCTAGGGCTTTGCAAAAGATAGTTCTGCTACAGAGCCGGAGTAAAATGTGCTGCTAAACCAGAGGGTTTCTTTGCTGCTTCCCCCCCAGCCCTGGCTGTAAGCCAGGCTCTGTTCCATAATGTAGTGCTTTTATTTTCCTTTTTTTCCTCCAAGTCCTTTCTTGGAGTGAAAAGCAAAGGCTTTAGTATGAGGCGTGATGTTGGACTCCTCAGCAGGGGAAAGAATTCGGCAAGGGCTTCCTTGAGGAAGGGCTTTGGGGTTTTGTTTTTGTTTTAAAAATCTGGTTCATATTGAGCTTCCTGGCTGTTCTGAGTTTCCTTGTCTGAACTCACATTGTATGAACTATACCCTACATATTCATTTGTTTAAATAGCACTTGAATTTCAGCTGCCGTCTCTGCGGTGTTTTGCCATTGTTAACATAACAAGAAAGAGACTGGAGAGTCCTTCACTGGCCTCCCCAAAGCTGCAGTGGGTTCAAATCTCTGCCTGGATCTTGTGTGAACTTGGATCTAGATTGATCCAAAACCCCGGTGTCTCTGAAAGAAGGAAGAAAAAATTGTTTCAGACCTGTGGGGAACATTTTGTTAATTTTTAAGAGCAAATTGGAGAGGTGGCAAGGGCGAATGACTCTCTGGGACAGCAACCAAGGAGAAAAGCACATTATCCATGGGAGGCAGTTCTTTAAGGAAGTGGGATGAGGCAGTGCCTGACATCCCCCCAGCATTAGTACAGCCAGTGGAGGACCCCCAGCTATAGCAGGGTGTTGTAGGGATCCACAAAGCCACAGTGCCCAAAGACAAGGTGGGAAAACTCCTTCTGCAGGAGACAGGAGCAGCCTAAGCCCATGGCAGTATCTCAGACTGAATTCCAGGTGCATCCTGCTGCAGGGGAGAGAGCAGGGTACAGATGATGTAGAGATGTCACTGGTAACATTACGATCTAATAGCTGCTGCAGCACAGAAATATCAACCATCTGTGCCAAGGAGTCAAAGGAAACCTTGCTGGCAAAGTGCATTAAAGTGTCTATTCATGTAAACAGTCAAGGCTCGAGAACATGAGGGTTGTCTCAATCAGCATCAGAGAACATTAAATTTTTAGGTATCCAGGATGATGGAGAGGGCAGGTGAAGGGTTAGAAAACCTGCCAGTGTGGAGCAACCATTAGGCTGCAGGTTCAAGCATTAATAATAGTCACCCAAATGGTATTTATGTACTTCTGCTTCTGCCTGAATTCAATGTGCAGGGAAGAAGGTAACTGGAAATTATTAGCTGTCATGACTCCCACTGATGGATTTCTCCATGTGGGATGAAGATTGGATTGTTCCATGGAGAAATGGTGTAAGGAAACTGGGCAGTGGGGATGTGGCAGGTTGGTGTCTCAGGTCTTGGGGTGCTTGGATGTCCAAAGTTCTAGGTAGACTGGAGAGCAGCATGTCTGGATCCCTGTATGAGCACTGCCTCAAAAGATAAGGGCATCTTTGAGACGAGAAGTACTTTGTTCCCAGGACTTGGTGGTCAAGAGCATCCCAATCCCCACCAGTTTCAAGCCCAGTTGAACATTTTGTTGCTGGTGGATGGCAGCTGCAGATTTGTCAGGTGTGTGGAGGCTGCTCCTTTGACCATCCCTGTGTGCTAAAATGAGATCTTTCCCAGTGCTTGTTCACCTCCTGAGGAGGCTGTGGGAGATCTGGGGATCGGTTGCAGCTCACCCTTGTCTGGCTGCATAGGACAGCTGAGGACAAATCCGTGTCCCTTCCAGCCTCTGTGTCTCCCTGCCAGGTCAATCCAGGACACTCAGTTTTGGCTTCTTTGATGTGCATGGATTTGTGTCAGGTCTCCAGGACAGGAAGGAAGGGAACCCTTTTGTTTCGTAAAATATTTTTGGTATCTTTTGCACATCTTCTGAGTTGTTTCCTGCAAGTGCAGGGACTCAAAGACCTGTCCCATGTCCAGGCAGCAGCTGGTGCTGCACCAGGGGCTCTCTGCATCACACACTGATGCAAACTGCTGCTGCACCACTTCACCCTGCACCCCGGCTGTCTCACTCCAACTCAATGGTACAGCCCAGCTTTGTGGTGAAATTCCTGATTTGATGCTTCCCCGTATGAGTCTGATTCATTAGACTTTGTTTCAGAAGGGCACTTACACAGGTATGCATCCCTGAATCAATGAGACAGCCTTCCCTTGGAAAACCTCCCTCTGCCCTGGGCTCTTCCCAGGAGCTCACAAGGCCTCGCGTTCATGCACTGTCTCCTCTTCCTAGAGGTATCTCCATTTCCACTTGGGTGCACATCCCACATCTCTATTTAACTCCATTACACATCTCTCCAGCGCTGTGCCAGCTGCTCTTAGCCAAGCAATCAAAGCCTTGGCAGCTCAGTGAGGCTTTTCCCTCCCTTGGTGCCTTGGTGGCTTTGCCCAGCATAAGGCTTGGAGCTACCATCAGCTTAATTCCTTGGCACTCCAGCTGCAAGGGGCACTCCCATGGCAGAAAAATGAGGTGCCCTATAGGTTTGCATGCACTGTATTCAATTAGCTCCTGCTTCTGCAGAAATTACTCTTATTAATAGCTTGTTGTTGGAGACGGGAGGAGTCAGCGCTAGTGGAAGTCATCAGAACTGTTAATCGCTAGCATCACTGACTTCCAAAACAGCTCTCTATTTGTTATTGGGGGTAATTCTTTTTATAGACCTTGGGGGTTCTTCTGCTTCTCAGGGAGTTGAAGGGTTTATGAGGTTTTGTAGGAACTCCCATGTTTTAATTGACTCACTCGTGAAGCTCTTCCAGGGGTAAAAAATACAGGGATGCCACGGTCCTTTTAGTCATTAAAAAATGGGCTGTGCTTACAAAGCAGACTTTATCCTGGTTCTGGAGACTGAATTATTTGAAAATTAAATGAGATTTCATGCAGCTGGAAAGGGTATTTTTTTAATCAGATAAATCAGTTCTCTGCATGCCTTAAGGATGAGCCGATGATTCCTTGGCACCTACCAAAGTTTTCTTCAGCTCCCTGGTTGGGGAACCGTAAGTGTCAATTCTTTCCTGTTAATTTAGTTTAGAGGGTGGAAATACTTGGGCTGTCTTAGATCCTATCATTAAAGCTGTTGTTTCAGTTGCCATCCGTACCCTGGTGTTATCTCTGCTCAGGCAGCGTTGAGAAGAGACTCCAGCTTGGTGAAATGGGAAAATGATGTGTGCTTTCAAAACTCACTTCATCCCCGTGTGGATGAAAAATCGCTGCTCTCTGCAGATAGACAGGCATTTCTCTCTCTGTTCCTTCTTTGATTATTGTGGTTGTTCCCCTTGGATGGGAGCCAGGAAATTCAGCTAGAGCATCTGGAGCACCCTTGGCTTGCACCAGCAAATGCTTTCATCCATAAGCCCTTTTGGTTGTTGGTGTTTTCCCAGGGATCAGTCCATATTTTTCCCCAGTTCTCCTGGTAGAGGTTTGTCCCAATGCTGTTGGCACCCACGACTCTGCCCTGCTGCCACTCATGTCCTCACAGAGCCCATTTCCACCCTGCTCAGCCCCAGAGGGAGTGGGGGCAGGAGCCGAGTGCTTTTTCCCTCATCTCTGCTGGATTTCAGCTCTTTGTTATAATTGGTTTTTTGCTGATGTTAGGAAACGAGCAGCTTTTCCCCCATGGATGTCTGTCAGCATTAGAGATAGTGTTACCAGCATCAGAAACCCAGGTTCAGCAGAACTGTGCAGGAGTGCTACAGTGACAGCGTTTTTCTTTTCCTCTTTTTATTCCCTCCCTCCCCCTGGTCCCCTCTCAAGTACTAATGGGGAGATAAGTTTCAAACTTGGTTTAGATTAACCATAAATAGAGGGCTTTAAATCTCAAGTACTTACAAGGTGTGACCAAGTGGAAATGCAGCTTTTGTTCAGCTTAAGCTCCTTCGAAACCTGGGCAGAGGGATGAGCCAGTTCATGTTTTTCTTGCATTTTCTGGGATAATATTCATCCAGAAATCTCAAGCAGAGAGAGATAAGGAGTTCAGGCAAGAATATCTGCTGTGCCTCCTGAGAGTGATAAAGAGAACCCAGCTGCAGGACTTGGTGAAGGAGGTCTGTTTAGGGGTCTGGGCAGCAATGGTTCATGGCAGGTCCCTTCAGGGTGGGTCGATGAAATTCTCCATCTAATTTGAGGCTCTTCCCTTAATTTGCACCTCACTCTCAAGGTAGACAGGAGGTGCCTGGGGACACAGCCCCATATGGGCAATCAGGGCCAGGGAATTCAGTCGTTTGCCAGCTTTGTTGGTTCCTCAACAAAGATGTGCTGAAGAGGAAGGTCTTGCACCATCAGGTTCCATGTCCACAGGACTCAGTTCCTTCCCTCTGCAGATGTGGGGTAGGAAGGGACATTTGTTAATTGGAATGGGTAAGGCTGGGTGGAAGACAAGGAGATTAGCAGAGGTGGTGGAGGGGGAATCCCTCCTGTGCAGACAGCTCTGATTTCTCTGAAATGAAGGCTGCTTTCCTCCCTTTCTTACAGCATTACTTGCCGTGGCATGAAATATTCAGCCTCCATTCAGCCCGTGAAAAAAATCCTTCCTTCCCATGCGGTGAAGGGATGTAACTGGACTTGTTCACTTGTCTGTCAAAGTCATTTCCTTATAATAAATGCCTATAAATACTGAACATCCCAGCAGTCCTCCTCCAGCCCACTGAGCAGCGAGCATGCTGCCCTTTTCCATGTCTCCAGCCCCAGGAGGAGCAGAGCAAAACCTGCTGCAATCCTGCCACTTTCTGAATTGTTTTCTTTAAGCAATTTGGCAAAGGACGAGTGCAGGAAGCCTATCAGACCCTGATTAAGCATGGCTCAGGTTTGCAGAGCTGGACCCAGGACTATAGTTAAAGCCTGATACCTTTTAAGGAGCCCCAAAGACAATGAATGTCGCTGCTGAAAATATGCGTGGATTGAGTTTCTATTTATAAAGTCACAAGAAGCTCTGAAGCCAACAGGAGCTGTATTTACTGAAGGGAACCAAAGTGGTATTTTGGATGGTTGTGGCTTGTGGTGGGTGTACTGATAGAGGGGGATTAACATGGATGTGATGAGGGCAGTGCATGGAGAAGGTTTGTGGGTTGAGTGAGGACACAGCCATGAGCTATTAGTGATGGGGAACTGAGCGTGGGAGAGGGCAAAGAATGGGCACCTCATTTTGTTGATTAAGAGCTGCTTTTCTTCATCAGAATTTCTTGCATTTTGCCCCAGGACTTGTGGTGTGGCTCCTGTTTTGAGGTGGACCTGCTATGTGTCTGCACCCACGTGGAAGGTGGAGGGGATCTTAACAGAGCAGTGTCAAGTTGAAAATCCTATCTTTGTGTGACCCATTTGATTTTTTTTTCTTATGTACAGATATTAGAAATCTGCAAGTGATGAGTCAGTAAAACATAGTTGGTGTTTCCTGTGAAATAGCTGAGGTCGCTATTTTCTTTCTGTGTTATTTTTCGTAGTTGCCATGGTAATGATTTCAGGAAGGTTTTATTCTTGCAGCAGTTTGAATGGGTTAGAAGTTTTCACGGTCTTCTGGATCCACTCACAGAAGCAGAGTGATATCCCAAAGATATCCCTTGGGATCAGGAGGGATCTGCCTCCTGGCTGGTCATCCCATCCTTCCATCTCTGGCGAGACAGAGTGGGTTTTTCTGTTTTATTGTTAGCAAGATAGAGAGGAAAGACTCTAGGGTGCTTCTGCTCTTTTGTGTTGGTATCCCAGGAGCAGGGGCTGGACAAGACCAAGCTTGGCCACAGCCTGGAGCTCATTGTCTGGGCAAGGGGGGTGTGGGGTGTCATGCCCATGGCACTGGGTGCAGGTCTGATGATGATGATGATGATAAAGAGCTTGTGCCCTAAATGGGTCTCAGCTGGAGAAAGGCAGGAGTTGGAAGCCTTGTAAGCTCTGGGCACTGTCTGCTGGGACACCTGATTGCACTTCATCCAGCAGCAGAGCTTGTTTTTCAGAAATTGGGGAACACAGGCCCCAGGGCTTGCAGTTTTCATGGCCCCAGCTCCTGCCCTCACCTTCTTCCCTACTCAGTGCCCACAGCCTTGCTTGCTCGGCACACACCTTTGGAATCCTGAGTGCAGGGAGAAGTGGCATGTGCCCACTTAGAAATGGAGCACGTCCCTTCTGCCATCAGAAATCTTGCTCATAAGCTTCTACTCAGCTTTAAAAATAGGGGGGAAAAATGTGCGTTACAGCCTATTTCTGAATGCCAAAAAAGAGCAAGGTGCTGGTCCAGCTTTGAGATACCTCTTGAGGCACTCTGGGGACACCTTCCCTTGCCTCCTCCTGTCCCCCCTGGCAGAGCAGGGTGCCAGACAGCCCTGCCTGAATCCTCCAGGCAGGGTGCAGAGAGCATGCCCTTCTGGCTGCCACACTTGCCCCCTGCCAGGCAGGGTCAGGTCTGGGTGGGTGCCCAGGGCTCACATCCTCCCGATGCCACACGGTGTTTTCTGAGTGACGCTGCCCTGTCTGCTCCAATTTCATGTGCTGCCACAACTTGTCAATGTGCTGTTTGGTACGTCAACAAATCCACACTACACAAACAGAAGGCTAACAGGGAATGATTTATCCAGGACAACATTTCTGTGTGTCCAGCAAGGCGAGATGTCCTGGAAACAAAATTCAGTATTTACTGAGGGCTCATTGGCAGAGCTGGTGTTTTGTACCACAGCTGAATTATGCTTGGATCTCGCTTTTTCTGGGTGTTGCTCGTTTAATCATAGGATGCTTTCCTTTTAATTAGGCACTGCTGCTACTGATGAGAGAATTAGCAGACTCTTCTTTTAATGGAGAAGCTGAGGCTGTGGCAGCTGTGCTGTAATGGGGGTGGGCAGAGGCTTTGTGCTGCATAGAAACCCCAGGCTCTGCACCTCAGGTTCTGCTTCCTGAAAAATGTTCTTTTTTTAAGGTGGTCCTGGAGGGTTTTTTTTTCCCCCACAATATATCATTTAGTCAAATGAAGGATGTTACTTCCCCCAGCTGCTATGTTGTGGCCCTCAGAGAGAAAATCGGAGTAATTTTGCTGGCTCTTTTCCTCCCAGCGCAGCGAGGATCCATGGAGCTGGTTGTGTGCCAGGAGTCAGTGATTCTCTCAGGCACCTCATGTCTAGAGCTCGTCGATAGTGTTTTGATTAGACAGTTATTGTCAGAAAACAGCAATTTATCACTTTTGAAGCTGTTTGTGGGAGAGGAGCAGTTTCAGTGAACTGGCCTCAAAAAACCCCCCAACTTTATTGGAATATGTTGTCTGAGGTGTTTGAAATGTCTGTTTGGAGTGTTGGGGAGCAAAAAGTTCCATGTTCCTCTTCAAGCTGACTTTTATTTATGTTTTTTAATTTTGGTTGATTTACAGTACAGAGCAAAGGGATAAAGGAGTGGGGACTGAAATAGAGGGCAGAACCTCCAAGATTTTGTGCAGTGTTTTAGTTTGCCAAGTCTGAAACTCTGAATTCCTCTTCGGGATGGGATGATAATTTCAATTCCCATGGGAGACAAAATCACATTTCTGCTGTACTGTAATGATGTCTCAGGAAAGAGGTCTCAGACATATTTGTGATTTCTCTAGAGTAGAAGCATGTTATAAATAATCTTATTATCTATATGCATCTGTGGCTGAATGAAAATCCCATAGCTGGCATTCTCAGAAGTATCTGAATCCCTACTGCCTGGCTGGGATTCCCCAGGGCAGGATCATGATAACAGCCCCCCTCTCTTGGTACAAATAAACCCCAGTGGTGCTCATGGCAGGGGTGCCCCATGGACCAGCTGCAGCTCTGTGTCCCTTGAAAGGGATGTTGAGCTGCTTCAGGGGACTCATGAGCTGCCTTGGGGACCCCTGAGTGGGACTGAGGGTCTTGGGGACCTGTCCTGCTCCACAGATGGCTGTGAAGTCCCCCAAGTAATTTGCATTGCCCCATCTCAACTGTTTAGGCATGTGTGGTTTCCCAAAGGAAAACAACTTAGCCAATTTCAGCCAGGTCAGTGAGGGGTGTGCTTCCAGTAGATGCTCAGCTTGCCCACCCCAGCAGAGCTCCAGGCTCCTCTGGAGACTCTTCTCTTCTCCTGGGTGGATGAAAGGGAAGTTTTCCCTTTCTCTTTCAACCCAGTTTGGCCATTAATCTTAGATTTTTGGATATTAATTCTCACCTCTGGTTCAGGAGTTCCTACTCTTCATTTTTATTATGTCTGCCCAGTGTCTCAGATAATAAAACCTATTTCGTGCAAGTGAAGTGAAAAAGAGTGTGGAGGAGCAGTGGGGGAGCAGGCAGCTTTTTTGGGGTGAAGCAGTGGGAGGCAGATGGATTTTTTACTGCTGTGTCCCATAGCATTCACAAGCCAGTGCCAGGGCTATTTGGGTGTTGGCTATCTGCTGAGTTGGGTGGTCTGGGAGGGAAATTTCATGTGCCAGAAGGGTCATGGCCCCTCTAGTGTGTGCTGGGGGTCCTGGGAGAGCTGCAGTTCCTCCTCTGCCTCCCCACATCACCCAGCTATGCCCTGCCAGCACCTCCCTTCTGGATTTGCACATTCCAACGACATCTCTGACCAGAGAGTGCCCATGAAGTCCAAAGTTTCATTAATCCATGCTATTAACATATCATCCCTTCCAGGGCTGTTGGGTTTTCCATGTCAGCCCTCATGAGGAAGGGATGTTGTGGCTGTGGGAGATGTTTGGCAAGGCATTTAACTGGGTTGTGCCTGCAGGACCAGTTAGATTTGACAGCACCACTGAAGAGGGGGAACGGAGGGTGGAAATCAGCCTTCAAAGTCCAGGTTAGTGGTGCTGATGGATGAGAAGGAAAGCTTCCAGGAACATGTCTCCTTTCCAGCTGTATCACTGTGGTACTGATAGCAGCACAGCCTGCCTTGGTGCTGGGGCACTCATGGATGAGTTGGCATTTTTTTGTGAGTGATGTACAATTGCAGCTATTTCAAATTGTCCTAAGGTGGAATTTGACATATAAATTCTTGGCCTATTTATTACCCTGTGTCTGAGAGTTCCCATGGGTATTACAGCATTAAACCACAGCCGAATTTAATATAAGGAGCCGCGGCATTTGTATTTTAGCTGTAGATCAGTGAGCAGGTGATTTGGGCTGTGTGCATGGTGTGTTTGGCAAGCTCTAGCCAAGGGATCTGTTTTTCAGCAAGGATATTTGAGGTATAAGTTGTGTTCGACACCCTCTTTTTTTTTTTTTTTTCTTTTTTATTACATTTTCTTTTAAATGATGGTGTTTTCCCCTTTGCTATCCTGTGTCATCACAAGCTCCTGCCAATATCTGAGCAAGTCCTCAGGGATTCACTACTGTGCTGAGATAACATCACACCAATTTGAGTCCCCATCTACCCTCTAGCTGGCTTGGAGGAACTTGAGCCACAAAGGCTGGGCCTGGGTAGTTTAACCCTTGTAACCCAAGATTCAAATGCCTGCATGGATTTATCTGAGTTTTTTGCCGGCATATATCTATGAACCCTTTGGCCACCATAGTTTTTGGGAGCTCTGAAGCACAGTTGACCAAGTGTTGACCTTTGCTCTCGTGGTTGCCGTGGTGTCAGGATTAGGTCACCTCAAGTCAAACCCACCCTGTGCTGTGGTGTGGCAGCTCCTGGTCTGTCACAGGAAGTTTTTGGCCAGTCATGAGTGTATTTTGTGTAAGTGGAAGAGAAGTGGAAGACACAGTCAACTGCGTGTGTTCCACATTGTCTTCTGCTCGCAGCGTGGCTGCTGTGAACGTGGATATCTGGCCATAACCCACCATGGTTATGGTCCGGGCACCTAAAGCCACATGGATGGTTACAAGTGGGGAGTTAGACCAGCCAGTGCCAAAGTGGCCCAGGAGAGCCTGGCAGCCTCTGTGTGTGAGGTGTTGGGTGAGCTGTGCCAGCCCTCTGCCCCATGCCACCTCAGCTCTGCTCACCCCATCACCATCTGCCAGCAGGATGTCAGCTCCCGATTTTAATGAAGCCTTTCAGCAGGAACACGCAGCCACAGTCGTCTGTTGGGGTTAAACGGGGAGAAAGGATCTGATATGTGTGTTCTGCCTTTGCCACTGACTGATCCTACACAGACTACACCACCGGGTTTTGTCTTCTGCCATATGTTTTCTGATAATGCTCGCCCACCTGTCGGGAAAAGCGCAGCTCTGGGCATCTGCAGGCATTGTTGGGAACCCTCTGTGCAGCACGCTAGAAAAACTATATAAGGTATAAATAAAAGGTATTAATTTAGGTCTAAGACTACCAGGAGTCTGTTTGCTAAGTTTTTGGGGGTTTTTTTATACCTCTGTTTTCAGATTGCCGGTCTGGAATGCCAGGATCGGGCCCTTTCTCTGTTGCAGATCTGGGGCCTCCTGATAATGAGATTTTTTTTTTTGAGTAATGAAATTTTTTTTTGAGCCATTCTAGTTATATCACCTCAGATCTCTGCTTTTGAAAAGATCTTAGCTCAAATCTTTTGATGAGCTACTAAATAAAAGGACAGGCCCTAAAGGGATATTTATGTGAGAAATACGGCCTGACTTTCCCTTCTGCATAAGAAGAATCAGTGTGGGGGATGTCAAAGCATTAAGCCTCAGTACATGCCACTTCTGCCTAAACCTCCTGAGGTGGTACTAAAGCTCTGATTAACGTGAAGTCCATGTCCGGATTTACCTGCTGAATTTACAATGGGCTTCTAAACCTTAAACACTCTCATAGTATTTTCCTTCCATCTCCTGGGCTTTGAGTGAGCTATTGCCATTTTCTCACCACATCATTAGCATCAGTATTCTCACAGTTGCAGTATTGGGGCTTGTTGTGTTTCCACATGTGATTTTTGGATATGGTGCTGTGCTGTTTGTTTTCTCAATTTCCTCCTCTTCTTTCCCCAGCCAGAGGAACTTACCAATGCCCTGGAGATCAGCAACATTGTCTTCACAAGCCTCTTTGCCCTGGAGATGCTGTTGAAAGTCCTTGTTTATGGTCCTTTTGGCTACATTAAGAATCCATACAACATCTTTGATGGGATCATTGTGGTGATTAGGTACAAACCTTGAGCTTTCTTTATGTGTGTTTCTCCTCATTTGGCTGTTTAATTAAAGAGAAAGTAATGGAGAGTTGGCATAAATACCTTCCTGTGACACTTTACGATTCTCTCTGTAATTAATGCACTTAGACATAATTGCTAATATATATCTTGGGATTATTTTATGGTCATTTAAGAGAGAGGCCCAAGCAGAAAGCTATCAGTCCTGATGTCCTGGGACAGACTGGGATCCAAATGGCACAACCAGTGCCCGATTAAGTATCTCTGGTTTTTTGGCACATGCAAAAGCTATAATTGCCCCTGCAGCTGCAGTCACTGATTTCCAGGAGTATTTTTGACACTCAAGTGGGTCTCTGCTCTTTGCAAGCCTGGACAGAGTCCAGATCACCACAGGCATTGGCAGCGCATCTCTGCCCACTTACCATCTCTCTTCTCTCTGCACTTCACCTTCCCTTCACTTCCTCTCCTCCGGGCCTTTGCATTAGGCTTTGTCCTGTCACCTTGCATTGACCTTTTTTGTCCTCAGCGTGTGGGAGATTGTGGGCCAGCAGGGCGGGGGGCTCTCGGTCCTGCGCACCTTCCGCCTCATGCGGGTGCTGAAGCTGGTCCGCTTCATGCCAGCCCTGCAACGCCAGCTCGTCGTCCTCATGAAGACTATGGACAACGTGGCCACCTTCTGTATGTTGCTAATGCTCTTCATCTTCATCTTTAGGTGAGTGTTTCCAATACCCTGTCCTGAGGTTGCTCTGAGTTTTTTAGGTGGGATCCTGTGGTGGGATGAGAAGATGGCAGTCCATACCAGGACATAGCTGAGCTGAATGGTCCCAGGAACAGCATTGCTGGCTGTGGTTTGCTGCCCTAAATCCTCTCAGTTGGCCAAATGAGATGTTTGTCTTTGCAAAATGGTTTACAAAGAAAATTTTTCAGGCTGGATGATTCCTTGACATCACCCCAAGACAGCAATCCTGTTACTTACCAACTATCAGAAAGCCTGGTGCTAAAAATATTGCCAAGGAGAGGATGATGTTCCTAAAAAAATGTCAGACGTGATGGTGCTTGTGCTTTTTCATGGCCTCATCTTCAGACAAGTAGAAATGTTAGAAACAGGGTTGGCGTAGCCCTGTATTTTTAGATTTTGGTCTAGATTTTGAGAGGAGCCTTTCTCCTTCTACAGCCAACTGTGGTGTTTGAACAATGCAGGCACTGGGAAGGCTGAAGAGAGCAAGTCTCTTCCAGGGGTTAATGTCCCTTCTTCCAGTGAGACTCCAAAACTGCCATTTGCAGAGGTGCTCAGTAGAGCTGTAAATAATTTGATTATTCAGGTTACTAGCAGAGAGCAGGGAAAAGCAGATTATTCCTTTAGTATCTATCCATAATGAAAGGTATTCTGTTCTCCTGTCAAAATTGAAAAAGCTGTTTCAAGTCCCCTGATATGTCTTATTCAGGCATTTCACAGAAACCCTTTTTTGTCTTCCTAATTCAATTGAAGCATATTTTGCTGAAAATGTGTCATTGCAAAACAGAAAGTCAAAACATTTTGTTTAGAAAATGTTGAAAGACAATGTTTTGACTTACAAAAAATGAAGCAGAAGAAAAATAAGGAGCAGACATGCTTTTTGGTTGAAACTCCTTGAACAATTTGACCTAAATTCACAACTGGTTTGCGTGATCTCAAGACACATTTTTCAGCGAACAAAGGATCCATCATTTAAAAAAAAAAACATAAAAAGGAATTACCCAGGTGAAAGCAGGAGACAGTCACCCTGCTGTGTGATTACTGATTTGTGTGGTGGTCCCATTGTTGAGCCCCTGCTTCCTGTCATTTGCAGCATCCTGGGGATGCACCTCTTTGGCTGTAAGTTTGCCTCGGAGCGGGATGGTGACACTCTGCCTGACAGGAAGAACTTTGACTCCTTGCTCTGGGCCATTGTCACTGTTTTCCAGGTATGAAATAGAAAATGCCAAAATTGATGGGCGTTTTGGGACTGCAAAGACTGGGGTTGTTTTCCAATGCATCTGACAGAGCTTAGTGAAGCTCCATGCCATGGAAAGGAGGTGACCCAAAACCAGAAGTGCAGGTTTATGGGGGCTTTCAAATTGTTTTCCAGACTAAATCAGAACCCTGGTGAGGAGGGTCTGCCAAGGCAGGAGGCTCTTGTGTTTGCAGGGTTTGGGCTGGGTGGATGAAACTAAATGTAGAGGGAAAGGATGGAAAGGAGGAGATCAGGACCATTTGCAGCGGTATTTCGGCAAATAATGGAATCTGGTTTATAGCTGATATGTGCAGGGTTTTTTTCTAGCAGCTCTGGGCCCTGTAACTCTTGGATCTGTGAAAGACTTTTAGTCATTTTGGCTGACCAAAGGAAAGGTCTGACCAGTGTGATGTTACCCTCCCTTATTGCTGTCCCTGGACATGGGGGACAGTCAGGGCAGTTTGCACAGAGTCCTTGGAAATCATAGTCACTCTGGTCCTCCCTCTTCTCTGGCTCAGAAGGGATTTATCCTCTTGTGGTTACAGCTACAGTGGATACCCTAAAAGCAGGGTGCTTGTCTGGCCTATCCAGAGTGTGGATACCCAGCATGCTATCCTCCAGCATCTCCATAGTCCTGATACTCTTCCTCTGCAGATTTTGACCCAGGAAGACTGGAACAAGGTCCTTTACAATGGCATGGCCTCCACCTCATCCTGGGCTGCTCTCTACTTCATCGCTCTCATGACGTTTGGAAATTATGTTCTCTTTAATCTGCTGGTGGCCATCCTGGTCGAGGGTTTCCAGACAGAGGTAATGTCCTTGTACTCGCGCCTTTGCTTTCTTCTCAAGTTTAAGGAAATCTGATTTCTGAGGTGGACAGCAATACCTTGACAGAAGTGGTATGGGAAAAAAGTGGGGTAAAATACTAGGTCTTCTTTTTATTTTTTTTTTCCTTCTTTTTTCATTTTCGTAGCCATGGTGCATTTTAATACAGCAAACCTTCTAAATGAAGGGCTTAAATGAAAAGCATTGTTAGCATTAATGCAGGAGTGGGAATTGAGGGGTGAGTCAGGCACTGCGGATGGGATTGCTGCTATGACAGTCTCTTTGAAACAGTTTTCACCGTGTTTGTCATCCAGATTAAAGGCCCCTCCTGAAAATTTACACAGACTGGTAAGAGATTAGTGATACGATTATCTTTTTCCATGGTATGCATTCATGGAGCTCTTCCAGTTTCCAGCCCTGCAATGCTCTGCATATTTTAAAGTACATGATTTCTGGTCTGCCATCTGCTTCCTTGCAATGGGAGCTTCCATGAGACATCCTGGGTTTCTGGAGGCTTTGAGGGGCACGTAGGCTTGAGCTCAACCTTTTTTTCCATCCTACTGCCAATCCAATTGTCCAGCTTGGAGTGGGTGTGCACATCACCTCGTCCCCCTCAGAGTGGGGCACCTGGCATGCCCACCCTCTCTCTGCAAAAACTTTCCAGCTGTTCAAGAACACCCATAAGGGGAGGGAACCCTTACACCCTGCCCGAGGGGTTGGTTGGAGAGGTAAATATAACCTAGAACTTCCCACTGGGTCTGTTTGTATGGGCTGTGCTTTTACACACTATCTCTGATTTTTATAAGCATTCTGGGGTGAATAATTATTATTTAAGATTTGTTGTATGTGTATTATAATATCCTGCCATCCTACGAACAGAATTGTTTCTGTTATCATTACTATTTTCGAAGTTTGGAGTTAAATTAATGGAGTCATACCAGGACATAGCAAGAAGAAATATTTTTTTTTAATATAGTCTGTCTCCATGCTGGTGCTTTTCTTTTTTAATTGTTATTGTTGTAGCTGTTTCTGTCTGTAAATGCCCCCCACCATTCAGCCAAAGGGACAATCACTGCTGGGTTCTCTCAAAGAGCAAAATGTTCCCTTGCCCAATTCTCTCAAATAGCAAAAATGTTCCCGTGCCTGAGTGAGAAGAGGTACCAAGCTCCTTGTCTGCTCCTGGTGACAGCTTCAAAACCCAACCTTTGTTCAATCTGGCAAATTGATTTTTGAAGGTCACCAGCAGAGGAGATGCACACCTGGTGCACCCACTGTGCAGAGAAAAGGATACAACCTTTAAAGGCAGCAGCCCCTTTGCCAGCCCCTGGCCCTCGAGGGAGGCTGACTCCTCTGCTCCTTGGCTCAGATGGCTTTTCCATGCTGGAGCATGCTCCTGCTCCACCACTGCAGTGTGCCTCTTCCTGGGCAGCACTCCTTGCCTTGTGGCCACCTGGGCCATGGTGCAACTCCCTGTAAAGTCAAGTCCTGGCTTAATGTGTTGTGGTTTTATTCCAGCAATGATGTCCTTGAGAGTATGGCTATACCCTGGAGTCAGGGAAGTGCCTCACATTAGCTCTTGGCTGTTTTCTGCAGGAGAGCTGCTGCATTAACTGCCCCCACATCTCCTCTGCCGGGGCAGTGCTGGGCTGGTCCAAGCCAGCCTCAGGATACCTGCATAAGATGAAATGTGCTTTTAGGGCTGTGTAAATCAGGGAGGAACCTCTGATTTGGGACAGCAGTGGAACAGCCTGAAGCCAGTGATGCTCATGGCAGTATTGAGGTGGGCACAGGGACCAGGAACCAACGCAGCCCCTGAAGACCAAACCTGGTTTGCCAGTCCTGCCCAGCAATAGCAATTTTAACAAACTCTCACCATATTTCTGTAATTTGTAACTCTGATTACACTGCTATTTTATATCTCAGGCTTTGATGATAGCTTTTTAATAATAATCTTCCTTCCACATCCTTGTTATTCTGAATTCTCTGCATTCTACTAGTAAAGTGCAATGACACCAAGAGATCCCTCAGCTCAGCCCAGGTTTTCTGCAGCAGACAGGGAGCAAATGTCTCTGGAGGTCAGGCCCCAGGTCTGGCCTTGCTGGTTTATGTTTATTCAGCTTTGCAAACAGATCACGTTCTGGTTTTTGCAAGCCAGCACAGAGAGGATCCTCTCCTAAGCAGAATTAATAGAGAGATCATCTCTCACTGTAAACAAACCCGGCGTCTCCTGCCTGTGACTGCACTTGACTCTTCAGAGTTGAGTTTGTTGGGGTGTTTTTTCCATTCTCCTTCAGACTTCTGGGCTGAAACACAATCCTGGGGCTGCTGCCTTTATCTCCCTGGTCCTTGAGTGCCTTTCCTCAATCCACAAGCACCTCGTTAATTTTAGTGCATGGCTTTGCAGCCCCAGTTGCCAGGCAGCAGATGACTATAAGCAGCTGGAAAACTAAAAGGGCCTTTTCCAAACTTTAAATACGGCACAATATATTTTGCAGGATTGAGGTGAGGGTTTTTTCCCCCATTTTTCCTTTAATTTGGTAACCAGCTTCTCTCATGAAAGAGGCACAGGCAGGACTTTTTACCACGTGGTTAGTTTTGACTGCACGTTCCCTGATTGAACTGGACCCTGGTGTTGGTGCGAGGAAGGTGAGCAGAGGACTCCTTTGATCAAGCTGCTAACTGGAAATTGCTGCCTGACCACTCAGGTCCCTACCTTGGAGACTTCTCTCTGAAGAAAGGAATGACTCCTCTTAGTCAGGCATAAAGCTCCTCTCCCAAGGGAATTCCTAATAGTATTATCTCCAAGGCATATTCTTCCATTGGTAATCCTCCCAGTTTGTGTCCTGTTGTCCCCATCTGTCTGCACTTGTGGATTTGATCCTTCCCCTCCTTTGTGCCCCACTCCCTCCCTGGCACCCCAGGTCCTCCAGCCTCTCCATCCTTTTCTCTGCAGGACATTACCTGCTCTCTGGTGGTAGCTTCCTTGGGGAAATATGGATGTTCAACTTCTTCTGGGCTTTCACCAGAAGGAACAGTCCCTCCTGCTGCAGTGGAGATTTTGGATAGTGTTTTTCTTGCATCCCTTGTCTATTGCATTCCTATTGGCTTCAGTGTGATTTTCCCTGTGAAAGGAAAGGTTTCCATCTTTTCCCTTTCGATGGCTTTTCCATGTCTCTCTCTGTTACAAGTAAAGACTTTAAGTTAAGTGTCCATCACATTGCTGGCAAATCCTTAAACTCCTCATCCCAGCCCAGGCTGGGATGAGTTTTGTAACCATTTAGCAACCAGAGGAAAGGTCCATTGCCCTGTAGGCAGGAAATTCAGCTGGTGAGACAATCTGTGCCCTCCTGCTGCAACATGGAACTTCCTCCCACCCCATGGGACAGGACCAGGCACTACCACACTGCTGGAAAGTGCTGAGGAATATGGGGAGAGCCACCCAAGTAAGGGGAAACACTGCCAGGTGAAAAATGATGCGTGGTTTCCAAGTGGGCACGGGAAGGCTGACTTCTGGTGCTGTGAAATGATGTTGGGGTCACAGGTGTGGCAAAACTTCCCAGGATGGGCCTGTGTCTCTCTGGCTGCAAAGCCCTGGTTTAAACTGCTGATTTAAATGGGTATCTCCACTAACAGAGCTGAGGAGATATCTGAACTCACAACAAACTCTCTCCTTAAATTAAGTATTTCACCTGCAAGAGCACTGATATTGTGTTAATCAAACATACATTAAAAGCCTCCATTGCTGCTTAATGAAGGCGTAATAAATAAAGATGCTATTATACAGCTGCAAAAAAAAACCTCATGTTTTCAATAATTAGCTGGTGTTTCATTAGCACAATTATCACTTAGGAGCTGAAGCAAGCTCTGTTTGAAACACTTAATTTAAAGGGTATAAGGCTGGTCCTTTCAAAGGGCTTCTCTCTACCTGAGATCTCCCACTCTCTCCCTGTGCTGAGCAGAATGGATCCAATGCTTGGCTCTTCATCGTGACCACACACCGCCCTCCTCCCCCTTCCCCTCTCCTTCCCTCTCTCTTCTTGTGTGTTTTTTGATTCCCCACTCAGTCCTGCTGTTGAAACTGTGAGAATTGAACCCCACCTTCCCCTTCCTCCCCCCTCCCTCCCCCCATTTCTCCTTCAGGAGATCTCCAAGCGGGAAGAAGCGAGTGGGCAGTTAAGCTGTATTCAGCTGCCTGTCGACTCGTCGGGGGTACGTACAGCACATCCCACCACCACCACCGTGCTTGTCTCTCTTGTGGTGCCTGGTCACACGCCGTGGTGCTGTTCTCATCGTAGTAGCTGTCATTCTTTGGGGGTTTATTTGGGTGTTTTGGAAGTGTTTTTTGGTTTTTCTTTCCTTTTTGTCACTCTCATTGTCAAGTCAGCCCTGATTTTAAGTCCCTTCCTTCTTTGAGGGAGCCAGGTAAATTAAGGTGGGTGCTTCAAAGTGGCTGATGTGGCTCCAGCCAAGAGCTCTCGCTGACCTGTCTGGATGCCTGCCCTGGGGAAGGGTCCCCAAGGGGCTGTCACAGCCTCTCCATGGCACAGTCACATCCCGGGGACTTCCCTGGGGATGTGGATGGTGATGCTGATTGCTGGGGATGCCTGCCAAGACTCCCTCATGCAGGTGGGGGAGGATGCCCAGGATGAAGGGACCTGGAATCAAACCTGTTTTGATAGGTGTGTGTGTGTTGACGTGTGTGTGGGAGTCCCGTGCTCTGCAGGACAGGGTAGGATGGCAGCAGCTGCACTGTGGCGTGTCCCAGAAAGGCTGGTGGGAGTGCTGGGATTGCCAGCAGGATGCCACGTTGCAGGATGCGAAATGGTCCCGTTCAGGTCCGACGAAGCCGTGATCTCTGAAGCACAGCACACCCCAAAACCTCACCCTTCTGCCAGCCTCATCTCTCTCTTTACCACTCCCTTCCTTTTCTGTCCTTTCCAAGAAGCCTGGCTTTTCCCTCAGCCCAGAAGCCCTTTCCTCTCATATCCCAGTGTGTCAGTCCCTTTTGGTACAGGCTGGTTTAGCCATTGTACTGCCTGGTCCAGCCTCACATACCCTTGTTTCCCAAAAGGATTTTAACTCCCTCTTCTCTCATAACCCCTTTTCTATCCAGAAAGGCAAACTGGGAGTGCAAGAACAGGTAACGGGCAGCAGTGCTGCCTGCAAGATGTTTGCCTGCACCGTCCTGAGTCTGGCACGTGGTGTTTGGGAGGGGATGCTCACTGCCCTCCAGACGTGGGGTTTGGTGCTGGGGAAGGGGGTGGGAAGTCCCCACATAGCTCTGACCTTCCCTCTCGGCACAAGTCTCATTGTGCCCCCTTAAAACTTTCCTTAGGGCTGTTGAAGAGCACTCCAGGAATACAAATCACATAAAATTCTTCCCATTATTTATTTCTTTTAAAAAACCCATTAGGGAGAATGAGTAATTCCTGGCAGGCCTGCTGACAGGCTGAGCTGGGAGCCTCTGTGGGGAGCGTACCTGGAGCCAGCTGGAGCCCCTGTTCACACAGAGACTGGATCTGACTTCAGCAAAGCTCAGGCCAGCCTGACTTTACTGCTCCCTCTTGCAAGGTGCATTCCTGACCTTCTCAGACTGCGTCCTGCAGGAGAAGCTTCCCTGAAAAGCACAGAAGTCTTGGATCCTCAAGAGAAGAAATTTCGAGCCAACGCTTCACGTCACACTCTCTTTTACTTTCAAAATATCTCTGAGTGTCCAGTGTGCCTGGAAATAAAATCTTTAACAGTTTAGTGACCTCACACTAAATAAAGGGGGAGTACTGGGGTTCACCCCTCTGGGGTTTTTCTTAACAATGGGGTTCGGGGCACTGACCTGTATTGGATTCCTCTCTTCCTCCTGTCCGATGCTGGGGTCCTTCTGAGATTTTACAATCAACAGGTACCCGAGCACCAAACCTCAACAGTGCTGGCCAGGGCTCCTGGGGATGCAGCTTAGCCTTGGTGGGGTTTTCTGGGGCTCCTGGGCTCTCACTGCTAAAGTGAGGGTCTGCTTGGCTTATCCCAGCATCCTCCCCCCCTTTCCACCTCTCCTCCATTGTGACAGGGCTTGGTGCCCTTTGCCAGAGCAGTGGTTTCAGCCATGAATCCTCCTCTTTTTGGATGGGTATCGATCGTTCTGGCAAGCACCTCTGCCCTCCTTAGGTGTATCCTGACTATACCACACCCTAAGCGCCTGTCTGCAGTACCAATGGACAGAATCAGGGTCTGTGCCACAAGACTGAGCAAGAGCCCAGGCACCACGCTGAGAGCAATCGTCCACATCATCTTCCTCTGCCTGAGGATGGGTGCCTGTCAGAGCAGGCAGGTCTTGCTCAATCACCGACGTTCGAAATGATAGAGCAGAATTTAAACACCCCAAATGATCCAGCGTAAATCCCCAAAACTCCTGCTCCTCTTGTATGTGGCAGCTGCGAGGGAAAGGACCCCTCGTGGCAGTCAGTGTTGGGTTCTGCCACCTTGATCCTCTCTGTGCTGATAGGGTGTCCATGGACAAATGCACATTTGTCACGTTGGAAATCTGGGGTCTGTTGTGCCCTTTCCAAACCCTGGATTGCTCCATCAAAGCATCACTAGAAAGTGCCACACCCAGAGAGTTTAAAATGTATAAATTCAGAGAGATTAGTAGGATCATCTTTTATCTTCAAATTGCTCATTGATAACTGTCCTTCCCTAACATCTGCCACATATGCAATTCCAGCAGCAAAAAATAAGCAATAGTTTGGTTTTTCTCCTGATCCTTTCTGGGACTGTGTTTGGAGCCCAGAGGCAATCGGTCTTCCTGGTAGGAGGTTAATTAGTCTGTGGTATAAACCTGTGCATGCATCATTTTGTGGAAGGTGATGTTGCATCGTGGTACCAAGTTCAGTGGACCCGTAGGTGTGGTGTTGGACATGGGAATCCATTTTTGCAGAGGGCTGTCCATGCACTGCAGCATCTCAGTCACAGTGCTGAAGCCTTCTGTTTTGCTCCAGGGTGATGCTTCCAAGTCCGATTCCGAGGGGGATCTCTTCCCCCGCAGCCTGGAAGAGGAGGGAGGACTTAAGAAAAACTTGTCGAATCCAGCCCGTGAGTAATAACCCCGGGAGGACAGACCCTTCCACAGAAACATTGCTTTGCTGTGAAAAGTGTGTCTGAAAGGAAAAATCCCTCCTAAGAGGGAATGCTATAGGTCCCAGTTGTGTCATACTTGACTTTGCAGCACGCTTGAGGTGGGATTGCGGGATGCAGGCAGGGAGAGACGTCATTGCATTCAAACTGTAATTTGCCTATCAAGCCCAAGGTCTAAGTTTGTGGGGTGTCTCTGCTGGAAGAGTTTGAAGAAGGAGGATGGAGGGAGCAGGCAGGAAGTTCCCAGGGTCAGAGTTGGTGGGTGTTTGATTGGAGGTTAAGAGGCAGCAGGCGACATTTTGGGTGTGCTCTCCTCTACCATTGACACCTGATCCCTTTGACATCTGATTCCGTTCCTGTTTGACATCCCCCTGCTGGGCTGAACGACCCAATTCTCCAGAAGGGCTTTTTGGCCCACATCCCCCTGATGCTCAGAGCAGAGCCCTTCCTGTACAGCAGCTTTGCCTCCCCATGACCAGTCTGTACGTGTTTTCCCTTGAGGTGCGACACCTAAAACCTGCTTGTGTCTTCCAGTGATGGCCCTGAGCGACCACCCGGAGCTGAAGAAGAGCTTGACCCCGCCGCTCATCATCCACACGGCCGCCACGCCCATGCCCATGCCCAAGAGCGCCGTGTTCGGGGACGCGGTGCAGGGCCACGAGTCCCGCCGGGCCAGCGGCGTCACCACGGACCCGGTGGCTGCATACGAGCTCAAGTCCCCGGTACTCGCATCACCTTCTCCTGCGGTTGTTCAGTGCGTCCGCGGGGCTGTCCGTCCGTCCAGCCGCCCCGGGGCGGGTGGCACGGCGCTGATGCGCTCCCTGTCGCTGTCCTTCCCGCAGCCCAGCACCCGCAGCTCCCCGCACAGTCCCTGGCGTGCCAGCAGCTCCTGGAACAGCCGCCGCTCCAGCTGGAACAGCATCGGCCGAGCCCCCAGCCTCAAGCGCAGGGGGCAGAGCGGCGAGCGCAGGTCCCTCCTGTCCGGGGAGGGGAAGGAGAGCTCGGAGGAAGGGGACAGCTCGGATGAGGAGCACTCCAGCCGGGCCGGCAGCTTCAATGGCTCTTTGCCTCACCGCATGGAGTCGCTGGAAACAAAAGGGTCCTTTGACCTCCCGGATACTCTGCAGGTGCCTTCCCTGTACCGGACCAGCAGCATGCACAGCACCAGGACCACTGCCTCTGAGCACCAGGACTGCAATGGGAGGACCTCTCCGGGTCATCTGCTGCACCAGCTCCACCTGGATGAGCCCCGCCAGGATGGTG
The DNA here is from genome assembly GCA_013396875.1 of Vireo altiloquus. NCBI lineage: Eukaryota > Metazoa > Chordata > Aves > Passeriformes > Vireonidae > Vireo > Vireo altiloquus. The sequence goes on from VZRF01004130.1 coordinate 143,519, forward strand.
ATGATGGCGATGATGAAGGCAACATGGTAAGGAAGTGCCACGTGCTCATCCTAGGCTTTTTGACTTGTCAAAACAAAGCTTGTTCCACTCTCGGGAGTGCACAAGTGGCTGCAAAAGGGATTAGGTCTCACCATCACCACCAGACCAAAGTCACCAAGAAGGTCTCTGGGCAGTGGATGCTCTCAGAAATGGGGGTGGTATCCTATTAATTGTTACAGTGCAGTATCAGATGGCTCATGATGGAAACATCAGGGCAAAACTGCCCAGGTTCCACTAAATCATGCAGAGTGAAGGCTATCTATTTGAAATATGTGCTTTTCTGTGTTCATTTTTCCTTTTTTTTTTTTTTTAAAGCAAAACAAGTAACTCTCCCTGCTTTTCAACTATTGTTCAGTTTTCTGCCCCTACACCAGCAGCAGAAAATTTCTAGAGACAAAGAAAGGGCAGAGCTTGGTCCCCATTCCCATGGCAGCATTAGTCCCATGAAGATGGTGGTAATTTCAGAGGCTCTGCGTTAATTTCCATCTGAAGAGGCATTTCACTGACGAGTGTCTCTTTCACAGACCCGAAAAGCATCATTTAGGAAATATTAGCTGAAAAGACTGCAAGTGCATGGAAGGGATGAGGGTTCCTGATCCTTTTTTTCACATGGATGTTTGTATCTTAATGGGAAAAAAGGGAATCTGGCTGCTTTTCCAAAGTTGTTCACGTGCCTGGCAGAGAGGGGCTTGAGTTGGGTACAAAGGTGTCGCAGTTCCGGCTGTGATGTGTGTGTTGGGGCCAGTTTTGGAGTGTTTCCTGCTCTTCCCAGGTTACCTCTTTGTTTGATTATACCTTGTTCCCAGATTTAAAAATGTGATGGTCTGATGTGTCATCCCCAGGGGTGACTCTGTTTCTGTTGGGGGAGCAGATAGGGTGTGGGTAGAGATGTGATGGTAGCAGGGGCTGTTCTGAGAACAGGATTGTGTTCTGCAGATTGTGGACATGATTTTACTCTTTTTCACTGAGTTTATTGAATGAAAATGGAACTGGGATCATATGAAGGGATGTGAGAGGCAGCGTTGACTCCAGAGTCCTCTGTTCCTTACGGGGGGAGAAGGAGAGTTAGTGCTGGCAGAATGGAGTCACTCAGCCATGAACTGCCTTTGCAAAAAGCCATTATCCCATTACATCTCCAGCATGGATCCTCAGCCTAGGATTTTTACTGATTGTCTTAACCTGCTTTTTAACTTCCATAAAATAAATTGAATTTGTAAGAAAAGGAGCAGTAATTATTTTTGGAAAAAAACCCCACTATTAAAAGTGTTCGAGAGACCATGCTCTTTATTGCTAGCTAGGGATTTTTTTTCTCATGCTCCAACATCTGCTGCTTTTTCAGCTCACCTGGTCCAATCATCCCACAGGTCCCTTTCTTTTTTCCCCCCCAGGATCAAAAGCCAGCAGTCCTCATTGTGCAGGGCACGGTGTTGTGGGATGTGTCCCTCCTCTTCCAGCCCCCAGCCAGTGCTGACAATGAACTGTTGAATAAGATTTTTAATTTTTATTGGCTGCTTTTAGCATAAACCAAACTTCATTCTCTGTGTACTGAGGTCTGGCCATGGAGGGTGTCATCACCTCAATACCCTTCCATGAAATGGTCAGAAGCAAATGACAAGGGAAAGAATTGACAGAGTAGGGGAAATAAATTGTGTCCCAGCCCATGGGATAGCCACAACTGGGACACTTGCAGCTGACTGGTGCCTTTCCCCATGCTCTGAAATATGTCTTCACTGCAAATCACTAAACCAGATGGATCAGAAAATATTGCTTAGATTAACAAAATGAGCCCCCAGGTTGCAGAGCTTCCCTTTGGGATTCCCTCCTGACATTTGGGGGGAAACTTTGCTCCTAAATTAGCCTTGACAAAGTCAGGGGGGAAAAAAAATTGCATTTTAAATGGAAAAAAATGAAATACAAAACTCCCCATCAACAAAAGAAGAGAAGAACTTGACTGTTACTTAGATCAAAGTAATCCTAAATATGCCCTTCTGCATCAAAGCTTTGCATCCCTCCTTGTTGCCTGGATTTGATTGTCTCTGTGCAGAAATTAAAAGAAGAGCAAAGACTTCATCTGGATTTCCCAGGCTTCCCCATATATTAGTGCTGCTCTGCTGGTTTCAGTGAGTTTATTCTGAATTTCCATCCCTCTGAGGGGCCAGAATCAGGCCCCTGACAGCTTCTCTTCTCAGAAGTAGGAAACCAGGGTGTTGAAATCTGTTCTTTATTGCGTCACTGCAGACAAGGAGTCTCTCACTGAGAGAGTGATCCACAGCCTTCTTGGGTTCATATGTCTATGATTGGGATCAGGGATCTGCTGCCAGCTCTTTGTTTTTCCAGCTGCTGGATTTTAGACCCATTTGTGTGCTTTCTACCCAAATTGCTGAATACTCAGAGCAGAAAATAAGGGAAATATTGAATATGCAATCAATGCGTCCCCTCTTCCCCAAAAACTCACTGCATTTTGCTATTGCAACTCCTTTCCCTTTGCCTATTCCACTTTTTCTCTGTGGTGTGCGGTCCAGCCACTCCCAAACCCTCTCAGCCTGTCCCTGTTGCATATTAATATTAAATAATCAGGTCCTGAGCGCCTCTGTGCAGCTTCCAACTTGCCTGGAGGTCCTCTGCTGCTCGCAGAGCGTTTTTCAGCAGTTCCCCCATCCTTATAATAAATCTTTTATAAATCTAAGCCTCTCCCTTACTCTGAGGAGTGCATCAGTCATCTTTTATTGCCAACTGCCTTTCATCCTACTCTCAGAAGTGCATTAATATCTGAAATTCCTAAAAAAAAGAAAAAAAAAAAAAAAAGGCAGCTGTTTATCAGCAGCTCTCATTGCTGTGGGATTGAGGGACTTCACTCCCACTGTTAGCACCCAGCATCTTCCCATGTCCTGGCTCCTGCTGCCACTGGTGAGGGGTTTGGATGGGCTTACCCAGGGAGATTTTGTCCAAGTCACTGGCAACTGAATTAAAGAGTAGTTTTCTTCTCCCCCCACATCTTTATTCATCCTGTCCAGGTGTGGTTTATGAACAAATAGATGTGATTTAAGCCACATAATTGATATCTCACTTTGAACATAATGCAGGCTTGAACAGCAATCAGCCCCATTGTCAGCACTCGGAGCCTGCCTGGACCTCGCCGGGAAAGCTTTGGATGGGGCTGAGGCTGGAAACACTCAGGGTTTATTTCACAAATACCTTACATTTGGCTCAAATTAACTGAACTGTGCTGTTCCACTGGTGGAAATATGGAGTAATTCCTCTGAGTTAAGGTTTCTGGGGATGTACTTGGCCCTGCTCAGAGCAGCTGGGCTGAAGCCCCAGCCGAGGGGCTCACCCTTACTGTAACCCACTGAATAGAGAGACATGATGGAAGATCACTTTTTGCCTTTGTTATCTGATTTAGCCCATGAACTGCAAGCTGCAACAATTAGCCAAACCCCAAAATATCTTTGACATTAAAATTGGACAAAAGGAATATAAAGAAGCATTCTCTGCTGCTGACGCATTACCATTCACGACAAATCCCCTTGATAAATACCAGAACTGCTTTGAATAATAGATACTTCTGGAAACCTTCCAGCTCACAAAATGAACTGGACTGAGTCGTAGCTATTACTCCATGTCCAGAGGCTGGGGTAGCAATCGCTGCTCTCACCACAGCTTTGAGCAGACACACAATTTTTATCCATTTATTTACCTTTGTTAAATCTATGGATAATTAGACTAACCATGCTGCTTGAAGGGATAACACAACCCCGAGGATGCATGCTCTATTAAATACAGTTTAGAGAGAAGGGAACAGTTCTGACTCCCTTGCCTAAAGCTGGAAAAGGGATGTGAGAACATCCAAGACAACCAAAACCCGACTGGTGTGCAGTGCATGGTCTGTGTGTATAGAAGTTGAGGGAAGGAGGGATGGCTGAAGGAGCAGGGTAGAAAGCTCTAACTTTTCTTTTTGTTAGTCAAACTTTTCTTCTTATTTGCCCAAGGTGATTTTCATTTTCTGAAGGGTTCAGGTTGTCACCAAGGGCTTTCATTAAAACAGGCACTACACCAATTATTCCCCATCACTAATGAGATTCCAGGCTGGGTGTCTATAGAAGGAGAAAGCACTTCCTCCACTCCACTCAATTACCCTAACAAATCCTGTTTTTACAGTCCAGAGTACTCCAAGTGCTAACAGTTTGCCTCAAAATGAATCCTCCCTCCCTCTTTCAAAGATGAAATAAATAAAAGTGCCTCAGTCCTGGAGTGCAGGTGCTCCTGGGGTGCGAGGGTGGTTCCTGCACTGTCCTTCACATCTGTGTCCTCGTGGCCCTGAAATCTCTAGAAGAAGCTTCGAAGAGCTCATGCAGTCACATTTCCAGGTCTGCCCATCCAAGCCCAGATGGTAGCAGAGAAATAAGGGTGATGAAAGAGCAAGAATTGTTTTTTATTTATCTGCAAATCTCTGGTGACAGTGCGCACACTGGTCTGTGCATTTATCTTCTGGTGTTCTGATGTGGAAGGGCTGGGGAAGCCCTGGTGTGGTGGGCAAGATGTTGTCCTGGCTTTTAATGGTTGTCCATGCACAGGGTTCTAACACTGCTCTGCCAGTGGGATTAAAGATCTTGACTTTCCTTTGGAGGTCTATGGATGAGAAGGTGATAAACTTAAGTCAGAAGCTGTTGCAGCCAGGATGAGGCTTCCCCTCCATGTCCAATTTTTGATGCCTTTGGTTGACTTGTTGGCTCAGGCTTTTGCAGTCTGCCCTCCTGACCTGAAATGACCTTGCAGACAGTCTATAACACAAGTATGTGTGGCTGAGGATGTGCTGTGGTTTCAAGTAGGAATTAATTTGCAGGAACATGGCCCATGTTCATGCAGGCCAGGCTGACCACAGTGTTCCCTTCTGGCTTTATAACCTCCCATCTAATCTGTTCATGCTGAATGAGAGGCAGATGATCATCATTGTGTTCCTGGACGAAAACTTGGGCCTCAAATGATTTGTTCATCTTTCCAGTGTTGCATGGACACACGGCTTGGCCCAGCAGGTAGCAGGAATCTCTCCCTCTGCTCCCTTTATAACCTCTGACATAAGCATTCTGTATTGTTTAAAAAAAACCAAACAAAAATACCCCACAAAAATTCCCCAATGTACCTTAGAAAATTAAGGCAACCATCTGATGAATATTTGGAGGAACTGAGTGGGTTATCATTCCTTTGGACAAGGATTTTATTTATCACGTTTGTCCTCTTGGATAACTGCGTGCCAGATGCAGTTACCATGCAGAGAAAGCCCTGTGAGCTCACAGGGCTGGCACAGCCCTCATCTGGCTGCCAGAGCTCCTTCCCCTGCCCAGCAGGGTCTTTTTTGGGGACACTATTTTATTTCAACTTCACTGAGTACTTGAAGATAAGTGTTTAGTGAAAAGCTGTCTGAAGTCCTTCATGTGGAAGTTTTGGGTGTTCGTTGTTTTAACGATTCTGTGTTTTCCTCCCACTCTGTACATTTTTCCCCCAGAGCAAAAGGGATCGCATGAAGGCCTGGGTACGGGCACGGCTCCCCACCTGCTGCAAAGAGAGGGACTCCTGGTCCATCTACGTCTTTGCCCCTCACTCCAGGTAAGGCAGGGCACTTGGGCAGTAGTGGTGTGATAGGATGGATGGTAACGATGCGTGTCCTCATTACAATGGCTTGGCTGCCTGTTCATCCCAGATGGGTCTCTGTATGTCAGTCCACAAAACTCTCAGCCCTTCCCCTGCCCCAGCATGACATCAGGGTCGAATAGGAAACAGCTGCTGGCTGCAGAGAGCACTGGAGTGTCCAGTGAAGACCCATAGCCCAGGGCATGGCTGCAGCTTCGTCAGGTTCCTCATTTACTTTGGCAGTGATGCCAGTGCTCTGCGAGTTTTTCATTTGGTGGAGTGTGATGAACTTGGAGCAAGGGAGAGAAGTGCAGCATCAAGCAGAAAAATCTGAATTTGCCCCACTGCACACTTACAGCACAGCAAAGGACTCCTCAGCCTGCCTCTCAGCTGAATTTCTCTGTCCTCCCCCTTCCCCTTTCTGTCAGAGAACACCCTTTCCTTGCTTGAAGGCCGCTGGCTCTGCCCTTCCCAAAGCCCGGCCACGTGGAGCCAGCTGAGCTCCATGCTGTTCGACGCGTTCCTCTGTACACGCACCCTCACGCCTGAGGGTTCCCCGTGTTGGAGCCGAGGGCCCTGGACAACATTCAGGTTCATTCATACAAAGATTAGAGAGATTTTCAGAAACAGACTTTGGGAAATGTAATACGGTATTATAAATCCTGGGTCAGTGTAGAGCCATCTGTCACAATAAATAGCTTCTATCCCTTTATTCCGTGTGTGCTCAACCCTTACGGGCTCACTGGGAGTATTTTGTCCTTTATTTAAGCTAAAGCTGAGCACCAGGAACCAGGTAGGGGGGCAGATCCAAACCTGGCTGTGTGTCCGAGTCTTGGAAGCAGCTGCCCCGTTCCAAGCGACCAAAACCCACTACGAACATTCCCAGGGCTTGAAATATGTGGCTCAGTTCTGCAGCGCGGGTGCCTTTCTGTTTGTACCCAAATCTGCCCTCAGCATGAGGCTCTGCCAGGGAGGGATTGGGAGATTGGAGCTCATCTGCTTTGCAAGCAGAGCGCTCGATTCCCCTGCTATGCGTCGAGCTGCTGCATGTCTCCCCAGCCAGTCGAGCATTAATAGCTAGTCTCCATCTACTTTTTTTTTTCCTCTCTCGACAGATTCCGTCTGATGTGCAATAAAATCATCACTCACAAGATGTTTGATCACGTCGTCTTGGTGATAATTTTCCTGAACTGCATTACCATTGCCATGGAACGACCCAAAATTGAGCCTCACAGTGCTGTGAGTTTTTGAGGTTAAGGTTTTCCTGTGCTCCTTGTGGAGCAAACACCTGTGGAGCAAAAACCCACTGCTATGCACTCAGTCTTGGTTTTTCTCTCTTTTTAAAATGGGAAGGTGCCAACACCCCCTGACTATCCTTTGAATTAGGTGCAGCAACTCTCCTGGCCCCTACCCACTCTCCTTTCAAAGCACAAAAGCAGAGATTGTGGCCTGCAATATATCCAATATCCCATTTCTGGAAGTATAATCAAGGTTTTAACACATGACATAGCATGACATCTGTCTCAGTTTCCTTCTCTGAGGAACCTTCAAACACTTTTCCTCTCTCAACACAATGTTCACTTCTTCCATCTGTTCCCCACAGGCACGTATGTGTGGTGAAAATGGAATGGGAAAAACTGTTCATTTCATACTCTTCTCTCTCCTTTGTGTATCAGCTTTGTTGTGACACCAGAAAAACTGAATTGATGCAGGCACTGCAACGCCAGTTCTTGAAACCACTCTGTTCTAATATGCTATGTAAGGATCCCTCAAACTAGACCCTCACAGCACCAGCATCCAGCAGTCAGAGGGGCAGAATCATCCTATTGCTCTTTTATTTCGGCATAGATTGGGGCTGAGATGTGCTGGGCTCTTGCTGATTTATCACCCAAGACTGCTCATATCACAATCGTATAGAATCCTGTTTTGTTGATGTAGGCGTGTCAGGCTGTTCATTTTTGTGGATTTTCAATGTAAGACCTTAAAACTGGAGTCTAGGCTGCTCTATGCCTATTTTAAGCATTCCCTAGTAGTCCTCCTTACTGTAACAGTTTGCCCAGGAGTCCTCCCCCTAAATCCATTTTTTTCAGTTCCCATGCAGTCGTGCACAAACTCACAGCTGCAAGAAGAGAACAGGGCTCCCTGCCAGCTGATCTAGCAGGAGGAGATCACCCTGCTTATCCCCAAATGGGGCACCCTTAGAAGCTCCCTTTAAAATCCTAAATGCTTCCTCTGAGCCCCTTGCTATGTCCTCTGAGGGTTACCACTGCCCAAGACTGGCTCCAAAAGGACCTGCAGTTACACAGAGATGAAGGGAAATGGGGAGACAC
>VZRF01004130.1:152002-175782 GCA_013396875.1 Vireo altiloquus
AGCGCGGGTGCCTTTCTGTTTGTACCCAAATCTGCCCTCAGCATGAGGCTCTGCCAGGGAGGGATTGGGAGATTGGAGCTCATCTGCTTTGCAAGCAGAGCGCTCGATTCCCCTGCTATGCGTCGAGCTGCTGCATGTCTCCCCAGCCAGTCGAGCATTAATAGCTAGTCTCCATCTACTTTTTTTTTTCCTCTCTCGACAGATTCCGTCTGATGTGCAATAAAATCATCACTCACAAGATGTTTGATCACATCGTCTTGGTGATAATTTTCCTGAACTGCATTACCATTGCCATGGAACGACCCAAAATTGAGCCTCACAGTGCTGTGAGTTTTTGAGGTTAAGGTTTTCCTGTGCTCCTTGTGGAGCAAACACCTGTGGAGCAAAAACCCACTGCTATGCACTCAGTCTTGGTTTTTCTCTCTTTTTAAAATGGGAAGGTGCCAACACCCCCTGACTATCCTTTGAATTAGGTGCAGCAACTCTCCTGGCCCCTACCCACTCTCCTTTCAAAGCACAAGAGCAGAGATTGTGGCCTGCAATATATCCAATATCCCATTTCTGGAAGTATAATCAAGGTTTTAACACATGACATAGCATGACATCTGTCTCAGTTTCCTTCTCTGAGGAACCTTCAAACACTTTTCCTCTCTCAACACAATGTTCACTTCTTCCATCTGTTCCCCACAGGCACGTATGTGTGGTGAAAATGGAATGGGAAAAACTGTTCATTTCATACTCTTCTCTCTCCTTTGTGTATCAGCTTTGTTGTGACACCAGAAAAACTGAATTGATGCAGGCACTGCAACGCCAGTTCTTGAAACCACTCTGTTCTAATATGCTATGTAAGGATCCCTCAAACTAGACCCTCACAGCACCAGCATCCAGCAGTCAGAGGGGCAGAATCATCCTATTGCTCTTTTATTTCGGCATAGATTGGGGCTGAGATGTGCTGGGCTCTTGCTGATTTATCACCCAAGACTGCTCATATCACAATCGTATAGAATCCTGTTTTGTTGATGTAGGCGTGTCAGGCTGTTCATTTTTGTGGATTTTCAATGTAAGACCTTAAAACTGGAGTCTAGGCTGCTCTATGCCTATTTTAAGCATTCCCTAGTAGTCCTCCTTACTGTAACAGTTTGCCCAGGAGTCCTCCCCCTAAATCCATTTTTTTCAGTTCCCATGCAGTCGTGCACAAACTCACAGCTGCAAGAAGAGAACAGGGCTCCCTGCCAGCTGATCTAGCAGGAGGAGATCACCCTGCTTATCCCCAAATGGGGCACCCTTAGAAGCTCCCTTTAAAATCCTAAATGCTTCCTCTGAGCCCCTTGCTATGTCCTCTGAGGGTTACCACTGCCCAAGACTGGCTCCAAAAGGACCTGCAGTTACACAGAGATGAAGGGAAATGGGGAGACACCTGTGAGCTGGAGGAGTCCACAGCAAAGAGCTGTAGCATACAAACCCGGTATTTGATATAGGAGGAGCTGTGGTATCCCCTGGCACTGGGAGAGTGCTTAGAGGAAAGGGGACAGGGACTGGTGTGAGGTTCGACACCATCAGGCTATAACCAAGGGAGCTGGGCCATGGCCTGGGAGCTGCAGAGGAGAAGGGGAATGCTGAGCACTGGGGCAGGGGAGCCAGAAGGAGTGCATGAGCCCTGCCTGTGCTGATGGAGCTCTCATATGGAAACCGAGAGAGTTAGTTTAGGTTGAGTTGTTTAAAATAATTGTTCTTTGCTTCCCTGGGCTGTGGATTTTCTAACTGCTTCAAGCAAGTTCTCTGTCCCTGTCCCAGTTTTAGCTGGCTTATCGGAACAGGAGCTGCTGTTGCGAGCCAGCATGAGCTCCCCACTGCAGAGTGCACGACATGGGCTGGAGAGATTAACCTTCAAAATAGCCACATGCTTGCCAGGCAGGAATGCAATATCCTCAGTCTCACCTCCGTGCTATTGCTGTTTTATCTCCAGCTGCACAAGCAGGTCCCTATCCCCTCCCACCTGCCCAGTGCCTGCCCCCCTTCAGCAGCCTTTTGTATGTCAGCTAACAATGGAGATGTTTCCTATCACAGCTCATGCAATCACTGTACAGGTCTAGGACCTAATTAATTATGGATCTGGTATGGAAAGAAGCTACTGTGTGGTTCCTGAGTCACTTCCAGTAAATCATGATCTGGCAAGCAAGAGAGTTGCCAAGGTGTTTTGTCTTGTTAAAATTGCATCTCATTTTGAGCGAGAGATCTGCATCTCTATTGGGACTGCTCTGTAGGGAGAGGCAGAAATAAATCCAAAATTGTTAAAAGCAGGACTGGGGCCAATTTTATGTGTTCATACATACGTGCACACGCATCATCGTTTCTCCAGCCTCTACCTTCTGCTGTCCATTTCTCAGGGCAGGGAATTAGAAGCTGTCCAGGGATTAAGGAAAAGTGTAATTTATTTAATAATCATCATTAAAAAGAAAGGTTTCTGCTAACTATAGATAGGAAACCAGTCCATGGGCTCATCTGTAATCATTAGCTCCTCTTGCTGAGTGGTAGCACTGAGGAGGTCACGGTCTGGTGGATAGTGCAGGGGACTGGGAAATGAGGCTGTTGGGCTTCACGCCAGGTTTAGCCCACGGCTTTGGGCAACAGAATCGACCTTTTGGGGCAGGTCTCAGGTGGCATAAACCCCCAGAGCTTTGCTGGCTTTGCTGGAGCTGTGATAACTCATGCCAGCTGTGCTTCAGCATCCCACGGGTCCTGCTGCCTCGCAGCTCTGTCACTCTAATATTGACTTAATTTCTAGGAGAAGTGGGAGCTCAGTGATATTTACACAATGCAGTGATGTCTGCAGGTGAGGGGCAGGTAGAGATTTGTCAAGCACGTTTCAAGGAGGGCACAAATCCCTGTTTCCGCTCTGGGGGGAGGGTGATTTGGGGGAAATTAGGGAGGATTTGGAGGCAAGTGGGAGGGTTTATGGGGCAGATGCCGGCGGCTGTCCCTGTCCATGGTGCTGACACAGAGCCGGGTACTGGCAGGGCTGAACCATGCCGTGTTATTGTCTAAATATTTGGATTTTCTCCTCTTTGAGAGCAAACAGTCCAAGACTTGTTTCAGCAGACAATCTGGAGAACAGTTATCAATCACCCAAATATGCATGGAGGGATACATAGCTGCAGAGAGCAGGCTATAAAACATTGTCTCTCATTTTCTTTTTCCTAGGAACGGATTTTCCTAACACTCTCCAACTACATCTTTACAGTCATCTTCCTGACTGAGATGACAGTTAAGGTAAATGCAGGTGGGGGATAAGTGAGCCTGTATTATATTAGTTGTTTTTTAGTATGGTGGACTCACGAAACCCTTAGGTCTACCAGCTGAAAGTGAGGTGTATATTTTCCTCTTCTGAATCATTCTCAGATGCCCACCACATGCCTTATTCTGAGCACAAGCACGTTTTACACCAGAACAATTTCACTGAAATTGCTCTTGATTTACACCATTATAGGAGCACTCCTTGAATTCAGCAATCCTGCCCTATTCAGCAAAGCTCTTGAGAACATGCTTAACTTCAACCATGCATGTAAGTCCCATTGTCTTCAACAACCAGTTGTCCTCAACAACCTAAGCTGTTGTGTGCTTTCCTGAGGATGGAGAGACTTAAGCACATTGAAACACTTTGCTGGATTTGAGGCAGGAGGCTCAGAAACCCATGGCTGTAAATCTCTCTTGTGTAATTCATAATCATCTCACTGAACAATTGCTCTTTCTTTGGAAAGTTTTTCTAATTTCTTTATCTGCAAAGCTTGTACATGATTGCTTTCGGTCAGCCCCTCTGCACCTTCTCTCCTGCAGTCTATAGGAATAAAATATGATCAATTTTTTTTTATGCCAAAGCTAAATGTGTTAGGAATGTTTTGTGCAGGTGGGTTTATCTGCATTAAAAGTACATCAGCTGTAAGGGACAACCCGGGATGTTTCTGCAGCAGTATTTTCATAATTCTTTCAATAGAACACTTTGTTGGTTTGTCTAATTAGGCTTCTGTACTGGGAAGCAAATGGACTCACAGACTGGTGTCTGTAAATAACATATTCTCAGCAGGTTGCTAACTGCAGCAAACATATTGGATGCTACAGTCATAATTTGTTGCAACTTGGTGTCTGGGCAGGTGGTGGCACTAGGCTTGTGTTTTGGGGAAAAAGCCTACTTGAAGAGCAGCTGGAATGTGCTGGATGGGGTGCTGGTGCTCATCTCCGTCATCGACATCCTGGTCTCGATGGTGTCAGACAGCGGAACAAAAATCCTGGGGATGCTGCGGGTTCTGAGGCTGCTGAGGACACTGCGGCCCTTGAGGTGAGTAGAGGCAGGGGCAGATCTAAGGGGTGTAGGATGTGTGTGCCAAAGGTAGGGCTGAGCGCTCACGCAAGGGAAGGGGCAGAGGAGACAAGGGCACAGCGTCTGTCACCGGTGCCATCCCAGCCTCCCACAGCTCTGCAGACAATGACAGTCCGCAGGTCCTCTGAGCTGCAAGAGCTCTGGGCCCTCGCTGTGTTTTGGGACCAGCCCCAAGTGCAATAGGAAACTGATCAATGCCTCTTCTGCTCATTAAAACACACAACCCCTGCTATTTGTATTCTCATTTGCTCTGTGTAAAGTGCAGCTTAACAGCTTCTTCTCCCCCTTTCCTTCAGGCAGTCGGTGGCTTTCATAACAAAGAAGGAAATTAGTAGCAGGTGGCAGATCACTTTTTAAGGAAGCAGAGACTCGACTGTTGCGTAACCTAGAATGCAAAGAAGCTTTTTTTCCCCAGCTCCCCATTAGTTTTAGAGAGACATTTACTTTGAAAATGACCCAGACAAGATGAAAACAATTGTTCTGCTAACTTGGCCCCCCAACTCTGCCAGCAGGTGGTATCCCATGCTCCAGGGACAGGCTCCACTCCAATAAGAACCTGCCCAAGGACCAACCTCGTCTAAACAGGCATCTGTTTGTGACCTGTACCCCAAGGCATGGAGGTTTCTCTTCATGCTAAATGCAGTTCCTCTTTAATACCATTGTTGCTGCTCCTGTTACACAGCAGCTAATAAACCTTCATGCTCAAAGCATCTTTATGTGCCTGCCATATCTTACTGCTCCTTCCTCCATTAAAAGGTTCGCTTTGAGTCAGGATTTTTCTCTTTCAGAACAGAAAAATAGGACCCTGCCTCTGATAGAAGATGTTGTTTTACTACCCCTGTGTGAATAATAAGTCTAAATAACAATGGCCATCCCTATACATATATCTTTCAAACATTCTCAACAGCTATAAAGGACATTCTGTTCAATTGCTCTGTATATGTGTGTTTTACCTGGTGAGTTTTAGGACGTGAGCTGCTTTTAATCATTTTTATCTGGACAGCTGGCACCATTGGGGTAGTTCAGCTCGCTCCCCATGTAAGTAGGCTGTATTCCTGTGACTCTGATTCAGACTTCTCTCTCTTTGTGTGTTCCCTGGTATCTCACGTCAGCTGCAGTTTCTGGGGTACTTTCTGCCCAATTTTTGGTTGGGTAGATTTGCTCTGCTCCTCTATTTCTGCTGATTTTTGACGCACGTTAAGAAAACCTATAAAATAATCTAGATGGCTCACGGTAAAAGAAGGATTGATTTATCTTCTCTGAACTATGGAATGCAACTTTCTCTTTTGATGTTCCATGGTTCCATGGTTAAATCAGATTTAAAGGGAGGCATCTGGGTTGTGCTGATCTCTGCTGGAGATCACCTGCCTGACCTGGTCAAAGCCCTGTATGCTTCTTTGTAGATTTTTCGAGCTGTCTGGGTCTTTTTAAACGGGAGCTCTTCTCTGTAGTCACCTATGTGCATGAATAATCTGCAGTTATGGGGAATAACCCATTCAGTAACTGCAGGCTGGAGGAAGACCTGCCATCTGAAGCATGTGTGGGATTAGGCTCTTCCGTTGCTATTGCATTCCTGTTGGTATTTGATTTGTTTTCTCGAGAGAGTATGTGAATGTTTTCAGCCAACATGCTGCTTTCTACTACAAAGGAAATGTGAAAAAAGACAGCAACAAGCCCATTGCTTAAATATGTTCAGAATCAGTTCTCTTCTCCCATAATTAGATTTGTAGGAAATGAAAAAGCAGCCATCAAACTGGGGGCTTTTCAGTAAGTCATAAATCTCTGCCTGTGGAAGCCCATCTGCCTCCATGCTGCACATCTGGGCTGCCCTGAGCAGCCTCTGCCCACAGCTGCCTGCGCTGCCTTTGCTGCAGGCTCAGCGTGTGGCTCAGGGATCACATCCTCACTGCACAGCCTGGGTTGTGCAGCTGCATCAATGCAGGGTGACAGCTGGCACAGGTGACCTGAGGTCTTCGCACACCGTGGCTCCATTTGCCATGCCTGGGTGAAGCCTCCTGTGGCGGCTGTGCCAGTTTTTCTTTTCCCAGAAAGGTGTAAGGCAGAGATTAAAGCAAATGCTCCACTCCCACCACAGAGGAGCAAACCTGGCTCCTTCTGTCCTCCCTTTCTGGGGACACTCCAGGACAGGGCTGCAGGAGGACACCCTGAGTGAGAAGCCAAGCCACAGCTGTGTGTGTCACACTCAGCTCGAGAGCAGAGACAGCCCTCGTCATCTCCGTGTTGGCTTTCCCACTGGGTGGTCTGGAAGGGGGATTCTTGCAAAAGGTCTCCCTCATTCTGTCTCTGATTTTCTCCTGTAGAAACCACCCCATTGCTTTATGCAGCACACAAAACCTCACACGCTTCTGCCTTCTGCCCAGAGAAAAACCTGGTTTTAAAAAAACCTGACCTGTATGCCAGTCACAGGATTTTGATTGCATGATTGATTATCAGCCTCCAAATTGAATCCATGAAGATTCAAGTCCAGATTTGTGACCAGAATTCCAAAAATAAATTCGCAAATGAGTGACATTTAAAGATGTTTCCATGACCCTCTGATGTTTCAGCCAGCAAAGGGATTGCTTATAAAATAACATTCCTTCCTAATGCATTCAACCTGCTGTTGTTGGGATCAAGTGTTGTAGTGTAAGATACAAGAGAAATCAAAATTTAAAATGTATTCAGATTGAATGTGGGTGGACTTCAAGGCTGTTTTACTTTCTACAGAACCCAGGCTTTGACTTCTAAAGCACACAGATAAATTATTCACTTTTATACCATCGTGGTCTAATAGTAATTTTATAACTCTCTTCTATCTATCATATCTATCATCACGTTTGCTAATTTTTTTTTAATCTGTGGAGGAAGGTCTTCATTAATGTTGATCTGTTGCTTCATCTAAGTACTTCTACTTCTTCTGAGAGCTCTCATCAGGAGGGCTTAATGTTGGTAATGGATCCAGCTGGGTTGAGGTTGGCAGTGGTTTTGGTGCATCTCACACCAGGGGTTTAACAGCATTGGGAATGCTCAGACCAGAAGAACCAGGAGGAATTATAGAGATTAACATTTCTTCACACCAAAAAAAAAAGAAGAAGGAATGTCTCATATCAATTTCCCTGTTTGTTACATGCCTAAGGCAGACTGGAATTGTGCTGAATGGAACCTCGTCAGGTGTCCTGTTCTTGCACAACTGCAGGGCTCCAAATCAGCTTCATCCTTCAGCCATAAATTGCACGGGTGTGGGTCAGATAATAAGATTTTACAAGCCTGATAGCAGCAGGACCTTGGCAATACTGATGAGGTGTGGGGATGCTGTATGTTGATATATTGGAGGTCATACTAATGATCTGGAAAAGCTGAGAATTTCATCAACACCTTAAGAGAATTGTCAGACTCTTTGGAGAATATCAGGAATCTTTGCACGGACTTGCCTCAGTATTGGATCAAGCCCTTAGTCTGAGGGAGCTCCAAGGCCTGAAAGTTTCCATTAGTAAGAACTATTATTTTTCACAATTTTTTCAAAGTCTTTTCTCCCTGTAGTGCTGAAAACAGCACTGGCATGGAGCTAAACTGGTGGCAGCTTTTACCCTAATGCACTCTAATTTGAGGAATTCCCTGGTTGATCAAAACACTTAAAACAGCCAAATGCTGCAGTTTTTCAACCCTTTTTTCCTCAACATACACATGACTTTGCAAAGTCAGAAAAGTAACCTCCTATTTTCCCTCTCAGCTGGATACGAAATAGTACCTCACAGGGGAAATCACTTTATTATTTCTAGAACAGCATTTCTTAATAACTGTTGGAGAAGATTATCAACTTTAAACTCTGGAGACTAAATTCCTTCCTCGTTCCCCAAAATTTGAGGAGATCCAGTAGTTCAGACCATAGACCTTTATTTTAGAAGACTTAACTTTGGTTCCGTCCTTCATGACAGTGGACAGAAGTCCATGATCCCTAAAGGCAGGATCCCTAAAGGCACCAAAGGACCTAACTTACATTGAAATAATTGGAATTGAGTAGCCTTCTTGCCTTTGAGAATGTGGCTTGCCCTCCTTCTGTGCCTCAGTTTCCCACCTGTAGTTTGGCAGCTGTAACAATTCATCCAGGACTGTGCAAGGGATGTGAGGGGTCTGGAGGACTTTAGTCCATCTGAGGAGCTGGAAGAGATGTTCAGCCTCAGCCTGTCCAGCCCAAGGCTCACTCTGTGCACTCAGACACAGCCTGTTAGGCTGCATTATCCGGCTCATTGAGTCAGGCACACTGAGCTGCTCTCCAGTCCCTCTTTGCTGGCCTGGGCTCAGCTCTCAGTCCTGTGGCAGCAACACTGAGGTCTCCAGACTGGGCTAATCCCTATAGGCAGCTTTGGCAGCCCACACTGGCCAGTCTCCACACTGCTCATGGGATGTGCAGCCTTCTGCTCCCTCAGCCATCTCACCCTCCAGCTCCTTCCCTAAAACACCCAGATCTGAGCATCAGGAAAGCTGCAGTGTCTGAAATACGGAGCCACAACACCTACCTGGCAGAGATGCCCAGAGTGAGGAATAGCAGCATCTGCTCTTTGTGTTTCACTGGTGAGAGAGTGGATAAAAATACCACCATCTGTTTCTTGCTGAAAGTGATAACTGATGAGTTACCCTTGACATTTAGAGTAAATATTTAACCAGGAAAAAAAGGAAATAAGCTTTAGCTTTTCAGAATACAGTTTAAAGCCAACAGTTTTGGTAAGAGCTGGTGGCCATGCATTGAGCACTGCAGGTCTCTCAACCTGCAGGCTCTGGGGCAGGAGAGGGATGGTGCAGGTTGACTGTGGTCCCAACTGAGGCCATGCATGATGGGAGTGTGGATGTGTCCATGAGGACCTCTGCTGGGAGCACCATGCCCGAGAGAGGGAGAGAAGGAGAACTTGGACCCTGTCCAGGCAGCAAAACTGCAACAGTGCTTCAGGTGGTGGAGCCAAACATGGGGAGAAATGGGAAAGGTGGTGTCTCCCATGGCAAAAGAGAGACCCATACAGAAACTAGAAGGTGGGGAAAATTGGGACACATTCGAAAGCCAAGTGCTCAAAGGAGACAGAAACACACAGGCACTCCCCTCCTCTGACTTTCACAGCATTTAACTGCTTCCGACTTGTGCAAGCACAGTTTCTATGGCATCAGTACAAACTGATTTACAGTGCTAGTGAAATGCTTAATTCCAGTTGGCACCAAGAGGAGGGAGGCATGTAACCTCTTCAGATGCCTTTCTTGGTCCCCACCTTCAGGTCGGTAGGGCTGAATACCTTGTTCATCTTTCCCAGCATGGTGAGATGGCTTCTCTTAATCACATAAGACTTGTCCTTTCTTTACAACATTAACCTTGAGAGTATAGTATAGTTCCTCCTTCTTTTCCTTTTTTTTCTTCAGTCATGAAGTCCACATTATTCTTCTTCAACTTTCTGATATGATCTAATCTTCTGTTATGGAATTCTGTGTGATTCCAGACAGAGAGGAGCTACAGAAATTAGGTTAGATGCTTCTGGTCCTGCCAGTGAAGTTTCACCTGGAGGACAGCACTGTTTTAGAACTGAGGCTGTACAATGGGTATAAAGCAGAAATTGTGATGATCTGAGGGGTAGTCCTGGGTCTCTGTACACAGCAGCATTATAAGGACACTACAGATTATTTTTTAAGATGAGAGTGGTGAAAACACTGGCACAGGTTACCCGGAGGGGTGATAGATGCCCCATCCCTGGAAATATCAGGGGCTCTGAGCAACCTGATCTAGTAGGAGGTGTCCCTGCTCATTACAGGGGGTTGGATTAGATGACCTTTAAAGGTCCCTTCCAACCCAAACCATTCTATGATTCTGTAGTTGCTACAGATATACAGGCAAATGTGTAAGAGCGGCAGCTCCATTTCATGGACTGAGACAGGGAAATAGGGTGTTTTCCTGAATCTGTATAGGAAGGGACAGTGGGAGGCTCTGTGCAGTCCTAGACAGGCTGCATGCGTGAAAGTCTGTGTCTGTGGATGGCCCAAGCAAAGCAGCTGAACTTTCAGGCCTGGCTCCTAGTATGTTTGCTCTTCCTCCTCTTTATTTATGCAAAGTTGTGTGTATTAGGCAGAGACCCTTCCCTTCAAGACCTCTATGACTTCACAGGTCAGTCTTCCAGAAGTGCTTTTTCCATAATGATTTTTGAGTTACTTATCAGTCTAAAAAAATTTCTAATGCTATATTCCTTATGTCCTCTATCTTGATAGGAGGCAGGAACAGGAGTAACAGCTCTTGTGCTTACTTGCCCCTGCAGAGTCATTAGTCGAGCCCAAGGACTGAAGCTGGTGGTGGAGACTCTCATGTCATCCTTGAAGCCCATTGGGAACATTGTGGTCATCTGCTGTGCCTTTTTCATAATCTTTGGGATCTTGGGAGTTCAGGTGAGTCCTCTGTAAGCCTCAGCTCTTGACCTGAAAGTGTAACAAGCCCCAGATTGTCCCGTGTCTGGGTATCTGTACACATGGCACAGTGTAAGCCTTTCTGAACTCAAACTGATGTCAGGATGGATGGCTGTCCCTGCTCACTGCAGGGAGTTGGACTAGGTGACCTATAAAGCTCCCTTTCAATCCAACCCATTCCATGGTTCTATGATCTCCCCTCTGCCTTTTTTCTAGTTACAAACTGATGCAGAAATAGAAACTCAAAGCTGAAATCATTGGCTTATAAACTCCAGAGAGATCTTGACCTGGAGATTCGTTCAGATTCTGACAGTTTGTGTAACTGAAAGCTTGCAGAAACAAAGATTTCTCAGTCTGTCTCCTGCCAGCTCTACTGGCAATATCCTCTGTCCCAGGAGTGCAGAAACCCACGGGAAAAGCAGCAGTTTCCAATGCAATTGGTTCCTCATTACCTGGGAAGAATAGATTGCTTCATATAAATATTCTGACATAACACTTCCTTCTTTCTGAAGTTTATCTGATCCGTCATAGCCATCTTTTGGAAAGCAACTCTATTTGGCTTTGTTTTGGAAAGGTGTCTTATATAATATTTTACACTAACTTACTGCTTAAATAATAAATACAGCATTGAAAATAAACAGGGAAGAAAATCATGCCGTCCATAACCACCTCAGCAGCTAGATTGGTTTAGCATTACAGCATAACAGCATCCATCCATTATATTAAATGGATGCATAAAACTAAGCATATCCCGTAAAACAATCTAACACTCAGACATGGGAAAATTTATGCCAGACAGCAAAACTTGCAATGTGCTCTTTGAATTTCATCCCTGCTAATTGCAATGCTTTCCCTGGTGACTTGCAGCCTTACGTTAAATTGTCATGACTATTGATGTGATTCAGTGGTAGATACAAGCAAGACTGATCCTGTATTCAGGATGCAAAATTCTCCGTTAATATTTATGTCTAATTAGGTGTAAGATGAGGCTGGAGCTATTTTCTATAAAAAGATGGTCTCTCAAAGTTACAGTTAGTTTTTCCATTTAAATATAGGCTGGGGATGAAACTAGAGATTTTTAATTCTATTAAAATCCAGACATTGAAGTTTCCATCAGTGTGTCCTCTTAGCAAAACTGTTTTGGTTGTAGAGCTGCCCACGTGTGAATAATCATTAGTAAGATACAAGAAAGGGGTGGATAAAGTAAGTCCAGTAGCAAACACAGGGTCTTTTCCTTTCACAAGTGCCAAACTGTGAAGCACTAACAGGTATCAGTGTTTTTGCAAATTGGGCTTTGTATTTCCAAACTCTGTCAGGAGCCCTGTTACTGCTCCCACATGAGTAGCATTACAGTCCAGCTCTTGGAGAAGTTATATTTACAGACAATATACTAAATCCAGTTATTTACCTTACTGCTTAATTAAAACTTTTCTCTGTGAAGATTATATCTCCCCAGTCTGCCTTACCACAGATAGTGTTTCTCTATGGAAAGATCAGGGAGTACTTCTTGCATCCAAAAATTCTATGATTGCGTTGAGCAGTGATTAATTTTGCATGCCTAGAGACCATCTTCCTGCTGTTGATTTCTGAAGGAAACCCCGTGGAGTAATGCGTGGGTTTATCTTGTTCACTATTATTTCTACTGATATTTGTCTAGAACAACAGATCAAACCCCATCAGTGTCTCTTCTCTGTATACCCAGGTGGTGTTTTAAGGAGCCTGGAGAGCAGGTTGCCATTTCCCCACCCTTCCCAACAGTAATGTTAATAGCTTCTGTCAGCCAATAAAACTAGATCTGTTGGTTGTCTCCTGGGCTTTGATACCATCTATCCTGCTAGCATCAATCACCTTGTCTGAAGCAGTAATCATCCCCTGCCACTCTCTCTTCCATGTGTGGGAAGCACCAGGTCTAGAATTAAGCACGTGGAGGCTCCTGTTCCTCATGCAGGTATAAATCTGGAGCTGACTCTCCAGGAGTTGCATCTCTCCAGTCTTAAACTAAAGAAAATAAGCTCAGGATCAGGTACCTAGCACTGGCTGGGCTTGGCTCCTTAACTGGTGCACAGGGAATATTTTCAGTGACCCTGCACAGACTGCAGAGCTTTATGACAGCTGGGGCACAGCAACCAGAGAGCAAAGTGGGATTGACAGCAGTCTTGATTCAACACAAACATCACTCCCAGGGGCTCATCTCCCCTCTGAAGTGTCCCCTGGTGACCTCTATGAGCAGAGATTAGTCCATCACTAGGCCTCTTTGCTGCCACCTTTTCTCTGCTGACAGAGTGCCTCCGTTACACTCCATTTGTTGTTAACTGGGCTGAGAGTCGCCAGAGTTGTTCCACATGTGGTAAGAAGCCATTAGCTGGTCTGGGCTATTGGCTAGGGTTACAATTGAGCTGGCAACCCAGGAGCAAAGGCCTTCAGGCAAGTCTCAGATCACTGAACCAGACAGCTTAATGCATGAGGTGGGTGTCCTAAACGATGAAAAATCATGCATTTGTTCATTAGGTGCATATTATACAGGCTGTTCACTCTTAACAACCTCTATGAATGAGGTCAGTTCCCTCAACAGCTCTGGTTGGTGTGGGCTGTTGAGAACCCTGGAGAAACGTCCATCACCTGCGTAGAAATCCTGTGGACTGAACCCTGACACTTCCTCTCTTCTTTGCCTGTTTTGCAGCTTTTCAAAGGCAAGTTTTTTGTCTGTCAGGGGGAGGACACCAGAAACATCACAAATAAATCGGATTGTACAGAAGCAAGCTACAAATGGGTCCGGCACAAGTATAATTTTGATAATCTCGGCCAGGTATTAATAGAACGGTAATCTGCTTGTTTGCTCCTTTACCTCCTTGACTTAAAACCTGTGCATTATTATCCCATGGGATTTTCTTACAGGGCACTGCCAGCCTCAGTAAATATTCAGTTCACATACACAGCATTCTGTCTCTGTAAATCCCAAAGGCAGTGTTTCCAAGCAGGCATACACTTCTTTTTGGAACAGAACAAGCACATGTGGCTTTGTGGAGCACTTAATTGCTCCACTGCTACATAACAAACCAAATACATCTTGCAGAAGAGCTTCTCTAATAGAGCCGGACATTTTCAGCCATCTCTGCAATGCAGCCTTATTTTAGCAGTGTGGTAAGAACTAATTAGCTGGGAGCAGTAGAGACCTGGAGGGTGGAAATGAAGCCACTTTTGTCTTCAGCACTGTGGTTTCCGAATTACTGCTCATTGCTGAACCGGGCATTGGCATTGATAGGTTTTGCTGCCAAGAGAAATCTTGGTCATCAAAGTGTCCCATTATCAGACAGGTAATGACATTCCTCAGGCAGGAAAGGGCAAAGAGGAGTAAGATGTTACAAGTAAAAAAGCTTTAGTGCAACTGTGCCTAACTTTTTTTCCATGTGTTTCTAGGCCCTGATGTCTCTTTTTGTCCTGGCCTCCAAGGACGGGTGGGTGGATATCATGTACGATGGCTTGGATGCTGTGGGAGTCGACCAGCAGGTACAAGCTGGAGCAGAGCTGTAACAAATGACTTGTCAAAGGCCACATGTTTTAGCTCTTGTTTTGCAAAGTACTGTGGGCTTCCACAGTCAAATGGCGTTATGGGGTTAGGATCCAGGGTGGTATTTAATCCAAGTCTTGGGATGTGATGAGGAGTTCAGAAAAAAGTCTGGATTTGTACTCAAAATTTTCCCTACAGATTTTGCAACATGACTGGTGTAACTCGCGTTAGGAGAAGTGCACCTATCAAAGGATGGTTTGACTTTTTAAGCAGTTTGGTCATTTCAGGAGAAAAGAAGTGCTTTGTGTAGGTAGAGGTTTTCAGTGAGGGACTTGCAGTAGCTGCAAAGGATGCTGCTGTCATTTTGGCACAAAAGAGGTGGTGCTTCTGTCCTCAACACACATTTTAGGAGCATTCAGTTAAAATGTCTCAGAAAGCTCTAATTTTCAGAAAGAGCAAGGCAGCCTGAGCTCCCTGAAAGGGCAATGAGGTCTATGAATGGCACAGCTGTATCAATTTGCTCCCATTCTTTTTTTTGAGATTCAGTTGAAATTTTCCTTCCTCCACTTTGCAGCCAGTCATGAACTACAATCCATGGATGCTCCTCTACTTCATTTCCTTCTTGCTGATCGTGGCCTTCTTCGTCCTCAACATGTTTGTGGGGGTGGTAGTGGAGAATTTCCACAAGTGTCGGCAGCACCAGGAGGAGGAAGAAGCCAAAAGGCGAGAGGAGAAGAGGCTCCGCCGGCTGGAGAAAAAGAGAAGGAGTAAGGAGAAACAGATGGCTGGTCGGTAGTCTTTCCACATCTTTCTGAGTCCTGCTTGACCTTCCACACAATCCCCTCCTCCCTCCCCTCCCTGCCTCGTGTCGGGTGATAATTCTTCTCCCAAAAGCATGTCCAGCTATAAAATTTGCATGAAGGAAATAGTGTCATTTTAGGCTGAGCAAGGAGCCAAGGAAGCCTTTTTAATGGCTGCATGATTTGCAATGACCTTTCCATTGGAGGTTATTTAAATTAAAAAATAATAATAATCAGACCTGGAGCTTCTTGGATAGCAGAGCTCAATGTTACACAAATAGTGACAATTGCAAAAATCAGCAGTGCTGGATGGCATCATAAATCTGAGTCATGAGCACTGCTGCTGATAACCGGATTCACTATTTGGTTTATTACAGTCTTGTAATGCCACAGTGATGTTACCTGTCCCATTTATCAAGCAGGTTTATTTATTGGCACAGTAGCACCACTGTTATTCAAGAATGTAATAAAATAATGGAGCCATCTCATTCAAGTAACACTTTAAAACTCCTTTGAGAAACATATCAATGCATTTGCTTGAGAAATACAGATTAGAAAAAAAAAAAAAAAAAAACCAAAGAGAGTAACTAGACAAAATAGTGCTGGTAAATTGAACTCAACTCCCAAATGGATATGCAAGCGGGCAGCCTTGCCTAGAGGAGGCTCTTCAGGTGAAATGAGGAAAGACTCCACTCTGCCAAAAGTCTCCAACCTGACATTTGTCTCTTAATCTCTTTTCGTTTTAATGTAGTTGAGTAAGTCAGAAATAAGTTAGCCAGAGGCCCCAGGTTGGACGTGCTCTTGCATGCTCTCTCTTCTGACTGAACTTTCTCCGTTGCCCTTCCTGTCCATGGCCTCACATTTTCCCTTCCTGGTCAGTCCGCCTGCTGCTCTCTCCCTGTCCCTTTTCACTTCTCTATCTTTGACAGACTTCAGGACTGATTAAGAAGCTGTCTGATCAGAAGCTTGTTCCCAAAGCTGGTGATATTAAGTCGTTTTATTTTTTAATAGCATAAGAGGTGTTTAATAGCTGTGACAGGTTTAATCACGGAACTCGTTACCACAGCGCTGCCTCGGCCTCTCTTAGTCCAGCACTTACCCAGCCATTTCCTTTGGTCACATCTTTCAGTCCCATGAACTCCACAGGTTTTGTAACCACTAAGATGTGTCACACCAGCCTCTGGACATCAAACTTGGGTTTATGCCAAGAGCCTGGCTCCCTCACTGGCCGGTGGAAAGATGGAGGCTTCCCTCAAGAGCACTGGAGGACACGTTAGACTGTTCTCAGTTAAGTGGGATACAGATGGAAAGAGTCTTTTTTATTGGTGGGGTTTTTTTGGGGTTTTTTCCCCCACAAGAAAATGCCTAGAAAGCTCTTTTACTTAGTCCAAGTTCCCAAGCACAGTTTCAGACTGATGAGTTAGAAAAGAATTTTAAAGGCTGGATAGAAAGATCGCTATTTAAAGTCGCAGTTTTGGAATGCAGACATTCCTGTAGAAGAAAAATAGATGTTTAGTTATTATTAATTACCTTATTTATAATGTTAGAGGAACCAGATGAAGAAAAGATGTAAGTCTGGGCAATTTCCCAGCGGGAAGGAATCACAAACCATCCTTGGAGATACAGTTATTCATTCAGTGCTATGAAATGCCTAATTAAAGCGGCAATAAACAGCTATTTTATTGAGGATCAAATATTGCTGAGTATTCAATTGCCATAAAAACCTTTCAAGAGCAAAGTATGAAGTCCTCCAAATCACTTCAGAACACTTTTCCCAATCCATGCTCAGCGAAACATTGGTTTTAATTGACCATGTGCAGTTTTGCCCTCGGAGGCAACAGATGTCATTTCTTAACTTTGTTCTGCACAGTGGGAACTTGCAGATGAAACCAAGACTAGGGCTGGGATTGTGCCAGCAACTGCATGGGAATTCCTTTCAGCTGGGCTTCCTGAGTGACCTCAGATGCCCAAACCAACTTAGGGATGTCAGATACGGACAGACATGGAAATCTGACTTGTGGCACGGTCATTTTTGGTTGTAGACTCTTCTGATGCATTTATCCAGTCAGGTATCTGAAAACCAGGGAAGCATCTGAGATCTGAGATGTAGTCAGGTGCAGGAGTGGTCATTGTGAGGTGTTGATGTCCCAGATCGTCCTTCAGCAGCGTCGTCGTCTTCATCATCAACTGAGGGGGTTCTTGGGGATCTCTTGGGCTTCCACCTGTGCCTGTGGGAGAAGCACAAGAGCCCTTCCTTTTTCACATGTGCCTGAGCCCACCCTCCACGAGGCACAAATATCCCACAAGGAAACACTCCCGGCAGAGGCCACGGAGAGTCTGAGAGCCACAGGGACCTCCAAAGGGGCTGGGGAGTGTTACCACGTGTCCTGCCGGGTGATTAATGCCGTTTCGTTCTTTTAGATCTAATGCTGGATGATGTATTAATGGAGAGCTCAGCCAGTGCAGTGCAAGGTACTGGGAAGCCGGCACGTGTTGTCCCCCTGAATGGCAGTGCTGTGTCACTAACGGTTGGCCACGGCGGCTGAGGCGTCCCACTAAACCCTGTGTGTGGTGCAAAGCTCGTTTGCTTCCTTCATGGCACACGCATCTCACCCTGAGCTGCAGGTCTGCAGACCTGCCTCAGCATTGACACTTGCAAACCCTTAATTTACTCCTCGATCATCTTACGTTATTCAGTATTTTTTTTTTTTCACTCCGGTTTTCATTAAGACACTGTCAGACTTTTCATGGCTTTTTTTTTTCCTCCTTTTTTTTTGGTCGTTTTAGCTTTTTTTTTCTTAAGAGAATAATGACTGGACTGTAAAATGTGTCCTCTGCTGTTGACTTTAGCTTTCCAACCACCAGCTTAAGAGTCTGAATAATTTGCAGGTATGTCTTTAGAAGGCTTAGGGAGGATATTTCATTATTTCTTCACCCCTTCATTATTGCTCCACAAACACTGTGCTCCAGGGAATAGTTTTTTCAGCAGGGTAAAATTCAGTATAGGGCAGAGCCTCAGTGCTTCAACAGGGAGCTCAACCCCACACCAACCCCCACTGTGGACATGGGGTTTAGCCATTGTGCTGCTCAGCATGCAAGTTCTGTGTGTTAAGAGTTGCTCAATCCAAGAAGCATCTTGTAAATTAAAATAAATAAAGATACCACCTCAAAGCCTTTACAGGTCCTGGTGGGGATGGACCAGCTGGACTCAACACTAATGGGGTCTGAGCTGTCTCTTTCAACCCACAGATTGCTCACACCTCCCTTTCCCAGCCCACTTTCTCAGGATGATGCTCAGGGCTGCAAATCTGTCCCTTGCTCTTTTTATTTTTAGGAGAAGCTTTGATTTAGCAAACATTTTGCTTAATTCATAACTTAAGAATATTAGCCTGAATAATTAAAGAGACACCAACATAGAAACAAATATAGCTGTAATTTTTGACAAAAATAATACACTACGAAAATTGTGCCATTAAAACTCTCACCTGTGCACAGGCTCCCACTGCTTGAGTGGGAGCAGGGCTCCATCCATCTCTCTTAGATTGCAGGGAGTTTTGATTAAATAAAAATTGGCTTTCACTGCAGAGATAACTCAAGGAGACAGAGGTTCTACCTTATATTTCTAAGGCCTTGTTGGAAGTTATCACAACATGCTTTAATAAATCCTGAATCTCCTTCCAATTGCCATTCCTGATATTTATATTTCTTTGCTGTCTTTCCTGCTGCTCTTGCTGGGCCTCCTGGCCTCTCCCGTGAAATGGGGGCAGCGTGAGGGAGGGGCTCTCACTGGGTTTGCTGATCTGGTTATTTTTTCTTCCTTTTCCCTGATTGTGACTCGTCTCCTGGTCCTACAGAGTTGCATCAAGGCTGTCTTATTTTGTGGTATTTTTGAGGCACTGAACTCATTTCAAACCCCTCTGTCTTCCCGTGCAGGCTCAGAAAGTCTCCTAGCGTTTGCCCTTAAAACGTGTACAATTGTCAGATCTGTGCTTTGTGTTCCCTTTTGTTGTCTTTTCTTTGGATCCAGTGGTAGTGAATGCGCCATGCTGCTCTTCAGGCACCAGCATGAGGAAATAGAAAGGTTTTATTTCTGAACCTGGCTGTTGGGAATTTAGGGAATCAGTCCCAGGTGCTGTAGATGAACCTTCTGTGGTTCAGTGAGGAATCTGGAGTTGTGACCCAAAGCTCACCCACATCCCTGCACTTTCAGAGGGCTTCTTTTCTCTTTCTATCAAGACAAGATGGAATGGAATGTGTGTGTGTGTGTGTGTGTGCTGCTGTGTGGTGCTTAGTGAGATATTTTAAAATTTTATTTTTCCCTTTTTTTTCTTCTCCAA
The DNA here is from genome assembly GCA_013396875.1 of Vireo altiloquus. Taxonomy (NCBI): domain Eukaryota; kingdom Metazoa; phylum Chordata; class Aves; order Passeriformes; family Vireonidae; genus Vireo; species Vireo altiloquus. Next base: position 171,455 of record VZRF01004130.1, read on the forward strand.
GTCTACATTCTATCACAACTGGAATCTTTGCAGTGGAAATAATTTATCATTTTCCATTTCACTTTTTTTTTTTAAAATAAATCCGTTCAGTACAATAAAAGCCAAGTAAAACTCTGTGCTTAAATAAAACAAGTTCCTTCAGTGCAAACTACTTTTTAACCTAATAATATTCTTGATACAGTTTGTAAATCCAGCTGCGTCACGGGCTCATTGCTCACTGGTTTACCGCTGTCCTCCAGATATACTCAAACCTGCAAAGGAGTTAATTCACTTATTATGGGAGAAGGAAGAAGCTGAAGGAGACAGTAATGGAATTGTCCCACTCTTGTGAATTCCAATTTCCCGTGCCCACGCACCTCCAGCTCAAAGTCACCTCAGGGAAAGTGGCAATTTCTCTCTTGACAGGGCTATATTCAGAGGCAGATGCTCCTTAGAGATATTTTGGAGCTGCATGCCCAGCCTGATTTCCCCCCAAAAAATGCAGTCAATGGGAAGAAAGTGGCTCCAGTCCCACTCCCTGCTGTGCTGGCAGAGACTGGCCAAGCCCTGGGAGATTCTGGGAGCTGGGAGTGGCACTGCCCAGCCAAAACAGGGGTGCCCCAGTGCTGCTCTGTTGGGCATTGGTGTCGTTTCACAGGTGACGTCCCACAGCCATCAGACAAATGCAGTACAGGGTTTAGTGCCCCACACCCAGTCTGGGATCACTGAACCCCAAGGGCATCTGGCCTGGGAAAAGTTAGGGATTAGGAATGGGAAATGTTTATCCTGCAACAGTAATGGTCATTTCCTTTCTAATCAAACAGGAGAGAACAGTGGTGAGTTCCCAGCCCTGGTCAAGGGGATCAATTATAATCCTACAACTTAATGCCAAGAGTTGAGTAGTTAAGATCGGGATACAAACTGAGTTGAGAGGCCATAGAAACGAAGAGCTAAAGCGAAGTACACCCCAGTCCAGGCACTGCTCCCCTTGACAGCACAGTCTGTCCCCTTCGACCACCATCACCCAGGATGAAGGGGCAGGTGGGACTTGCTCAGACCACCTCCCAACTGGCTGCAGCATCCCCTTCCTACCTGGGTTAGAAGGAGATCTCTCAGGATCTACTGTCTGAGCCAAGTTTATCCTGTGTAATGATCTCCAGATTTGACCCACTTCTCCCTCCGTCTTGGCCTCCAGCCCTGGTGAAGCAGCTTGATTTACGCCCTGTTTACCAGCCTCATGTCTCATAGTGGGCTTTTGCTGTATTTCCTCATCTTTTCTCATTCTGCCAATTCTTCTTTGTTGGTTTGCTCTCCTCCTCCTTTCTTTAACGCCATGTGTGCCTGGAAGCCACATTAACCTTTCCAGTAATAACCAAGACTAACCCAGAGCTCTTGTTGTTCTTGACACAGTGTATTGTAACAGTACAGTAATGTGGTGTTGTGTTAGTTGTGAAGTTCACCACCCGGAGTTTAACAGATGTCTGTATTTCCCAAGATGTTGGTATTGTTAAGCTCTTTATTGCAATAATTACAAATGGCACTGTGTTTTAGGGGGCACGGGCTTTGCACAGGGGGAATTATGCCGGAGCTATCCCTAAATTCTCTGCAGAACTCTGCAGGGTCGAGTTAAAGAAATGGTGTTGTCACAATGGTAAAAAACTGTTTATCTGTTCAGAAAGTTCCCTGCCCACTTAGACACACTGGGGATTTATCCCTAGCCCTCAGGCAGCATGTTAGCTTGTGTGGGGTCATCCCACGGGAGCATCCGTTTGGCACCACGATGCATGGCCAGCATGGGGACACCGGGGAAGTGAGTGGTGGCATGACTTGTAAGCATGGGTTGCCAAATACCCTCTTAAAAAAAATTAACGGGGAAGGATGGAACATTATCACTGGGAATTTTTGAAGGCTGCAAGGACATCTGTGAGAGCAGCATCCAGAAAGGTTTGGCTATGGAAACATGGGTGCTGGGAAAGGTGAACAGGAGGTTTGGGAGAGGGGGGTGCAGAGGGGAAAAGCCTTTGCAGATATCTGAACAATTAGCAACCCTGCTTATAAGGTCATGCACTGGCTAATCCAGGTGCAGGAGCCCTGCACAGAGAACATTTACATTCTCTCTCTAAATCCTCTCTCTGTTCTAACAGTGTCAGTGCTATTCTGTAGGATTTGGAATTACCTATCAGTCAAAGCTGAGAAAAAAAATTGAATTCCAGTGTAATTATTCATAAGTAAATCCATTGCAGGAAAAGGTAGAAACATTGACATTTTTCTTTTTGAATGTGAATTATATATAAATATAGAAGAAGTAAGTGATCCAATTACGATGGTGTTTCTTTCCAAGATGATAAGTTGGTTCATAAAAATAGGTCCTATTCCTAACCTAATTGTATTCAAACATTTTAGTTAATTTGCTACTCATAATTTAGCATAATGTGATCGAGATATCTTGACTTTATGGAGATTTATGCAGATTCTGAGATATCTGACAAAGTCTTATGAGTGAGTCAGCAACTACTAGTCTTCTTTTTTTCATAAGCACTCAATAGATTCAGCATGAAAATTAATTTTATAGACCTTTTCATCAATACTCAGGTGCAGATCACCTAAAGCCCACTGCAGATCAGAAAGTGAATATTAATACTGCCTTTCATTTGATGACACTGGAACAGAATTTTGGGCCTTCCAAACCCCTACAGAATAAAACTGCTGAGTGTTTTTCCCTTTGGTCCCTGAGCTGGAAGGGAAAGGTTTGTCTCTATGGAAAAAAAACAAAACTGATTTTTCAGGATGCTGTTACCAAGCAGGGAGCACATGAAACCATCAAATCTATGTATTTGATTGCAATGTCAATGGCTATTGAGAAAGTGAGCTCTATTTCCAGGGAAAATATAATCTAAGATTAGTTTTCCCCTAGAGAAACCCAAACCTGTGCTTCCTGGCATCATTCTTGCCCAACATTTTTTCTTGAACTAATGTGTCAAACTGTACATTTGCTCTGGAGCACTAAATATCAACCATGCAATTCCTGCAACTCCATAATTTTCATAACCAGTTGATCATCCAATTATGAGGGTAATATTATACTCTGACATCTTCAAGACAGCCCTTTCCACTTCAATCTGCATTATAATGCCTCCTGGAAAATTGTACTGAATTATATACTCAGCCTTGGCATTTCCTCATTAGAGATTAGGTGAGTAAATGAGTTTATCTCTAGGAACATTTGGGGTCTAAAGACCATGTGTCATCCCCGAGGCAGCCAAACATAGGACTGAGTGAAATCTATGCTTTAATAATCTTGTCTAAATGGAGGATCGTTATTTTCTGATCACTGAGGCTCATTGATAATTGGTATTTTTATGGATCATTTTTCTGACAGCCAAAGTGTTGAATTCTGTTCTCTCTACAGTTTATTGCAAAGAACATAATATGCCCGAACTCTTTCAAAGACTACCACAAACTCAATGGCCTGTGTTTTTAGGCAATTGTTAGTAAAATCTGTCCCCAGCATCTGACCATTAATTGGGTTTTCAGGTGCTTTGGGGACTTTTAAGATCAGTAGAGACAAAATTGTTGTTTTAATTTAAATTTAACTTAAATTTCCCTACAGAGAAAAATTACCTTTAGCAGCACACTAGTCCCAGCTCACCTTATCCCTGATGCCACAAGGCTGAGTATAGAGCATGTCCCACTGAAGATATTTAATGGATGTAAGACGATGGGAGCCTTGCTGTGTATTAAAAATGGTAACATGCCAGCAAGGGAAAAAGGAAATAAAAAAGACAGCATGTTACTGTGATTGGTCTACAATTTATCATCCCTGGAGCTGGAGAGTGAGGGCACATTGCCTTGAGAAAGATGCAGAGAAATCCCTTGATTTGCCTCTCGCTCTCCTCCTCCCCGCTGCAGAAGCTCAGTGTAAGCCCTACTACTCGGATTACTCCCGTTTCCGCCTCCTGATTCACCAGATGTGCACCAGCCACTACCTGGATCTGTTCATCACCGGTGTCATCGGCCTCAACGTCATCACCATGGCCATGGAGCACTACCAGCAGCCAAAGGTACTGGGACAGCTGCGGGGGACATGCCAGGGGGACATGCAGAGCTGTGCTGGGCAGCGTTAAGGTCAGGTTTGCTGTCAGACGTCCACCTGTGCCAGTGGAGTGCAGCCATCCTGCAGCTGCCTCCCAGCTCAATCCAGGGCTTTCGGTGCATGGATCCCATTGCACCTCTCCCTTCTAGTTACGTGCAAACTGACTGCTTTGGAAATGAGACTGGGAGCAGGTTGGCTTGCTTTACTTGATTAGATCATCATTGATATCTTCCATTTTACCTAGGTTTCACTCCCA